>OX384036.1:26146286-26746286 GCA_947534325.1 Agonum fuliginosum
TCTCAAAAAATTTTCACTTCTTGTCTGTGACGCTAATGATGCTGGAATATCAGGACCAGATCATAAATGGAATCTTTCACAAAAAAGTTGTATTTTAAGTAATATTCCCAAAATCAACAAACAATAAAAATGTATACAAACTTACATGTTTAAAAATAAAATCTTTATTTTGATCTACATAAATCAATTAGATATTTAATAAAAATAATACCTATTCCTAAAATTATGTAAGTTATTAACAAAATAATAAGTTTAGTAAAGATATAGGTATACGAAACATTTTGATTAATTAACAAAAATTAATTTTAATTATAAAATTAGGTACCTAACTAGTCAAGTATAGATGAAGTACCGTGGAATAAAATAAACATGTAATAGTTAGAGTTAAATATATCACAAAAGAGTTATTTCGTACAAAATACGTATAAGTAATCCCATAAGACTAAATTTTTACAGTTATAAAACCGTGGGCTCGTCCGGGATTTGAACCCGGGAATTCAACCTCCTGCACCCTAGGCGAGAATTACAACCCTTTACGTTGATGAGCGTGATGTAATACTTGGGATGTAAAATGGAATTTCATTTAATAATCTTATCTTTTTACAGATTATTTAAAGTGTTAAGTGCGATGTGATCATGTCTGCTACTTATGGATTCAATATTAAAATGAGTTAGTAGAATATGTTGTTCAATAACTCTTTCTAACTAGGAGAACTACGACATTCCTTAGACCACAAAAATTTGAGTAATCATCGCTTGATGTTCTCAAGCATGTTTTTGTAAGTAAATAATGGGGAGTACCAAATTAAAATGCCGTATTCTAACTCGGATCTATTGTAAACTATTAAACACTGAATTATGAAACCAAGGAATTTATATGCTGACGATACTAGTTCGGTAATATGTAAACGTAATGTCAGATGAGGGTCAAATGTTATCCTAAATCTGCGAGTACATTTGGACAACAATTCAAATTGAACGTAGTAGTCATGTCTAATACATGACTACTACGTTCAATCTTATTTTATTTACAAGAATAGGTCACAATTTTACACATTTAATAATATCTCTTTCGTATCTCTTGCAATATCTGCCCGGCTAGCTCAGTCGGTAGAGCATGAGACTCTTAATCTCAGGGTCGTGGGTTCGAGCCCCACGTTGGGCGGGGGTTTTGCTGCAATGGAACGTACAAAGCGAGGTATAAATATCGATAAATACAACAAAACCTCTAAATTCTTTTACTTATAATAATAATAATAATAATAATATACCTGAAAAGAGAAAATACAAAGATAATAATAAATGTGTTTATCCAACACCTCTTAATAAAAGCATCATAACTATGGTAATTTTAAACAAGCAAAGTAAAAAATTACCCACAAGTAGCATTGATCAAAATTATACTCACTTGTGGGTAAATTGTTACATAGAAACGATGTTTTAAGTTGAAACTTAATATTTATAAAATATTTAAGCAGATATTAAGAGGTGTTGGATAAAACGTTATACCTACTTCACACGTGGGCAAAAAGGAATGGCCCACTCGAGAAAATTATCTCACTCAGCCTTACTTTGCCCACTTGTAAAGTAAATAACTATGAAACATTTTTTCGTACAAATAATTATGGCAAGTTAAATAATAGTATTAGTATAACGTAAATAGCGAGGAAAGTAAATGATATCGTGTGAGTAAGAATGTTGACGGACGAAGCTTGCAGAGTTCGGAAATCTTTCGAACATTCGATAGACACTTAAGCTAAGTTTACATGTACCGTTGTCACCGGCAAACGTCGTGGCCGTTGACGCCGTTCTATTATTTGATTCGTTGACAACCAACTAAATGACAGCTGTCAAACTGCGTCATTGATTGCTAACGAATCAAATCACAGAACGGCGTTAACGGCAAACGTTTTTACGGGGTCAACGGTACATGTGTGGGAGACTTTAGAAGCAAAAGTACCTACTACTTTAATATATGTGGATAAATCACTTGTAATATTGTGTTTGTCCATTCTTAATGGAATAATAAATTATAAAAGGTCAGTAAGACAACACATGCTTACTAAAAGGTGAACCAGAAATTTATAAATGTGTGATATTGTTTATTTTCGTAGCTAAGTATCTGTATGAAAACTGTTAGTTTCGTATATGGTCGTGGGAAAAACAAATATCATTGTCAGATTGTCTCAGATTCAAATTTATAATTGGAGGTGTATTTTTTTTAGTTCAGTTCAACCTAATTTTACTATTTCCTGTGTTTGCATTTATAATAATAATAATATACGGGTGTCTGTTTTTAAATGAACCAGCATTTATCTCGCTTATTTGTTGATTTAGCGTTTTTTGTCAAATACATGATTTATACAGTATCATGTGTAGTAAATGATAGCGGATGTGAATCCTTGGTATCACTTCCGGTTTTCGAGGAACTCATAGTAACTTTCAAATTTCAAATGGAACATTGTGTTTTTTATTACGAATTTGAAAAGTACATTAAATTTTCTTTACGGTGGTATAAAAAAGTCATAATGTTGTATTATTAAAATATTAAATTACGGGCACTTAAATTATGCACCTATGAACGCTGAAATAAGTAAGCCTTGCCGCGAAACAAAAACAATACCTGTCAACATTTTGAACATCTTTTATAAAATTAAAGTTAGGTACTCTCGAGGTACTCTAATAAATTAAGTGTTTCTTAATTATTCGTAATATGCGTTTTCTTTATTATAATTTAAGAGATATTTTATTGTAATTTACATTGATTGTTGACAGGTAACTGTTTTCAACTATGGTTTTTGTTTCGCGGCAAGGCTTACTTATTTCAGCGTTCATAGGTGCATAATTTAAGTGCCCGTAATTTAATATTTTAATAATACAACATATGACTTTTTTATACCACCGTAAAGAAAATTTAATGTACTTTTCAAATTCGTAATAAAAAACACAATGTTCCATTTGAAATTTGAAAGTTACTATGAGTTCCTCAAAAACCGGAAGTGATACCAAGGATTCACATCCGCTATCATTTACTACACATGATACTGTATAAATCATGTATTTGACAAAAAAACGCTAAATCAACAAATAAGCGAGATAAATACTGGTTCATTTAAAAACAGACACCCTGTATTTAATAATTTTAATAACACCCTTACGATTGTAGTACCTACGTATACATTTATGTTTATAAGGCACTTTTCTAGATTCGACGGGAGGTTCTTAATTTCTAGTTTTATCTATAGTTTTTCTTCTTAATTATAATTTTTTTATGTTCAAATATTCGACAGTAGTAAAATGATCAATAGGCCGCCTGTCACGCGGGAGACCGGGGTTCGATCGAGGGTTCGATTTCCCGCATGAGAGGTTTTTTGTTAGAACATGTGCGCATGTTTTTCAATGTAACAATATAAGCAGGTTCCACCGAGATTTGAACTCGGATCGCTGGATTCAAAGTCCAGAGTGCTAACCATTACACCATGGAACCGTTTGTTTCTTATTTGTTATATGTAGGTAGTATTCGGGGGGAATAGTTATTTGTCCAACTAGAGAGAAAAGCGCTTCTTTTTCCAACTCGAGGTCGAAATTTGTGTCACGAGCGAAGGGAATCGTACCTTCCCACTTCGCTTTATTAGCACAACGCTTAACACGACTTTAACCAACTGAGCTAAAGGATCGATATCTTATCAAATAAAATACGGCTTGAACAATAATGACCGTAATTCATTAAAATTCCCCGATTATTCTCATTTCGGGACATATTCCGGCATTTATAGCAATATTTTATAAAATTTTCGACGCCATAAATACAATTTAGACGACTAACTATAGTACTAGTACCAGTACAAGTTGTTCTGTAGGTGACAAAATGAATTCTTTTCGTGGTTGTATATCATCTCGAACAAAATCTATTAGTAAACGAAATAAAGTAAAGATAACAAAATTTATTGACATCACACAAACACTCATGATCACGATATAGTTCTACAAACTTTATTGTCTCCAATTCAGACCACCTTTTCATTTTAATAAAGTAAAAATACCGAATTTAACTATAAAACAATTATCTTTAAAATGAGACGTCAAAACACACTAGTATATCCCTAATCACCAGTGACTGTTTACATTAGTATAGTGCAGAGATGAGTGTAGTGGATAGTGCAGAATGTATGTGGAAGGGGAAGGCTAGTAGGTGAGTAGCTAACCCGGGAGGTTAGTTACTTCACTACCCCAACTACTTGTACTAGTACTAGTACTGGTACTAGCTTCTGTTGGCTACATTGGATGAGTAGCGGTCTGGCGAGCTAATACTACTAGTAACTAACCCATTTACACGACCAATATTGGGTGGATTCGCTTGAGCTACAAAAAATTTAAAATCTTTTGAATAAGCGGAATAATACCCCAAAATAAAATTTTCTACGCCTGCCGCTGACATTCGTACTTCCGACATTCACTGTACAATTATGACGTTTATGTTAACCTGAAACGAATGGAAGTACACGCTAGTAATGCAGCTGGAGAAAGTATTGCTACTATCTCTGTACAAGGCATCGGTGGTTCAGTGGTAGAATGCTCGCCTGCCACGCGGGCGGCCCGGGTTCGATTCCCGGCCGATGCATATTTTATCTGTTTGCGCTCGGAATCGTTAAAAACACATCAGCAACTCGTGAACGTGGTGCGCCTCCCATTAGTACGTCGGCGCCGTGGCTTAGTTGGTTAAAGCGCCTGTCTAGTAAACAGGAGATCGGGGGTTCGAATCCCCCCGGGGCCTGGGCGACATTCGCCTCTGTTTTATTCGGCACATTCCGCCTCGCGGGTTTGACCTATTTCGCCTAGTCCAAGGGCTAGAGGTAAATTCATTTAAGCAGAACCCTGCGCGAAGTACGAATTCTCGTCTTAGAAAGAGAGGCATAGATGATAAACTACGCTACTGTCTGTTCTACAGAACATCAGCATCAATATCTGTTATTCTCATGTTGACGTTCGTAGTGTTTTGCTTCGTGAATTTTGTAATTGATTGTGATTGAGCTATATTTTAGTTTTCTTTGAAAATTAAGTGAAGTGCAGCGTAGAGTACAATTCAAATAGCTAGGACCCTGGACTGCGCGAGAAGGCAGAGCTTGTCATGTACTGTCCGTTTTACAAAAGCGGAGCTAGCGAGTATATGCTGCGCTGCACTTCACTTAATTTTCAAAGAAAATTAAAATATAACTCAATCACAATCAATTACAAAATTCACAGGGTTACACGAAACAAAACACTACGAATGTCAACATGAGAATAACAGATATTGAAGCTGATGTTCTGTAGAACAGACAGTAGCGTAGTTTCCTCTTGTTTATCATCTATGCTTCTCTCTCTAAGACGAGAATTCGTACTTCGCCTAGCTATTTGAATTTTACTCTAGCCTCTGCCTTTTCGCGCAGCTCAGGGTCCTAGATATTTGAATTTACTCTACTACATCAATTTGAAAGGACGCATCCGGATGGACTCGAACACGACCGTCTCTATTTATCAGGCCGGAGTGTGCACTATATGACAACAAGGCTAGTGGTCTGATTTCCACAAAACGAACGAAAATGTACATTGTACTTTTTCAATTTATTTTGTAATAGCTCAGAAACTACTGCAGATATCGTAATGAAATTTTATAACAATGTACTTAACAAAAATAAATTTTCAATTAGAATTTGTTTATTGTTTATTGTTTAATTATTTATTTTATATATTTGTCCAATTATATACTTAAAAATTCTATAAAATACAGGTTTTTACTGCATATTTTGCAAATTTCCCATACAACGTATAATAGCACTCATAGGACCACTAGCGCTGCTCGGTGCGCTGTTGCCAGTGTGAAGACTCCGCCCTGATAAATAGAGACGGCCGTGGCTCGAACCATCCATCTCTCGGACCAATGGTCCTCTGGCTGGAACATCGTCGCCCTTTGGACATTATCATCTTCATAACGGACTTGGTACATAAATAATTAAAATAACCGGTTCCATGGTGTAATGGTTAGCACTCTGGACTCTGAATCCAGCGATCCGAGTTCAAATCTCGGTGGGACCTGCTTATTTTGTTACATTACAAAATAATGTGCACAAGTTCTAACAAAACCTCCCCGACGGGGAATCGAACCCCGGTCTCCCGCGTGACAGGCGGGGATACTGACCACTATACTATCGAGGACATGAATATCTATTATAATGATGATTGACAAAAAAAAATCTATCAAAACTACAGCTATAGTATAGGGTCTTTCATTAAGAGTGCTAGGATTTTAATTTTAAATAAATCGTCAACAGTTTGACATATCAATTTAGTTTTTGCTTTATTAGAAAGCTTGGGCAATGCAGTTATGTTCGGAACAAGATATCGTTCAAATGTCCACCACGGTTTTGTTGACACTGATCACAAGATCGCTCCAATTTGGCAGAATTTGACTCATCGGCAACACTGACCGCTACAGCTGTGATTTTCTCCTCACTTCGAACATTTCGTTGTCTTCTTGGTGGCTTATTGTCTTAGTAATATTAACTCAAACTTTATCACAGTGCGTCTTATAGCCTGCGCAGAGTAACGGTGAGGACGACCCTATTCTGGGGTGAATAAAAGTTGAGCACCCACAACTGAGATCGAACTTTGGTAATATTTTTTTATTATTTCCAACCGGTCTAGAGCCGTCAAACGCTGCATCATAGAACTGCACACTATACTAAATAATTTGACACCTAGAAGTAAATAATATATATATATATATATATATATATATATATATTTACGGGACATGAGATGTATCGAATGTGGCTTTCAGGGACACCATTCGAAAGAGGAGACTTTGATCTTTTTAAAACTCAAAGTATTATTGATTTTGGGTCAAATGCAACCGAGTTATCATGGTTTGAAAATTGGACATTTTTCGTCAACAAAAAAATGTTCCCCTAATTTTTTCCTCGAGTGTAGTTGGAGAGATGCGGAGATTAAAATATGTATGTCACTATAATATGTAACATTTTTTTAAATGTTTATTTTTAAAATAATAAGTTATCCTCTACAACTCTACAGGGTGTTTCAGGATTAGGACTGCGTTCAAAGTGACTGAAATTTGATGCATATACAAATCTAGAAAACAATTATAGTAATTATTTATTTTACGGGACATGAGATGTATCGAATGTGGCTTTCAGGGACACCATTCGAAAGAGGAGACTTTGATCTTTTTAAAACTCAAAGTATTATTGATTTTGGGTCAAATGCAACCGAGTTATCATGGTTTGAAAATTGGACATTTTTCGTGAACAAAAAAATGTTCCCCTAATTTTTTCCTCGAGTGTATAATTATTGTTTTCAAGATTTGTATGCTTCAAATTTTGAACGCACTCCTAATTCTGAAACATCCTGTAGAGTTGTAGAGGATAACTTTATGTAAGATATAATGATGATTTTGAATTTTTTAACACATGAATATTATGTCAGGATGGCCGAGCGGTCTAAGGCGCCAGACTCAAGGAAATCCTTGCCTGTGGTTAGCAGGCCGAGCGTTCTGGTCCTCTCTGAGGGCGTGGGTTCGAATCCCACTTCTGACAGCTATTTTTGTCTACAGATTTAGAAATAATATTAATTTCTGCTATAGGTATGTCTATGTATTTCAATTTTTAATATACGAGAAGAATTTTAAACACAATAATAAATATATATTTATAGACAACTTAATAGAATTTAGGCCGCATCTAAAAATACAGTCTATTTTGTGTATTGTACTAGTTAATAATACAAGCTAAAAATATACTACAGGATTTCCTGCGTCTCCGGTATGGTCTAGTGGCTAGGATACCTGGCTCTCACCCAGGAGGCTCGGGTTCGATTCCCGGTACCGGAATTTTTATCCAAAACATCCACAACATCAATTATGTTCAAATCGAGGTTCAAATTGAATTATACAGTTGTTATAGTCCACGCATACATCAAGTACCTAATAATCGTTAAATGCTTATTGCAGTCACACAATGCCCAAAACCGCAATCGTTTAAGATTAGCCCGCAGATAAGAAATATAGTAGAACAGTTCAATATTTGCCATATTTATTAACCCGAGTATATATTTTACCCCCAGTGTTCCACTGGTAGAGTAAGAGTTTTTCGAAGCTTATTCGCAGGGTTGTATTGTATGCTCTGGCGCATCTCAGGCTTGTGGTTTTGACCATTGTGTGACTGCAATAACACCCTAATAAACGCTAATGATTATTAGGTAGATGAAATGTATTTGTACTTTTTTTTATACTAGATCTCGTACTGGATTGTACTTACATCTCCGGTATGGTCTAGTGGCTAGGATACCTGGCTTTCACCCAGGAGGCTCGGGTTCGATTCCCGGTACCGGAATTTTTATCCAAAACATCCATAACATCAAATTATGTTCAAACTCTGCACAGTCGCTGTACAGTTACTAGATCTCGTACTGGATAGTACTTACTTCTCCGGTATGGTCTAGTGGCTAGGATACCTGGCTTTCACCCAGGAGGCTCGGGTTCGATTCCCGGTACCGGAATTTTTATCCAAAACATCCATAACATCAAATTATGTTCAAACTCTGCACAGTCGCTGTACAGTTACTAGATCTCGTACTGGATAGTACTTACTTCTCCGGTATGGTCTAGTGGCTAGGATACCTGGCTCTCACCCAGGAGGCTCGGGTTCGATTCCCGGTATCGGAATTTTTGGCCAAGAACATCAATTATGTTCAAATTACATTGTATACTAGTACTGGATAGCGACTGACTAGTACTTTGACAGTATTCACATCTCCGGTATGGTCTAGTGGCTAGGATACCTGGCTTTCACCCAGGAGGCTCGGGTTCGATTCCCGGTACCGGAATTTTTAGCTAAGAACGTCAATTATGTTCAATTTATATTCTACACTAGTACTGGATGGCGACTGACTAGTACTTTGACAGTATTCACATCTCCGGTATGGTCTAGTGGCTAGGATACCTGGCTTTCACCCAGGAGGCTCGGGTTCGATTCCCGGTACCGGAATTTTTATCCAAGAACATCCATAACATCAAATTATGTTCAAACTCTGCACAGTCGCTGTACAGTTACTAGATCTCGTACTGGATAGTACTTACATCTCCGGTATGGTCTAGTGGCTAGGATACCTGGCTCTCACCCAGGAGGCTCGGGTTCGATTCCCGGTATCGGAATTTTTGGCCAAGAACATCAATTATGTTCAAATTACATTGTATACTAGTACTGGATAGCGACTGACTAGTACTTTGACAGTATTCACATCTCCGGTATGGTCTAGTGGCTAGGATACCTGGCTTTCACCCAGGAGGCTCGGGTTCGATTCCCGGTACCGGAATTTTTAGCCAAAAACATCAATTATGTTCAATTTATATTCTACACTAGTACTGGATGGCGACTGACTAGTACTTTGACAGTATTCACATCTCCGGTATGGTCTAGTGGCTAGGATACCTGGCTTTCACCCAGGAGGCTCGGGTTCGATTCCCGGTACCGGAATTTTTAGCCAAGAACATCAATTATGTACAAATTACATTGTATACTTGTACTGGATAGCGACTGACTAGTACTTTGACAGTAGTATGGTCTAGTGGCTAGTGGGGCTAGTGGCTAGGATAACCCGAGATAACCTGGTAAATCTGACTTTTCTTTTTACTCCTTCTAGTTTTGAAACAGAATATACGATGGTGGTTTGAGAAACCTGTACATAATGAAAATACTTGATTTTTCCGCCTGTCTTTTCTTTAAATTATTAGGGAACAATTGATTGTCTAAGGGAGTTAAATCTGAAGAGTAGGGTGAGCTGCAAGCTACACTTTATAAATTATGCAGCTGCAATTCAGAGGGGGTGATCTGGTACATTGTTGAAATGTAAAGAATTTTTTGTGGGTCAATTGTGAACTTTTTCTTAAAACTCTGTTTTATAACGAAGAAAATGATGCACTTGTAATAATTTTTCTTATTTCCAAATAGTAGATAGGCAACGATTATTCCTTGCAAATCCCAAAAAGTAGTTTCCATAACTTTTCCTGCTAAATTACCAGTTACCATTTATACATTTTTTAAATAAATAAATAAGTACAATAAATTAAATAAAGGTACAGAATCACCTAAATATTTACTTAGCCTTTTTTAGTCCCTAGAGGCGATTTGTCTTTTAGAAGCCATAAGGTACCTATGTAATGTTTGATGAACATACGAAATTCGCTTTCATCCACAGAAAAATAAACAAATTATTTTTAAAAGTTTTTTTATTGAAACTTCATGTTATTTGAAAGCGATTGAGAGTACTGATAAGCCTTAATTGTTCTTAATAAAGCTGTAATTAATTTTTAAAGTTTATGTGACGTAGATGTATAGCTGTAAATCTTCTCAAACCATGGGGCTGGAATTAAAATGTACTCATGTCAAATCAACTGTTTCTAAATGTTACAAAATATAAAATACAATTTGGTAGTTTCTTTATTACTGTAAGTAAGAATACACGTGAAACGCATTATTGTGGCGTAGATGTATCGATACGTAAAATCTCAAATATTTAAAAAACTATTAACTTTTTGAAAACTTTTTTCATGGCAATAACTCATTTTTGAGATCTCCTTTCAATATAATTGACTGGATTGCTAATTTGCTACTATGGTAAAGTACCCTATTATTTAATTAAAAATAAAATTTTAGAATAATTCTTACTACTTTGACTCGCAGAATGAGGCCAGGAATTTAATTAGAACTAAACTGAAGAATAAATATTTTTCCTCCTTAAACTGTGCTTTGTCCATTGGCGATCCGTTGACATACCTTTCTTATAAATTTATCCTTTGAATGTGGTGAATTTCCACGGAATCTGAAAACTAATAAAATAATTCCTGTACGCACAAGAAAAACAAAAAGACCTAGACCATTGGTATTCCCATCAGGTTTCTCAAAAATATTTGAGTATGCTTTTCTAGCACGATTAGAGCTAGCTTTTTTCCGAATTCCTAGAATATTCTCGATTTCACTCTTTTCTCTATTCCATTTTCTTTCCTACTATAACAGCTGTCCAATATAAGCCCGAAACTCGTACTTCGCCGAATCCTAGCTGTGCAATGTCATTTTGAAGTTGAGAATTACTGTAATAGTTATTTATACAGGTTGGTGGAGGTGAAATGCGAACATAGGGAACATATATGACAATCGAACTTTCATGCCAGGTATCTTGACATATTTTGTAGTAGTGTCACAAAACGAAGTAATATGAATTTGTGTGGCAAAAAGAGTAATCAATAACAGAAATAATAATAAAATTTAAAAGTGCATGTAAACTTTCTCGTTCTGCTCGTATACATACATTATTATACAAAGAAAATATTTTAAAGAAAATAAAAATAAATAATATGACAGGTACTCTGACATTGACAGTACTTATTCCACGTATATCAAGATGCCTAGCATGATAACTCCATTGTCATATATTTCCCTATCTTCGCATTTCACCTCCACCCACCTGTATAACAAATACACAAAATAGAGTTTTAGTGGAATAATCTATTTACGAAGGAGTCTTTAAATTAGATGAGTCCTCTAAAACTCAGTTTGTGTACGTGTTACATACAAGAAATTTTAGTATACGCTCTCCAAATTTGTTTAGTAACTATTTGAAATTATTCAAAAATATAACTTTAAAATAAAAGTTTGAAAAACGTAGGCGATGAAATAATGAAAATCAGTGAAAATAATCGTATAAATTGTAAATAACAGTTCATTGTCTAGGTTCCGTTATTTTAAAGAACTGGATCCCCTAATATATTGTTTTGCGGGATTAAAATGGTCGATTTTAGAGAGCATATTATATTAAAAAATCTGACGTGGACACCACATGACTTCCTTGTACGCCTACTAAACTGTTCATACTTTTCTTAATAACTAAAATGTAGAAATATAATAATAATATAATATTATACAAATATATTAATATATAAGTACTACTATTACTGCTACTATACTCACAAATATATTTTAGTCATTTTATTTAAAATGCAGAAGATGATATAAAGCATATTTTACTATTGTCACTGTCATGTCATAATCATTTAAATTTTACGTAGTAACAAATGTTAATAGATCATGGACTACAAGATACCGAAATACTAAATTATAAATATATACTTTAATTATTCTTAAATGATACCAGATACAAAAATATTTATAAAATACCGATTGTAGGTAATAATCACATAATCTTTCATTTAAAATAAAAAAAATTGTCTTAAATTAAATATTTATCGAAATATTTGAAAAAAGTATTACTTCCGGTTTGTAGATTGAAACCAAAAATAGAAGGTGCAGAACTAGATGCTATAACAGTCCTAAATACAAAATTTCAACTTTCTACGTCTAACCGTATTTGAGTTATGCGACATACATACGTCCGTAGATATGTACGTACAGACGTCACGATGAAACTAGTTATAATGGATTCAGAAAAGGTCAAAACGGATATTTCCGTAAAAATCTGAGAACCGAAATTTTTCGCGATTACAATACTTCCTTTTTACTCTGTACAAGGAAGTAAAAATCGGACAAAGCAACATTATACCTACCGGTCGAATTACACGTTTTAAAATTTATTTTTCTCCCTGTTCTATAATTTAATATCAGTATTCAAAGGTGGAAAAGGAATCAATTAAAAATCTTTCAATTTTAAATTTGCTTTGTTAATGAATGACGGGACATTTTTCATTTTTGTTTTTTATGTTCTTTTTGTGTTTCGAATAATGCCATTGTTCAATTGTTTTAAGCAACGATAGCCGTTCTGTTGATTATTCTTCATTTGTTAATGACGTAGGTTTGGTAGGTTGTTGTTTTTGTATCGTGATGATTATTAATTGAAAACAGAAATTATACAGTGAGCTGCGGTTTCGGATTGTGTTTTGTTGGTTATGAAAGACGATTGATTAGTTTAAGTATTGATTTTAAAATTTTCCATTTAATACCAATAAAAGAAACCACTTGTTTTGTCTTGAAAAGAGTTTCATGAATCATTTATGAACTACTAATGTATTGTGCGGTAAAAAATACTTCATGTATTATAATAACTAAAATCGTCTAAGAATATAAGTATAAGCTATTTTAAGTTTACTTCAATAAAATAAAAATATCAACACAATCCTATATACAAATTACTTATTAAATATTTACGACGTACATATTAGCTTAAATAATATTCAATGTATTACTAAATGAATAATTTAACATCAATAGATATACAGTTAAAATAGTTATTTTGTAAATAATTTAAAAATAAGGTAAATAACCGGAAAGAAATTACGAAAATCAACGGCGGATGTAAAGAGCAGTATTTACACCCGTTCTATAACTTCAAAAAGTGTTACAGAAATAAAATCATATCTCAGAATCTACATAACATATAAACTTCATTCAAAAACTATTACAAAGTTAAAGAATGTATCTATGTTCGTCTAGTGATAGTTTTTTATTTATTCTGTCTTAAATCGAAGAAAAAATTGAGAAATCTTTCAAAAAAGCCTGTTTTCAACAGCAATTTTTAATATAATACAATTCAAAATTAAAAATTTCAACACTAGACGAACCTAGTTTAAACCTTAAGCTAACTGTAAATATGTTTATAGATATAAAAATATGTAAATTACACGAAAATCTGTACTTAGAACGAAACCTCTGTAACAGTGTATTTCAAGCAGAAATGCATGTAAATAGATAGGGCTCTTCTTCTCGAGCACTAAAGGTAAATACAGCTCTTAAGGCGGTACAATTGTTACAAAAATATAGTGAAAAAGTGACCTCGCTATATTTTAAACTGAGCTCTTGTTAGTATACCTACACTGTTCATATTTTATATATACTTAGTTAAAAGATGACTCTAGAGTGCTATGAAGCTATATTTTTTAAATACTTAATAGTCTTTTGGTAATAAATTAATAAAAACAGTCTATTTTGCTAATTTTTCAAATTTTTTTTAACTTAAATTGGCAATGGCAATGGCTCAGCGAGACAACTTTAAGTTTGTCCGTTTAGTTATTAAATCAAGTATATTAAAAATTTAATTGATTATGACAGTGTCAATAGTAACATCATTTATATCTTCTTCTACAGTTCTCAGTTCATTAAATGACTAAAGTCATCAACCTAGTGCCGAGTCTTATATCTCAGTTAGTGTTGTGTTTGGTTTTTTGCATTATCGATCTTTGTATCAAACCTCACACCATACACTAATCTGGATACATTACTTATTGACGAGTTCATAACGATTTTGTTTTATATTATTAGACTAAAATATATTATAGAGGGTCATTCAATAGGAGTGATAGTTTTTCAAATAAAGATTTCTCGGTTTCTGATATATATTTTACTTACTTCTAGGTGTCAAATTACTTAGTATAGTGTGCAGTTTTATGATGCAGCGTTTGACGCCTCTAGACCGGTTGGAAATAATTAAAAAATATTTCCAAAGTTCGAGCTCAGTTGTGGGTGCTCAACTTTTATTCACCCCAGAATTTGGTTGCCGTCACTGTTACTCTACGCAGGCTATAAGACGCACTGTGATAAAGTTTGAGTTAACATTACTAAGACAATAAGCCACCAAGAAGACAACGAAATGTTCGAAGTGAGGAGAATATCACATTTAAAGCGGCCAGTGTTGTGGATGAGCCAAATTCGGCCAAATTGGAGCGATCTTGTGATCAGTGTCAACAAAGCCGTGGTGGACAGTTGAACGATATCTTGTTCCGAACATAACTGCATTGTCTAAGCTTCCAAATAAAGCAAAAACTAAATTGATATGTCAAACCGTTGACGTTTTATTTAAAATTAAAATCCTATCACTCTTAATGGAAGACCCTATATTTGTACCTACATATTTGTATAGTAGTAAAAACAGTAAAATATGGCGAGAGGTCATCAGATTTGAGTTTAAAAAGCCAGACCCTACGATCTCCTCTTCCTCGTAAATACGCCACTGCCAACAGAACCACAACGACAACGACAGCGCCGTGGGACATGCTGCACGTTGTGCTGAAGGTGAGGCAGGAGACATGAGAGGAATATATGCACGGAGCGTTCGTGACCAGCCTGCTAGATGAACACGATATGCTATCCCAGCGCAGCGTCATTGAGTCTAGGCTAGCTGTGTAAATCCTGCCGTATGTAAAACTATTTACTTCAATCTGATCAACTTTATATCAACTAACTCATAATGCGCGGAACCATGCTGAGATTTTGTTAAGGCTCGAATGTAGCTGTCTGCGAGAAAAGGATAGATTCATACACACTTAGTATGTCGAACAAAGGCAGCAATTGGTACTAAATATGAACATATCATCACAAACAAGGGTTCATTTCAAAGATAAAAGTTTGATCTACATCCGTCTAGTGTTGAAATTTGCAATTTTTGTAGATTTACTGAGAAACAGTAATGTGAAGTTAGCCAAGTTATGACAAGTTTATGGCATTGTAAAGTTGAAACAAAAAATAAAACTAATATTTCAAAACTTAATGGACGTGGAGCTTACCTTTATCTTTTAATTAAAAGAAAAATTAAGTCGATCCGACCAAAATTAGTCTCAATTTCATTGCCCATTCAAAAGCATGTTTTTGCTGCGCCGCTCTTAAGTATGTGTGTTTGGAATTTTATTTGCAAGTTTGTAAGGTCGTAGGTTAAATATCAGACAGGGTTTTCTCCCTTGCGCTACATATCTGTAAAGGAAAATATTGGAATCATGGTAAAAAGTGGATGAGCACGAACTAGGGTTCTTAAAGGCATTGGCAAGTTAAAAATTGACTTTACAGAAATCAAAACTACATTATACGTTGAGAAACATAGTGAATACAAAAATATTATACTGGTCATAGTTACCGAGATATAAGTTCGTTAAAGTTTCGATGATGACGTCATTACAATAGCTCTGCCTACTATTACTATTGTAAGCAAAACAACAAACGCGTTGTTTAATCAAATTCTAATTTTATAATTTATTTATTAATAATATTTAAAATATATCGAAAATATCTTGCCAATGCTTTTAAGGGTATCGACTCCACGTAGTTTTATAGTTAAAGCTAAATTTCATAAATTTATTTACAGACGAAGAATGCAACTAGGATTATGCCGAGTTACATTTTCTAATAAATCTCTTAATAATATGAAAAAGCATGTAAAAATTGCTTAAAACACACTTTTTCATTAATTTTGTATATGGGTTTCAAATATTTTTTCAGTATTCTAACTGGACATAATCCTAGATTAATTCTTTTACAAAAATCTAGTACCTATTTTCCTTCAAATTTTTAATGCAATGAGTAAAGCAGAAACTGCTACACCTCTAAACAAGCAATATTTTGTTACGGAGACGAGACCCTTAAAACAAATTTATATTAGTTTTGGGGTGATGTATGAGTATGGATATAGCCATGTGCGAATTTCTGTGAAGGTTGGATAGCTCAAATACGAATTATCCAAAAACTTTGATACGTTAACCGTACTTTGAAATGTTTTTGGAACATTTTCTACAATATGAAGCCTTTATAATTTTGTTGAACCAAATGTATTATTTTGTTTCGACTGGCATAGTTTGTTAGTCCCATTAATACCTATATTATGTAGCAAATTTTTTTACAATAGCAACTATGACTGCCTATGAAAACTAAACTACAAGTCCAATACTTTTTGGAACACTGAAGAACACTACTAAAATTATTTTCTATTGTTAACATTTCTATCTAATGAATTTTATTAAAATGTATTCACTGATGAAGGGCAGCATTTTGGGTCCCAAACGTCTGAATAAATTAAAATGACCACATTAAAAAATAATAATATCGTCTTCCC
Source organism: Agonum fuliginosum (assembly GCA_947534325.1). Taxonomy (NCBI): domain Eukaryota; kingdom Metazoa; phylum Arthropoda; class Insecta; order Coleoptera; family Carabidae; genus Agonum; species Agonum fuliginosum. Next base: position 26,163,165 of record OX384036.1, read on the forward strand.
TTATTTTACCAATTCCTCCTTAAAAATGATGTAACTAATGTTATATAACTATATAACTATATAACTAATGATATATCATTTTATAAGGAAGAATTGGTTTGCATATGGATCCAGAATAAAGTAAGACGATATTAAATTTTTTTAATAGATAGAAACGTTGACAATGGAAAATAATTAAATAGTAATTACATGACTTATTCTATAATATCGTTGACTGAATTGGTATACTATTTTACTATGTAAAGTACCTAACATATAAAATTTTAGTTAGTTACCTATTAATATTAAGTAAATGTTTAAGAAAAAGGCTGTCTATATTTCTGTACCAGTTGCTTGATATCAAATATATTTCCAGCAATATCATACGAAAGCAATAAGAAAAATATAACATAATTGTAAATTTTATTCATAGTTGATTAGCTACGGTTTTCCCAAGTTACTTCACAGTTGTTTATTAACTTATCAATGTTATGCTTTATTTATAGTATAGTCCAATCATAAAGATTGTCGGTTGAGAAACTAATCAAATCATATTGTATTATTATTTACGGTTTGCTTTTATTTCATGTAGAATATTGTGAACAACTTATTGAACAGTTTTCAATACAGAGCTGTATAAATTTAGAGATGTCTTTTGTTATATTATTGACGAAATTAATTTATTTTGTAGGTAATTAAAAGTTGATTGTGTGCTAAGCGAAAAGTAATATATTACGGCTCGTGTATAAATTTTAATAATCGCAAGGAATACGAAATTCTTATAAAAACAAAAGAAATTTTAATCTAATTTTGTTTAAAACAACTATTTTTACTTCCTTGTACGAAGTAAGGAAGTATTGTAATCGCGAAAAATTTCGGTTCTCAGATTTTGACGGAAATATCCGTTTTGACCTTTTCTGAATCCATTATGACTAGTTTCGACGTGACGTCTGTACGTACGTACGGACGTATGTGTGTCGCATAACTCAAATACGGTTAGACGTAGAAAGTTGAAATTTTGTATTTAGGACTGTTATAGCATCTAGTTGTGCACCTCCTATTTTTGGTTTCAATCTATAAACCGGAAGTAGTACTTTTTAAAAATATTTCGATAAATATTTAATTTAACACAAATTTTTTTATTTTAAATGAAAGATTATGTGATTATTACCCAAAATCGGTATTTTATAAATATTTTTGTATCTGGTATCATTTAGGAATAATTAAAGTATATATTTTTTATTTAGTATTTCTTTATCTTGTAGTCCATGATCGATTAACATTTGTTACTACGTAAAATTTAAATGATTATGACATGACAGTGACAATAGTAAAATATGCTTTATATCTTCTTCTGCAGTTTAAATAAAATGACTAAAATATATTTGTGAGTATACTAGTATAATATGTTAAAAGAATTTTTTATATTATTCTACATTTTAGTTATTAAGAAAAATATGAACACACAAGGCGTACAAGGAAGTTATGTGGTGTCCACGTCAGATTTTTTGTTATATTTTTACTTCCTTGTACGGAGTAAAAAGAAAGTAGGTATCGTAATCGCGAAAAATTTCGGTTCTCAGATTTTTACGGAAATATCTGTTTTGACCTTTTCTGAATCCATTATGACTAGTTTCGTCGTGACGTCTGTACGTACGTACGTACGGACGGACGGACGTACGTACGTATGTGTGTCGCATAACTCAAATACGGTTAGACGTAGAAAGTTGAAATTTTGTATTTAGGACTGTTATAGCATCTAGTTTTTGGTATCAATCTACAAACCGGAAGGAGTACTTTTTTCAAATATTTCGATAAATATTTAATTTAAGACAATTTTTTAATTTTAAATGAAAGATTATGTGATTATTACCTACAATCGGTATTTTATAAATATTTTGGTATCTGGTATCATTTAAGAATAATTAAAGTATATATTTATAATTTAGTATTTCAGTATCCTGTAGTCCATGATCGATTAATATTTGGTACTACGTAAAATTTAAATGATTATGACATAACAGTGACAGTGGCAGTGACAATAGTAAAATATCGTTTATATCTTCTTCTGCAGTTTAAATAAAATGACTAAAATATATTTGTGAGTATAGTAGCAGTAGTAGTAGTACTTATATATTATTCTACATTTTAGTTATTAAGAAAAGTATGAACAGTTTAATAGGCGTATAAGGAAGTCATGTGGTGTCCACGTCAGATTTTTATAGGTTATAAACCTATTGAAACAAAATATTAAAAGAACCAACAGTTTTTTTTTATAACAAATACTGATTTACTGAAAAAATATTTTTATAGGAATTTTGCAAATTTTACCCTTATGCAAAAACTTTTCTGATTCGTCAGTAGATTATAGCAAAGATACACTGCAGATAAGAACTCAACAAGTAGGTATTAAAATATACTTACATAGATAACAGAACATTTCATTATAATTTTTTATTCCATGATTCCACAATTTTTTTGTAAATAATGTAATTGTTGAAACCATGAGTCATCGACGTGCGTAAGAATGACGTAAACGAATGAAAGTGAAGAAAAGAGGGTTAGAAACTGCAGGATTCAAGCAGAATACATGCAGCGAATAAGAATCAGGGTGGAATACATGCTAGTCACTTACTTTAATTACTGTGCTATCGTTTATCATTGTTCTTCTGCAACGAATTGATGGTATTGACAGTAATAATTTATTTCGTAGAAATCTATTTCAATGCGAAATTTTCCTTTCTTAATTCTTTTATATCTGATTAATGAAGGAAAGATACATGCAGAAAATGATAAACAGAAGGTTTGAGGAAACAGAAACAGTTTCTGTTTGATAGGATTAGGATTACATTATGTTTTTGGTTTCTTTTCCTTGTGTAACGAACCCGTATATTTTATTTCAGCATGATGTTTGATGTTCGTGATTGTATGCAGAGCTCGGCATGAATTTATTCAAAATGAATTAAAATATGATTTCAATTCATTTTTACTTTCTTATACACAGTATAAGTAAGTCTAGGTATCATGAAAAAATCGATGTTGGGATTTTCGCGGAAATACATGTATTGAGGTTCACTGAATCCGTTTTGGCCATTTTCGCAATGATGTCTGTGTGAGTGGATGGATGTCTGTGTGTATGTTCGTATGTTCAATAACTCATGAATGAGAAAAGATAAAATTATGAAACTTGGTATTTATAAAGTTTAGTATAATGCGCAGAGCTGAAAAGATTTTGGTCACATTTCGAAAACCGGAGGAGGAAGTTTTCTTAAAACATAACAATAAATTCAATTTATTTCAAATATGGAAGTAGCCAAAAATATGTTTCAAATATTAAATGTTAACAATGATATAAGGAACAATTATCGTTATATTAATTTACTATATCTCCTTTTAAATTTGAGAAAAATTAAATTATATATTTAATAAATATATAAATGCTTGAAAACAAATGATTGAATCAGCATATTCTACAAACTCATTTTAATATTGAGTCCATAAGTAGCAGACATGATCACATCGCACTTAACACTTTAAATAATTTGTTAAAAGGTACGATTAATGCCGTTCTAGTATTCAATAAAATTCCATTTTACATCCCAAGAATTACTTCACGCTCACGTAAAACGTTTTATTTACCACCTTTCAAGACTGTAGCATTAAGGGAAAATGGGACCAGATTTCTTTTTGTTTCTAACTCTATAGATGGCACTGTCGTCGATCATCAGAAAACATATGAGTAGCTGTTGCAACAGTTTTCAAATAGTCATTTTATCTCCATAAATTTTTGCAAATAGGAACGACTAATAGGCATAAAAAGTATATCAATATAATCATTACAGTTTCTAGATTGCCTTATGCTAAATAAGATTACCTACCTAATAATAAATATAATTTGCAGTGGAAATGAAAGAAGAGGGAGCAAATTCATCAAATTGCAATGAATTTTATGCAAAAAGAACTATTTTATTACAGACATAATAATCAATTTTCATTATTTTTAGGCTTATTAATACAAATTTTGAAAAATAAAAAATACGAGTCCCAAGTTTTTATCTATTCTTTAAAAATATTTCATAAAAAATCATACAAGTAGCCCAGTATATTTTTAAAATTAATTTTCATTATAATGTATGTCGTTTCTTATGGTTCTTATCGCATGACTCAATTATTCAATTTTAAAATGAATAAAATATATTTGTGAGTATAGTAGCAGTAGTAGTAGTAGTAGTACTTATATATTAATATATTTGTATAATAAGTAAAAATAATAAAGTAGGTATGGAGGGAGGTCTTGTGGTGGCCACGTCAGATTTTTTTATATTATTCTACATTTTAGTTATAAAGAAAAGTATGAACAGTTTAATAGGCGTACAAGGAAGTCATGTGGTGTCCACGTCAGATTTTTTAAAATTATTTTTTAATATGGAAGAGGGCAAACCTTGGAAAACATTAAATCTTTACTTTTATGTTCCACAGCACACCAGTTACAATAATTTTGCCCATAAAAATGGAAGGGAGACAATCCCTTAGAAAACAAAATATCAATGCATCTTGAACATTTTTATCACTTTCACTTCCTAATTACAAACCCCAGACTATTTTAAACCAACCCCCAAAAATTAAAGTCACAGTCGCAAGTATCGCGAACTTGTACCCATTAGTAACCTCTGGAGACCTTTTCACTTACAAATGAGTGGCGCGTGAGACGAAGAAGGTGAAACAAAACAGTATCGAGGACTTGAACGAGGTAAAGGGTGAAGCATACGTGTGTGAAATTCCATGGCAAGCTTTGACCCAGTTGAAGGTAGGATTGGGAGCACACAATTTGGACAATAGTATATTACATTACAAATCACTGCAATGTTTCATTGCAGACGAGGAGGCTTGTTTGAAGAATGCGAGGATGCGCAGCGTCCGAGTATTTCTTCAAAGTCTCCGAGTCAAGCAAAGACATTTTTATGACGCGTGATGTATTCTATTTTTTTTAAATCGGCAATTATAGAAGCTTCAAATTATAGAAAAAATTAGGTTTGCATAAATCATCAGAGCTGTGACAAATTTTAGAAAACGTTGTCATGACAAGTGTTTGTGCCTACAGACAGTGGAAAGTAAAAATGAATAGGCATGAAAATTTTATTTTCATGCCTAGTTATGAAAATCTTACTTTCAAGACTCAAATTAGTCAGGAAATGACGATTTTGAAAAAAATAATTTTAAAATGACGTTTATTGCGATTTTTTGTCATTATTTGATATTATTTTTTTCGGTCACTATAAATGGCAAGAAAAATTTAAAAAGCTTCTTTTTTCGAATAATTTTTGTTTTACTTAATTTCTTTAAAAAATACAGAAGTTATTATGGGAATCTGGAGTTATGTTTACAGTATTTTTCAACTTTAAAGTGACATTGTATAGCTAGGATGCGGAAAAGTACGAGTTTCGAGCTGGGTTCGGGAAAGAGAGTGAATTAGAAATAAAAAAGTAATATCAAGAGTATTTTAGGAATTAGAAAAATAGGTAGACGAGTCCCTTAAATTTCGCTACACAGGTTCGGTTACACCCTGTATAGATACTTTATTCTTTTATACAGTTAGTGACGTCACAACAAAATGGCGTCCTGTAGCCTCGTTGCCCTTAGGGGAAGTGGGAACATTTTCCAGGCGTAGGGGAGACGTCGAGCAGGACACTGAACAGTGCCCACTGTTTCTAATGGACTAATCCCTGCACAATATTGGATTTCGACTTAATCCAATTTTTTGCCTTGTCCCTCGAGTGTTACATAGTTCAGGCATTCAGATGTGCAGGGGAGAGAGATTTGCTCCGATGGAATGCAGGAGAAGTGATTGTCCTTTGTTTTCACGTTTCCAGCCGGATAGAGACACCGTCGTTCATCGGCAAAATATACAGGTTGGTGGAGGTGAAATGCAAACATAGGTAACATACATGACAATCGAACTTTCATGCCAGGTATCTTGATATATTTTGTAGTAGTGTCACAATACGAAGTAATGTGAATTTGTGTGGCAAAAAGAGTAATCAATAACAGAAATAATAATAAAATCTACAAGTGCATGTAAACTTTCTCGGAGGTACTGGTCCTATCTGCGAAATATGAGAATGATGTAAAAATTTAATATATTGTTCATTACATCTTTATAAACGTGCATGCAAATTTTTATGCACACTTACTAGCTCGTTCAGGAGTTATCAACGTTTTAGTTGCACATTCATAAATAACTATATTAAGATTTAGTTAAATTTATATTGCAATTTTCACCCAAATTCTTTCTAAAAGTTTGTTTACATTTATGTTTGCTGTGTATCAAAATACATTTAAAATATATAGTATGATGATATAGATGATAATTACAAAATTTCTGTTGATTGCTAATAAAAGCCAATTAACCGTTGCTCATACTTCTGACTGAAAGTATTTTTGCAGTCCTCGCTGCGCTCGTGCTATAATCTCTAGCCTATATAAAGGCTATACTTTCAGTTTCAGCCCTCGGCATACAATAATATAATTGTACAACAAGAGTGGATGTGATGCCTATATCGCACGAGAATGAGTTTGCAGTCATGAACCCATATAATAGGAAGAGTGTCTGCAAACGTTCGCGTGCGATGTAGGCAATCCACTCGAGTTGTAAAGCCTAGTTTTTCTACGATCAAATAACAAAATATAGTTTTTGCAATAAAATGCACTCAATATGATGCCAAAAATTATTTAAAAGTAGGGTTACATCAATTATTTTATGACATATGACATTTGAATAATTGTTGCCAACGTAAAATCTCTTAATTTTATTTGCTCTTTTTGCAATAAAATAATGCTTTTAAACATAATTAATTATTAATAACAGTTGATTTAATGTTTTTAATCATTATTTGTCATGATAAAAACATTATTTGCACGCATTAATAATTATTTGACGTATTTGACCTTGAATTTCATATTCACACGTGGTATGGAATGGATATGACATTCCTATCCACACCATGATAGTACGAAGATACACGGTGGGCCATTTTAAGTTGCGTTTAGGAATATCTCGAAAACGAAGCATCGGATGAAAAATCCAAAAAACACGACTAAAATATTTTCGAGGGGGCCATCCAATGACACCAAATTCAACCCCCCACCACAACCCTGGGGAGTGGAGTGGAGTTAAGTTTGAAATCTTAAATGGGAACCCCAAATTGTATTTGCAGAGAAAAAGTGGGTGTTGCCGTTTCCTATTTCAAATTTTCCCGCCGCCCCACTTGTACGGGAGAGGGGGGCAGGAGCGCAAATTTTGATGTTACTGTATTTAGTTTTTCACGCAGAATGCGAATCTGCAAAAAAATTTGGGGTTCCGATTTAAGATTTCATACTCACCCCCACCCCACCCCCCAGGATCGGGGTGGGAGCAGGGGTGAAAATTTTGATGGTACTGCATCATGGCCGAATGACATCATTCGGCCATGGTACGGCATGTAGTTGTTAACGTAGAATGCGAATCTTTCAGAAAAAGTGGGTGTTCCCGTTTCGCATTTCAAAGTTTCCCACCGACCAACTGGCCCGGGGGGGTGGGGCAGGGGCGAAAATTTTGATGTCACTGAATTCCGTTTTTCACGTAGAATGCGAATCTGCAAAAACAATTTGGGATTCCCATTTAAGATTTCAAACTTACCCCCGCCCCACCCCCAGGGTTGGAGTGGGGGGTTTAATTTGGTGTCATTGGATGGCCCCCTCGAAAATATTTTAGTCGTGTTTTTTGGATTTTTCATCTGATGCTTCGTTTTCGAGATATTTCTAAACGGAACTTACAATAGCCCACCGTGTATGTTGCCAATAACCAGTAGGGAGTAGAAAAAAATTATTATTAGAGGTCTGCCCAAAATATACTAAAACAAGTAAATGTCTGTACTAATTAAAACAAACTATGCGAAACATACTTTAATTAAATTGGACTTGTCCAGTTTTTGTACTCTATCCTTCCCTCTAAAATACAAATAAAACAATTGTGTTCATGCCCAATTTCCCACTGAATCTGTTTATCTCACATTTTTTTCTTTATTTCTTTTTTAATAAAACATTTATTTAGTTTTTTTTGGGAACGTGTCTCAGATGACAGGCGAGGGATATGTGGCACCATGTGCTAAATATAGTCATGGGCGTGGGGGCGGTTTTTTCCTCTCATCCGCAACACATCAGTGGCGTGCGTCACGACATGTGTCACTCGTTACAGTCTAATTAATGACGCGTTTAGCACGTTTTTATACGATTTGTTCTCGTTTAGAGGAGATAGTTAAAGAGAACGTGCGTCAACGAGGTTCTAAACTGTAGACGGTGGTATTTTTATACGAATTTTTGTCCCACTAATCGTAAATCTATTTTTAATTTTTAAAATATAAAGTAAGACAGTTTGTTGACTGTTTTAAATATATTGGTTAATGTATTACCTTGACTATTTCCCTCATTATATTTTAACAAATTAAAATGCACTATTTTTCACAAAAACCATAGAAACTATCTATATAAACAACTATTCCAGTGCATATTTTGACATAGTATGCGTATATTCAACCGTAACCATGACACTACAATCAATAATAAATGTTTGTTTATTTTTCACCAAATGTCAAAATATTTAAAATGAAATTTAAAATTATGCTAATAATAGTATATTATTTAATAAGGAGCTAAAGTGGAACTTTTGTGGCGAATCTGTAGGCGATTTTGATGAACTACAGATGAGCCATAAAAAGTCACTTAGCTCCGCATAAAATATGCTATTTTTTCTTCAGACGTCGAAACCTTACAATAAAATTGATATTCGTGTAAGAAAATTTATTAAAATAATTCGGATTGAAATGATTTATTTTGTTTAATAAAAATTTGAATTAAATTTTATTGACAGCTGCAATTTGATTGGTTCACCAGCGGCAGATAATATTATCTGACGCTCACAGCGGCAGGTAATATTATTGTCTGCCGCTCTCAGAAAAGTACAACTTTAGCTGTTTCTATGGAGATATGAAATATTATGTTTTTCTGACGTTTGAAGAAAAATAAAATTGTGTTATTTAAAATTGTTAAATTTGTTTTATTCATGAATGAGCCAATGCATACCACTCGATCATCAAAAATAATAGAAAACACTTTTGCCTCCTGGATCGACGTATTTCCGCAAAACACCTCTCGACCTCCGGTCTCGAGTTGTTTCTATGGAAATACGTCTCATCAGTCGGCAGTATTTTCAATTATTTTCGAAGCTCTTGTAGTATAATAACTGACTATTTCCCTCATCATATTGTATCCAATTATAATGCACTATTTTTCACAAAAACCATAGAAACTATCTGAACAACTATTCCAGTGCATATTTTTAAATATACCATGAGTTTTATTTAACGTGAAACATGGGGTCTTTCATATCCATGGTTACGAATTTGACAACAATGTATTAGAGAGATTCATTTAAAATATAACATCTTAGTTGTGTTTATTTTAAATTTTCTATTTTGTATAAAAATTTGGTTTCAATATTGTTAGAAAAAAATTAAAAATTGATAATAACGACATATTACGTACAAAGCACACGTGAACGTTATCCACGGTCACTAGAAGGACACTTCCTTTACCATTATACAGGTTGGTGGAGGTGAAATGCGAACATAGGGAAATATATGACAATGGAGTTATCTTGATATACGTGGAATAAGTACTGTCAATGTCAAAGTACATGTCATATTATTGAAATTTTTATTTTCATTAAAATATTTTCTTTGCATAATAATGTATGTGTACGAGCAGAACGCGAAAGTTTACATGCACTTTTAGATTTTATTATTATTTCTGTTATTGATTACTCTTTTTGCCACACAAATTCACATTACTTCGTTTTGTGACACTACTACAAAACATATCAAGATACCTGGCATGAAAATTCGATTGTCATGTATGTTCCCTATGTTCGCATTTCACCTCCACCAACCTGTATACAAATGGTCAAATTTTTTCCTCCTAAAATTAGTTCTATAGATGTCACTAGTGCGTTACTACCAGCGATGTAAAATAACAACATATAATGTACAAATTCTGTGCAAAATGAAGCTTTATATTTATAAATTGTATAAAATAAACTACAATTCAACTAATGGACAAAAATGGTACTAAAACATATATTTGAAAAGTGACAGAATTCTGACATTTATCTGATTGACAGGTAGAAAATTTAGTCGAATAAATTATAGTTCTTATTTTATTTCAGAGTTGGGTAAAATTTGATTTTGTGCTAAATTATGACAAGAAGAACCTTTAACAATTAATAAAGAACCCTATTTTGCAATATATTTTAAATTTTAGATATGTCAACATTTTTACCTTCCCCTCATACCCATAAGGAAGCTATTGCAATCATGCTATAATTCGGGTATTGAGATTTCAGTGGATGGGCACGAATTAGGGTCCTTACAACTCATTTTAATAGTTTTGCGCTGATGTCTGTATGTATGTGTGTAAGGATGTGTGTATATGTATGTGGTCATGTTCGGATTTGAATTACTGAAGGTCGAAAAACTCAAATACTAATTTTTAAAAAAAAATTGATATTTGGTAATTTACATTTGTATACAAATTGAGCTGATTAGATTTTGGTACAAATAGTATAAAATAATAATTCCTGTAACTTTTGTACAGAGAAATAAAAATGAAAAAAAATAAATCTGTATTTAGATGAAGCTAATATTAACCGGAAATAGCATTTTTTAAAGAGTGAAGTTTTTTTTCCAAAAATTTCAGTAAATTTGTATTTTTTTCGAACAAGAATAATAAGAAATATATTTGCTACATACTTTATACAAAAAATCTTTAATCTGATTGCATTAAAGAATAGTAATAAAATTTAAATTTATCAGATATACCGTCTAAATCTAATCCATGATCGGCTGATATTTGTAGGGGACATTAAACGACATAAAATTAAAATATTGTAGTGATTGTAGGTAGGTAAGCTATCTATTTAAGTGAAAAATTCAGTTTGAAGGTTGAATGCTGGACACATCATTTTTACCTCTCGCCTCATATTCTATAAGAGAGGTATTGTAATGGGTCAAAATTTTCGAGTATGAGTTTTTGGTGGATAAGCACGTTTCAAGGTCTCTACAATACGAATTTACTATTTTCACGATGATGTCTGTGTGTGTGTATGTGTGTGCGTGTGTTTGTATGAATGTATGGACTGACGATTTTTCGTCCACGATAACTGAAAAAGTATCAAACCTTTAATAACCAAATTTCATATTTAAGGTTTTAATAAGTATCTTAACACCGGATAACATTTTGGAAGAAATCCGCAAACCGGAAGTAGTACTTTTTGAAACTTGATTAAGTTTTCTTTAAATATATTGGTACATTATTTATTTATGACAATTTCTGCAATTAAAAATAAAAGAAAATATAATTATCTATGGGTACAGTTAATTATAAATACAATTTGCTGAATCTGGTAGTATTTAACAATAAAATAAAGTACAATTAATATTCTATCTTGTTGTCCATGATATGAAATTTGTTTCTACATAAAATTTGAATGATTATGACAGTGACAGTACAGTTGACATCTTTTGCTTGCATCTTGGTTTACATTATCGTTTACATCTTACATGAACATAAAACTATTAAAATGTAAGTAAAACTATTTATTAGATTAGTCTCGAGATTAGTAGAATAAGCAGAATTAGGCGAGAGGTCGTGTACTGGCCACAGCAGATTTTTTTTTTTTGTTATTGATAAACATAATGCAAAATTTATAACAATTAAATTGAATTTTTCCAGGTAAATCCTTGAATCTAAATGCAAATAAATTGTTTGTGATTAAACCTATTGTTATAATAAATGAAATTTTAATAAGAAAATTGAATTTTTAGTTTTTACTATAGTTTGTTTAATATTAGAACAAATGCATATACAGGGTTCGCTAGTCAAATGGAAAGATTTGATGTGGAGCTTAGACTTCGTAGGGAGGTGGAGGGTAGGAAGATCGCCGATTTAACATTATCAATGTGGTCTACCATTTAGACGCATTTAGATTACAATGGATCGTTGGATGGGTGAACAGCGTGGCTACGCAGTTAAGAGCATTCTGTACAGGACGAATATACACGTAAAAAGCACTTTACACGCATACACCTCATCGACACATGGTTGCACATTTTAACAAAAACAAATTTTTATATGGTAGATAAGGGATAAAACTTCGTTCTATTAGTGCCATTTTTTCTATTTTGTACCGAAGTTTTAGTTTATAAAATAAAGATTCACATTTTTTTACCTCTAATTTTCTCGAAATCAGAAAGTTGTTTCTAAAAAATAACACTACCCCAACGTAGATTAAACTTTAAACTACATGATTCAAGTTTAAAATATCATGTTCTGCGAAATATAAAGAAAAATCTGTAGGTGCTTCTAAACGCCTGCAAGCGGTTGAAAGTAAGAAATTTCGACCGTTGAACGTGCTGAAAAAAATTGCACTAATAGAACGAACTTATCTACCATATAAAAATTTGTTTTTGTTAAAATGTGCAACCATGTGTCGATGAGGTGTATGAGTGTAAAATGCTTGAACGTGTACATTCTTCTTGTACAGAATGCTCTTAAAGCGTACTATCTCAGTGGCGAAAGTTTGGTGCAAACGAGGCGCGATTTCAACGTACCGCGCAATCAGCCTGTTTCGTCGAATAGGGCGATTCGAACGTGGATAAACAATCTTGAGTAAAGTGGATCGACGTGTAAAAAAAGGTGGAAGTGCAAAAAACAGTTCGAATCCCTGAAAACACCGCAGCTTCAACATCGCCTGTTGAATAGCTACGATGTTTTATATATAGAAGCGACACATTTTGCCAAAACTTTAGTTACATACGTTAAAAGCTTAATTAAATTTTAAAATTACAGCTCGCTACTAACTTTATTGGTCCTTCTCCAACTACAATTTGATTATTTCTGAGTAAAATTGTGTGTAATGCAAATGCATACAAAATCAACAGAGTGGCATCTCCTGTCTTATTATACTCTGTGGTTCTAGTTCTAGGTCAAAACAGAGACACGAGCTGTTCATCATTATCCTATTTCAAGTTGTAACACAATATAGAAACTACAAAATCTAATCTGCATTTGTTGTAAATACGTTCTCATAATGGATGCGACGTACTGAAGGTTTATAATCTGATTTCTATGTGGATGTGGCAAAATATTTTTTTGACCAGTAATGTAATCCTATAAAAAAAATCTGACGTGGCCATCACACAACCTTCCGCCATATCTAGACTTTAAACAGAAATGTATACGTACAATCCGGTGCCCATTTAAAATATACAAATAAAAATCTAAAATATTCAAACACAGAAATTTGCATCACCTGAATAAAAAGATTCTTTCACAGGAAAACTCTGCTGTGTTGAAGCCATCCTCCGTTCAATTACTACATTTAATATCTTACTTAGGACTTATATAGCGCTAGTATGCCAACTTGTCACCCGTCTCACCTGTCAATATTTTTTACGCAGAAACAAAAATCAACCGATCATGGATTACAAGATATCAACGTTTTATTTGAAAAATTTATTTTTAAATTTTACTGCAGTTCTTTAATGCTACCAGATAAAGACAATTTTTTTATAACGTAAGTTGCAAATAACTTTTCCTCTTATTCTTATTACAAATAAATACCATATTTTTCCAAATTTATATACAATTTTGACAATTAACCTTTGCAATCTTCAAAAAATATCACTTCCGATGCAGATATTTGTACCAAAATCTACGGAGCTCTTCCAATTTATATACAAATGTTAAATACCAAATATCAAAATTTTCGGGTAATTCGTATTTGAGTTATGCGACTAACACTCCTTGACCACACACACACACACACACACACACACATACACACACACATACACACAGACATCATCGTGAAACTATCAAAAATGAGTTGTAAGGACCCTAATTCGTGCTCATCCACTAAAAATTCACCACCCGATTTTTTGCATGATTCCAATACCTTCCTTTACAGGTAAGCGGAAGGTAAAAATTGGTATGGAGAAAGAAAATATATAGAAATAAAGAATTAAATATATGTATTTAAGTCTGTATTGTATATGTACGTATACGTATTTTATCCAAAACTTCTGTTCCATATACGTTAATCGACATCGGCATTTTAATTAAAAAGAAGAAAAATAAAGATCCATGGCCTTTGAAGTGTGTCACTGGTCACTGGTCAGCGATTCTAATCAAATTAATTAATTTATTCACATTATTAAGTTGGTATTGTTTTTAAAACCGAGTGGTTTAAGACACGTACATTCAAATTACGTTATACGTGATTAATTAATTAACTGTGATAAATATTTTGTTTGATTTAGAACCAGCACATTAGAATGAATAATATGCTCGTATACTCAAAAAAAATTAACTCTTTTAAAAACACAGAATACGAGTAATCGGCAATATTTATTTGTTTAACAAGTTTTATCAACGCGAACGAAAATTGCAGTCCGTGAGCGAAGGGAGGGTTGAGTTCGACAAAATACTGTCAATATGTGTCATACACACTATTTTTTCTACCCCTGCAAAACAAGCAAATTAAAAATACAATAGCATTAACTTTTTTGACATGTACTCTCGGATTTTTAAATGTTTGTGAAAAAAGTACTTTGGAGCACACTTTGGCATTTGCGACAAATAGCTGTTTCCAACATCAAAAACAATAGAGAAATATGAACTTTCAAAAGCAGGCGTAGAAAAATGATACAGTTAATAGGTATAGGTACAATAAAACAAAAGCGTTTTTCCTGTTTGCTGTGAAATTGAAACACAACTTTGTTTTTCGTATACAACAATTTAAATTTGGTGATGCCTCTAATTTTTACCTTCCGCTTACCTGTAAAGGAAGGTACCTATTGGAATCATGGAAAAAATCGGGTTGTGAGTTTTAAGTGGATGAGCACGAATTAGGATCCTTACAACTCATTTTTGATAGTTTCTCAATGATGTCTGTATGTATGTGTGTGCGTGTATGTGTGTATGTGTGAATGTGTGTGGTCCGGGCCGATGCCGGATGTCGCATAACTCAAATACGAATTACCCAAAAATTTTGATATTTGGTATTTTACAATTGTATACGAATAGGAAGAGCTAATTAGATTTTGGTACAAATATCTTCACCGGAAGTGATATTTTTTGAAGATTGAAGAAGATAATTGTCAAAAATTTATATAAATTTGGACAAATATAGTATTTATTTGTAATAAGAATAAGTGGCAAAGATATTTGCAACTTACGTTATAAAAAAATTGTCTTTATCTGGTAGCATTAAAGAACTGCAGTAAAATTTAAAAAATAAATTTATCAAATAAAACGTTGAAATCTTGTAATCCATGTTCCGTTGATTTTTGTTTCTGCGTAAAAAATATTAACAGGTGAGACGGGTGACAAGTTGACATACTAGCGCCATATAAGTCATAAGTAAGATATTAAATGTAGTAATTGAACGGAGGATTGCTTCAACACAGCAGAGTTTTCCTGTGAATTAATCTTTTGATTCAGGTGATACTAATTTCTGTGTTTGAATATTTTAGATTTTTATTTGTATTATTTTAAATGGGCACCGGATTGTACGTATACATTCTGTTTAAAGTGTAGATATGGCGGAAGGTTGTGTGATGGCCACGTCAGATTTTTTTACTTTTTAATCTTTGGCACACGCACACATTCAGTACCTACCTTGTGTTACAGTATCCTTTGAAACAACAAGGAACGATTAAATATTTTTTTGTCTGTAAGTTTTTATGAAGCCGTGAAGCGCTTTGAGGTCTGATGTTACGACGTAGAAGTGTAATTTTAGAAGACTGTTAACAGCAACTTCTTCCGGTCATTATCGCTGATGGATTCTGTTGATAACAGCTTTTATGTTTTGGCGAAAACAAAAATAAACGATGGCCTATTACGTGCGAAACACATTGCCAATTCATTATAAGGAGAAATATCATTATGTTCATGTTTAAAACAATTCAGAAGGTAACGCGAACTAGGCGTCAAATTTATGACTTCTCTCATAGGCGTCCGCAATGTAGGAGAAAGACTAAAGTGGTTTACAGGAAACGCAGCAAAATTTATATTTTTGATGGGTATACGTACATTTTTACCTTCCGCTTACCTGTAAAGGAAGGTATTGGAATCATGCAAAAAATCGGGTAGTGAGTTTTTAGTGGATGAGCACGAATTAGGGTCCTTACAACTCATTTTTGATAGTTTCACGATGATGTCTGTATGTATGTGTGTGTATGTATGTGGTCAAGGCTGGGGTGTTAGTCGGATAACTCAAATACGAATTTCCCAAAAATTTTGATATTTGGTATTTAATATTTGTATATAAACTGGAAGAGCTCATTAGATTTTGGTACAAATATCTTCACCGGAAGTGATATTTTCTGAAGATTGAAAAAGTTAATTATCAAAAATTTATATAAATTTGGATAAATATAGTATTTATTTGTAATAAGAATAAGAGACAAAGTTATTTGCAACTTACGTTATAAAAAAATTATCTTTATCTGGTAGCATTAAGAACTGCAGTAAAATTTAAAAAATAAATTTTTAAAATAATTTCTGCGTAAAAAATATTGACAGGTGAGACGGGTGACAAGTAGTGACAATAGTAGCGCTATATAAGTCACCGTCTTGTATTGCCGACAAGTGTAAACAGGCGCGTCAAGAGTAGCTTAAATATTTATGTATAGTACAAATACATTTCATCTACCTAATAATCATTAGCGTTTATTAGGGGGTTATTGCAGTCACACAATGGTCAAAACCACAAGCCTGAGATGCGCCAGAGCATACAATACAACCCTGGTAATAAGCTTCGAAAAACTCTTACTCTACCAGTGGAACACTGGGGGTAAAATATATACTCGGGTTAATAAATATGGCAAATACTGAACTGTTCGACTATATTTCTTATCTGCGGGCTAATCTTAAACGATTGCGGTTTTGGGCATCGTGTGACTGCAATAAGCATTTTACAATTATTATTAGGTAGATGTTCTCTACTTGTAGGTACTATACTACTATAATTTCTAAAAGTAAGAAATGTTTAATTCATTGTACCATAAATAACTGTTAATTAATATATGTCTAGACTCGAAACCAATTACTGCATGCGTTCAGCTAGTACCTATAAAACTTTGACATCAATAATTTTGACATCAATTATCTTTTGTAAAAAACTGCTGTTATTTGAGCAGAATACAGAAGCAAAAACCTTTAGTTAGCCTTTAACAAACACCATTTATCAACCATGTACCACAAGAAACAAAAACCAAACTCCAAATTAAAAACACAACCCGAAGGTAGAACATAGGTACTCATACTATAGTCTATCACATTGTACAGGGTGAGTCAGCTAAGTGTTCCCTATTTCATTTGTTTGTAAAGTCTCAAGTTTTTGTGTAAAGTCCGCCAAATTTTTGCTGTAAATACAGTAGCCACTTGAGTTTTTGTTCGCAAAGTTTCCTAATTGGTGACTGAAATAATGATTAATTAATTAATGATTAGTCAAACGACTATTTGTAGGATTTTAAAGGACCTTAAGTGGCATCCTTATAAGATTCAAATTCTGCAGGCAATTTCTGAAGAGGATAAAGCAAACCGATTGGAATTTGCAGAAGACGAAATTGAACGAATGAATGAAAACCCTGGTCATCTGAATAACATCTTGTTTTCTGATGAGGCACATTTTCATCTTGATGGTGGATTTAATAGACACAATCATCGGTATTGGTCAGATGAAAATCCCCACTGGATTGCTGAACAATCCTTGCACTCTCCTAGAACGACTGTTTGGGCTGCAATTGGAGATTTTGGATTAATTGGTCCAATTTTCACATTGAAGTGAACCACTCGTGAAGTTTTTGTCTGATCGATTTGAAATTTCGGCAGTAAAAATTCATTTAGATAGTTCATGTTTTGCAAAAATTTCGTCACTTTCTGATAAAAATTGCCTAAGTTATAAAAAATCCAAATAGGGAATAGTTAGCTGACTCACCCTGTATGTACTCTATGCATCTGCAATCAAAGTTTGCGTGCAAAAAATTGTGAGCCAATTAGAGTCCCGTAATTAGTGAGGATCCAGCCAATTAGTGCGGAATAAATGACTATCACCAGACTCGGCCGGGAACGCGGGGGAGGGGGCCACGTGACACGATACGTTGCGATAGCAACGCGAATACGATCACACACTCGCACACATGCAAACGTACAGTAGCGTTGCTAAGGAGGGTTAGCTAGATGTGACCACCCCGTATCAAGATTATTGTTCAAAATGTAAAAAAGAAACCTCAACAAATTCAATTTACAAACCGAAAATTTAACAAAATATGCTTCGTACAATCCAAAATAAAAATTTGATATTCATCGTTCTCATCTCATTGCTTTTTGTCCTAATCTTAGTTCGTTCGATCGTATTAAAATTTATACATACCGGGTGAAACATGTCTGTATTGTGTGGATTAGAGATGTTATACTTATATAAAATTTTATATACTACATGTAAACTATCGGGTGGGCCAAATAAGACCTACCAATGTTAAACACAAATAACTTTTGTATTTTTTTATTTAATTATTTTTTTCTTTTTGTAGGTTATAATTGAATTCTTGGAAATTTATTAGCCACACGAATTGATTTTCTAAATAATGTTTTGATGTCGGATGAAGCGCATTTTCATTTAAATGGTTATGTCAACAAACAAAACTGTAGATTTTGGGGCTCTGAAAATCCAAGGGAATTACACCAGCATCAGTTGCAAATCCATCCAAATGTACTGTTTGGTGCGGTGTTATGGCCAATAAAGTGAAATTTTTGGCGAACGTCTGATTTAAAAAAATTCAGATTTCCTTTGTACTCCAGTCAAAATACGGGTTTGGTTGTATTATTACTGCTGGCAACTACCAGATTTGGTCTAGTATAGGTTTTTTGGGTCGCTGAACACGAATTTCGGGGTCATTTTGTAAAGAAATGTGCGGAACACCCTTAAATTTGCAAAAACTACTCCCAAAATGGTTTTTTTTTATATATAATCGCACTTTGAGTGCCCAGATTTCGCACCAACGGATTATTTTGGGTCTCTGATCAAGAATTTCGGGGATTTTTTTAATAAAAATTAATATTTCACTCTTAAATTAGCTAAAACTAACCCCAAAAAGGGTATTTTTGCTATTTTCGCACTTTGAGCGTCCAGATTTAGTCCGTATAGGTTTTTTGGATCGCTGATCAAGAATTTCGGGTTTTTTTTTTTATAAAAATTAATATTTCACCCTTAAATTACCTAAAAGTACCCCCAAAAAAGGGTGTCTTTGTTATTTTCGCACTTTGTGCTAATTTAAGGGTGAAATATTAATTTTTATTTAAAAAATCCCCGAAATTCTTGATCAGCGACCCAAAAAACTCCTATGTGCCAAATCTGAGCACTCAAAGTGCGAATATATAAAAAAAATACCCAATTTGGGGGTAATTTTAGCAAATTTAAGGGTGTTCCGCACATTTCTTTACAAAATGATCCCGAAAGTCGTGATCAGCGACCCAAAAAACCTATACTAGACCAAATCTGGTAGTTGCCAGTAATAATACAACCCTCCCTCGTATTTTGACTGGAGTATTGGCCACCTCGCTCGCCAGATTTAACAGCGCCAGACTTTTTTATGGGGATATTTAAAAGACAAAGTGTATGTTAATAAACCAGAGACTGAAGCAGAATATTCGAGACGAAATACTGAGCCTTCAACCAGAAACATCACGTGGTGTAATGGAAAACGCGTTAAAAAGAGCCGATCTCTGTATCGAGAATAATGGTTTACATTTGTCTGATGTCATATTTCATACATAATTTCCATAAAATATACACTCACCGGCACGGAAAACGGGTCACTTATTTTTTTAAAGAAAAAATGCTAATAACATTAATGTTGAGGACGAATGCCGAAATATTATTATTGCTATATGTTAACTAGACATTCTCGAAGTCGCTTCCATTACCAACTCTTACAAACATTAACAATTTATTTAAATATTCCTTTTATTATGCGCATCATACCGAAATCACGAAATTTATAAAACGCATAGTTATTGATTATGCTGGTATTATTTCTTTTCATCATTTGTTTTATTGTTTATTTGTCATTTTGATGTGGTGTGATGTGGTATATGTTTTCAAAATGGCACAGAATGCAGAAATTGTAGTTTCCATCATCACTTTCATCGAAGACAAAAGAAGTCAACATTTCGTAGCTAAACGGTACAATGTATCACTTAGTACTATTTAACGCGTTTATACACTTTTTCTGGCGACAGATTTGTACACCAGAAGACATGGAATAGGCCTGAGAAGACGCAAAAGCAACAGAAATGCTCGATTTTTTGTTTTGACATCGCGCCGAAATCGCACTATAATTGTCGTGCAGGTCCATAAATCATTACTACAATTGCTTACTGTGAATAATAGTGAACGTATTGTATGAAGAAGAGTAATAGAAGTAGATTTTCTGGCACGATGGCCTGCCATGCGACCACACGTCCTCCAACATTATCGAGTAGCTCGATTGTATTTTTTTGGAAAGCGTGTAAATTGGGATTAAGGTGATTAGACTCGTGTTTTAGTCACTATCGAATCCCGATATTTTTTAATGTCACCATATGGATGTGTAAAAGTGTGACGACCAATTGAGAAACTTGTGCATTCAGCAATACTGTAAGATTCTTGGGAGGATCAGTAATGGTGTGAACTGGGATATCAGTGATTTTGCGGATAGATCTATTCCTTGTTCTACGGTAATATTCAATGCCGATAGGTACATAAAAGATATTCTGACAGACAATGTTGTCCCTTATGCATCATTTTAAGATGATAAATTTATCTTGATGCACAATAATGCGCGCCCTCATGCTGCTGCAATCTTGAACGGTTTCATAAATGTTGTTAACATCAATCGTATGATGTGTCCCGCGCGGAGTACAGATCTGAATCCAATATAATTTGGGTAGTATATGCTCGATATAAAGATTCGAAGTCGTGTACCCGGTCCCAGTAGACTAAGTACGCTGGAATAACTCAGAGATGCACTGTTAGAAGCATACAATAATATCCCTCAAGATGGCATCAGGAACCTCATTTTGAGTAGGCCTCTACGATTGACCAAGGTCATAAAGTACGCAGAGGGAAGTATAAACGAATTGTGTTTATTTATGTGATTGAAATTTTTTTCAACTTATTTTTTATTGTTTTTATGTCCATAATTTTTTCTTTTGATAATAAACAATTAGTAAATCTTCAAAACATTAATTTTATAATACGAAATGCTTGACTATAATACCCTTTAATAAAATATATCATATCATAATCTAGGGATAACAAAAAATTTTACAAAATAAAAAGTGACCCGTTTTCCGTGCCGGTGAGTAAAAAAAAATTAATCAAAATAAATTATTATTTCAAGAGTTATCCGTGTTTAACATTAGTAGGTCTTATTTGGCCCATCCTGTAGTTTGAATTTGGAGCGAGCAACAAAATGTGTATCTCCTAATAAAAGGAATGAAATAACCCTATTTCTTCTCATTTATGAAAAGTGTAACTTCACTTCTCATTCTCTCAACCCTGCCTATAAATCTAGCGATAGTTACGCCACTGCACTAATACAACTAGAGTGGTGTTGTGTGCACATCGCATGAGAATGTTTAATGTTTGTACAGGAGTTGATGGCCAATCGTTCATCTAATGAAAATTGGGTATAGGGTAGGGATTAGGGTTATATAGGATGTTGTGATTGGTGGGATTTAGGGATTTAGAATTTTTGTTCATTTGGGTTATTGGAGTGTGTATATATCCATTTCGAACGAAGCCTGTAAGTTTAGTAGTAGTTAGTCCTTTTCTATATCATCCTTTTTCATGATAAACAATTATATCAGAATTAATTTTAAATTTGAATTTTCAAGTGAAATTTGACATGTGAGTAGCTAAGAACATAGGTACAGTTTTCTTTTCGGACGTACAACACACAACCCTCCAAATAGTTGCATGTGATTGGGGATGATTTGGTGAAGATAATCCTCCACGAGTTTACAATTTCATTCATAGATATTGAAAATATTGAGAATTCTTTGAACGTCTTCTAATACTGAGTTATGATTCTTTAAAAAGCAATTTTCTCGGTATAAACGGGGTCGGAAATTCAAATGTTATTAGTGCAATTGAAAAGCCTCGACGAATAAAATGCAATTTTTATCTTTACAAAATGATGTTCTTTAACGAAGTTATAACACATTCATTCTGTAGCGGCGAATTTATTACGTCATTCTAAATGTAGCGCCTACTATACAGAAAATTCTCAAGTCATTCGATTATTAAACGGCTGGTGCCAACACGGTGCTACTTATGAAAAATTTTCAAAGACCATTTTGATAGAAAATTTAATCAGCTTTCATCCTGTCAAAACCGTTTTCCAAAATCTTTGATAGTTTTCGAGGAAAATGCCTTACAAGAACATTTTGAGTTTCAACTGGAAAATTTTTGTGGGAAGCGGTGCATTCCGAGGTGGAGCGATTTTTTTTTGTTACTGTATGTTTTTAACTACTCGCATGCCAAATTTCACTTGGTTATGTATTAGTCTTCAGTCAAAACCTCTCCTAACTGGACTATAACAGTTAATTTCTTTCCAATTTTTTAATTACCTCTCGCCTCATATTCTATAAGAGAGGTATTGTAATGGGTCAAAATTTTCGAGTATGAGTTTTTGGTGGATAAGCACGTTTCAGAGTCTCTAGAATACGAATTTAATATTTTCCCGATGATGTCTGTGTGTGTGTGTATGTGTGTGTGTGTTTGTATGAATGTATGGACTGACGATTTTTCGTCCACGATAACTGAAAAAGTATCAAACCTTTAATAACCAAATTTCATATTTATGGTTTTAATATGGATCTTAACACCGGATAAGATTTTGGTAGAAATCCGTAAACCGGAAGTAGTACTTTTTGGAACTTGGTATAGTTTTTCTTAAATAAATTGGTACATTATTTATTTATGACAATTTTTGCAAATAAAAATAAAAGATAATATAATTATCAATGGGTACAGTTAATTTTAAATACAATTTGCTGAATCTGGTAGTATTTAGCAATAAAATAAAGTGCAACTAAGTACCAGTATCGTGTTGTCCATGATATGAAATTTGTTTTTACTCAAAATTTGAATTATAATGACAGTGACAGTACAGTTGACATCTTTTGCTTGCATCTTGGTTTACATTATCGTTTACATATTACATGAACATGAAACTATTAAAATGTAAGTAAAACTATTTATTAGATTAGTAGAATAAGCAGAATTAGGCGAGAGGTCGTGTACTGGCCACAGCAGATTTTTTTTACAATGTTATTGTTAAATAAAAACAGTTGTAAAACCATCTACACTGTCTAAGTGATCTTTAATTAAATTTATAATTATTTGTATCGTCGATATACACGCTTTCGAAACTATTTATGTTTTTGCTTTATCAGTCCAATGGGAAAAAATTATTATTTACAGCACTAGTGCCCATTTTCGTAAATTTTATTAATCGGCTTTTAGTAAGCCTGCCATGTTTATAAGCCGATTTACACACCCCAAAACAAAAACAGGAAAACAACCAACTTATAAAGTATTAAAATTTTCAAATTGTTATAACATATTCTATTTAGAAAATTATATAAAATAATCCAAGGATTAACAGAAGGTAGAAATCAATTTCTACCTATATAATTGGAATGAAGGCTTTAATTTGCGCAAAAATAATTTATTATATAAATTTTGTTTAAAGTTTCGACCAACATTTTGGTCACTATCAAATTTTTCTCACAACTAAAATTCTTGAAACGTTCGCTTCAAAAAGCTGAATTATAACAGTGTACACGCCTTCGAAACTATTTATGTTTTTGCTTTACTATACCTACCAATGGGAGGAAATTATTAGTTTAAGGGGGTTTTTTCGCTCAGCGCTGCTAGTTTACAAATCCCCGTTATTTCAGGTACCCGCGCTGACAGCCTTTGTTTTATGAGCACATGTTGTCTCTATTTATCTAATTGCTATGTTTCACTCCATTCTTGTTTAGAAAATACTCAATTTGATTGTCTAGCGCGCATGCAATTTTTAAATTTATTTAACAAATTACTCGACTACTATTTGAAAATTTTATATAATAATGTGAAACAAACATGTAAATTTACAATGCAATCATAGTTACGAAGAGTTTTTCTCAGAATTATTATTATTTAATTATTTATAAATAATAATAATAACAATTTAAAAAATTCAACAACGTAGCTAAATTTTTACTGCCTTTGTCTTTTTATGGTATTTTTTTTTAGATTTATAGGATTAAGGTTGGGAGTAATTTGTTAAATACTTTTTACTGTGATAAAAGCCCCTTAAGTTAGAACACAATATTTGAATTGGATTGGAGTACAGTTTTCCCCCGCCCTTTTACCCCAGGACAGTTTTCCCCGCCTATATTTCCCCAGGCTCATTTTTCCCCATGTACTATTTCCTCTCGATACGTTTTTCCCCCGAATACATTTTCCCTCTAAAAATTTAGTGAAAAACAATAAAACTAGAAAAAATTCGTTCCTAACATTACCTGAACTTAACCCCATCATAATCGATGTTAGCAATAATTGCAAATAAAATAGCAATAAAAGTGAAAATATTGCATATTAATAATTTCGTAAAATATCCATCCACGTGCAATATAAAAATAGATCTACTTGGAACTTGGAATAAGTTCTACAACCGCCATAATTTAAAAATTGACAAACAGACCGACAAAAAGAAATTTACAAAGTGACAGACTGACAGCTGAAGACAAGTGAAGTCAACAAAAGAAGTAAATGCCCATACAACACAAATACGTCGTTAAGACGTCTTTATAATGTTCATGTCTCTAAAACGTCTGATCCAAATGTAGTCACAAAGACGTCACATACGTGTCTTATGTCCTCCATTGATTCTGGATGTTTAAAAGATTTTTTCCATGGAAATGACGTCTATTTAATTTAATATTTTTTCGACAGTCAAATGATGTCCTTTTTAATAAAATTATGGCCAATATACGACTTAATTTTGATTAATATACGATTAAGTTTCCTGTATGTCTTAACCAAGATGAATTTTGAGACAAATATAGGACTCCTATAATTATATTGTAAGCGGGAGATTTAATACTGGACAACATAATGACGACTTAAAGACTACCGCATAAGACGTCTAAAATTCGACCAATACTAGTCTCCTTATGACGTCCAGACGACAGTTGCTAGATGTACGTCTTACAGACGTTAATACGATCAATGTGTTGTATGGGTGATGTCACTCAATTCGCAATCTTCACTTCAATCCAGTGGTACCAATTACCAAAATATACCTTGTGCATTACGCTTAAAATAAATAAACAAATGTTTTTTGTACCATGATCAATAGAGTAGGTAGGTACACTACAAGTACATACATAAACTCTCATGTACAATTCCCGATACCGTATGAACACTAACAGATTTCAGATTGCAATTTTCATTGCATGATGGACTTTAATATGCCATGTCACCTGTAGCAGTTTCGATTTCAAATTTCGAACTCTAATTTTCCAGTTCATTATACTTCATCAAGATTTCAACCCTACAGTAGTACAGTAAATTATACAAATTGGGTATCGAACCGTAAACAATGACAAATGAGTAGGTACATCAACGAGAGAACTAAAGAAATGTAACAAAAATGCGCCGCAAGCGAAAATTTTGTTGTTGAATATTTTGTTTGTTTGATGACAGATTTTTTCCTTCCGCCATACCTGTAAAGGAAGGTATTGGAATCATACTAAAAATCGGGTAGTGAGTTTTAAGTGGATGAGTACGAATTAGGGTCCTTACAACTCATTTTTGATAGTTTCATGATGATGTCTGTATGTATGTATGTATGTGTGTGGATGTGGTTAAGGCCGTATTTCTGTCTGTCGGATAACTTAAATACGAATAACCCAAAAATTTTGATATTTGGCATTTTACATTTGTATACAAATTGGAGAGCTCATTAGATATTGGTACAAATATCTTCATCGGAAGTGATATTTTTTGAAGAGTGAAAAGTTTAATATCAAAAATTTAGATAAATTTGGATAAATATAGTATTTAATGGTAATGTGAATAAGAGGACAAGTTATTTGTAAATTATGTTATAAAAAAATTGTCTACATTCTGGTAGCATTAAAGAATTGTAGTAAAATTTAAAAATAAAATTTATCAGACATAACGTTAAAATCTTGTAATCCATAATCGATTGATTTTTGTTTCTGAGTAAAAAATATTGACAAAGTTACACGTTGACACTAACGTCATATAGCTACTTAAGTAATAAATAAGATATTAAATAATGTAGTAATTGAAAGGAGGATGGTTTCAACTCTAGAAAATGCAAATCTAGAAAATTTATAAGTAACTAACGAAAATTCTGCATCAAAACCATATAATAAGATTCATTCACCGAGTATGTGAGAGTCAAGTATGGTTGTGGGTTGTTCATTTAGTACATTCGACCTTATCTTCCTATATGTTTAAATTATCTTGCGTTTGCTATTTTCTGTGTTTGCATCTTGCATTAAAATTTGGACAATTCCCTTTTCAGAGCGCAAAAGATAACAAAAATCCGACAATTAGCAAGAAAGTTATTCCGACAAATAATTTCTTGGTCATTTTCAAACATTGTTTTAATTTAGCTTTTTGAAGTTGTTAGAACAAGAAAAAAAATCTGACGTGGCCATCACACAACCTTCCGCCATATCTAGACTTTAAACAGAAATGTATACGTACAATCCGTTGCCCATTTAAAATATACAAATAAAAATCTCAAATATTCAAACACAGAAATTTGCATCACCTGAATAAAAAGATTCATTCACAGAAAAACTCTGCTGTGTTGAAGCCATCCTCCGTTCAATTACTACATTTATTATCTTACTTAGGACTTATATAGCGCTAGTATGCCAACTTGTCACCCGTCTCACACCTGTCAATATTTTTTACGCAGAAACAAAAATCAACCGATCATGGATTACAAGATATCAACGTTTTATTTGATAAATTTATTTTTTAAATTTTACTGCAGTTCTTTAATGCTACCAGATAAAGACAATTTTTTTATAACGTAAGTTGCAAATAACTTTTCCTCTTATTCTCATTACAAATAAATACTATATTTTTCCAAATTTATATACAATTTTGACAATTAACCTTTTCAATCTTCAAAAAATATCATTTCCGATGAAGATATTTGTACCAAAATCTAGGGAGCTCTTCCAATTTATATACAAATGTTAAATACCAAATATCAAAATTTTCGGGTAATTCGTATTTGAGTTATGCGACTAACACCCCTTGACCACACACACACACACACACACACACACACACACACACACACACACACACACACATACACACACACATACACACAGACATCATCGTGAAACTATCAAAAATGAGTTGTAAGGACCCTAATTCGTGCTCATCCACTAAAAATTCACCACCCGATTTTGTGCATGATTCCAATACCTTCCTTTACAGGTAAGCGGAAGGTAAAAAACACTGTATATTATTACTCTTGCTTGATAACGACTAGGATGTTGGTCGAAACTTAAGAAAATTTGTGTAAATTAAAGCCTTTTCGTTCCAAAATAATACATAGAAATTGATTTCTACTTTATCTTTACAATCTTTGGCTTATTTTAAACAATTTTCTAAATAGAATATGTTATAAAAATTTGAAAATTTTAATACTTTATAAGTTGGTTGTTTTCCTGTTTTTGTTTTGGGGTGTGTAAATCGGCTTATAAACATGGCAGGCTTACTAAAAGCCGATTAACAAAATGTACGAAAATGGGCTGTAAAAATAGAACATAAAACAGCTTATTTCTTTTTAAAAAGTACAGAAGTAGGCTGTCGAAAACCTTGAACACCATAATTTTCTCTTTTTATTGTATCAATTCTATTACAAGGAAGTAAGTAAATTATTGACTTACCTTATAAAGAAGCTTCACTGTTGAATCCCATAATCCTATATGAAATAATGGTATTAAGAAGTAAAACCAGGAAGGAGAATCATTTGATATTTATTTAAGGGTCGCTTCTTCGTAGCAAAATATTGCGTGAGCGTGTTTAGAGGTGCAGAAGTTTTTGTTTTATTCATTGCATATTATAAGTTTGGAGGAAAAACGGGTACTATATTTTTGTGGAAGCATTAATCTAGGTCTAGTCCGAGTAAAAATTCTGAAAATATCTTTGGAATCCGTATAAAAAATTAATCCAAAATTAGGTTTTAAGCATTATTTGACATGGTATATCTTATGATTAAGGGGCTATACTTCTTGAGTGCAATAAGAATCAGAATTCACGATTCTGGCTATATTGCTCATAATAAAAATCTGAAATTTTACATTAGTAACGACAAATCATTGTTGAATTGAAAAATTCAAACTATATATTGTTCCGACAACAATTAGAGATAAAAAGAAACTAAACACTAAAATTTCGTGAGGATCTCATGAATGAACTATAAAAGTTATCGTTGAGTATCAAGATAAAATGAGTAGAACATAGATGTAGAAAGGGCGGAAAAACAATAAAACTATAATTTTATCAACAGAATTGCTATAAATTATATCTAAACTTGTACAATTTTCGCCGAATTTCGGATAATTATTAAAGCCAAACTAATTACATTAATTAAATATTTTGAAGATTCCGCACTTTTAGTATTCTTCCTTAATCTACATACAAAAATTCAACATCATACGTATAACAGTATTAGATTGAGATCCTCACAAAAATTACTCGTTTTTCAATGCGTATTATTGCCATGCAATAGGCCCTTAAGAGATTTATTAGAAATGTAACTCGGCAATGCTAGTTCCATTCTTCGTCTGTAAATAAATTTTTGAAATTTTCTTTTCTCTATAAATCAGGAACTCGAACCGAACCGGAACAGGAACGAAAATCGGATCGAACCGCATCTATTTTAACAAACCACGAACGAATCGAACCTTTTAAAAATAATTTGTCAAACCCATTACCGGAGTCGAACCGATCATTGTGAACCGGTTCGGAAAGGTTTAAAGCATTTATTAAAATTTTCTTTTGTCTATAAATAAATTAATAATTCACTCGCAACAAAGGAAACATGCGTAATTTTGAGAATTTAACGGCTAATACTATAATTTTACATTATTTACGTTATTTTCATACTTTACATATTTTACGGTATAAACGTATAAAACTATTTTACGCGTAAATACCCATCCCTGAAAGAATAGTACCACGGAATAATTAAATCTGTATAGAGAAATTTGGCACATAGACGTTAAATATACAGGGTGAGTCAACTAACTATTCCCTATTTGGATTTTTTATAACTTAGGCAATTTTTATCAGAAAGTGACGAAATTTTTGCAAAACATGAACTATCTAAAGGAATTTTTACTGCCGAAATTTCAAATCGATCAGACAAAAACTTCACGAGTGGTTCACTTCAATGTCAAAATTGGACCAATTAATCCAAAATCTCCAATTGCAGCCCAAACAGTCGTTCTAGGAGAGTGCAAGGATTGTTCAGCAATCCAGTGGGGATTTTCATCTGACCAATACCGATGATTGTGTCTATTAAATCCACCATCAAGATGAAAATGTGCCTCATCAGAAAACAAGATGTTATTCAGATGACCAGGGTTTTCATTCATTCGTTCAATTTCGTCTTCTGCAAATTCCAATCGGTTTGCTTTATCCTCTTCAGAAATTGCCTGCAGAATTTGAATCTTATAAGGATGCCACTTAAGGTCCTTTAAAATCCTACAAATAGTCGTTTGACTAATCATTAATTAATTAATCATTATTTCAGTCACCAATTAGGAAGCAATAGAGCAATAATGATAAAACTTTGCGAACAAAAACTCAAGTGGCTACTGTATTTACAGCAAAAATTTGGCGGACTTTACACAAAAACTTGAGACTTTACAAACAAATGAAATAGGGAACACTTAGCTGACTCAGCCTGTACATACATTATTTATAATTTATAAATGAATAAAAGTAGTACTTACCTATTCGATATTGAAATTTGAATAATCTCAATTTTGTGGCTAAATTAAAAATAATAGAACAGGACATTAAATATTTATAGAAAAGTGTGTCCATATTTAATTCTACAGCAATATTTAATAAATATTTTGCAAAAATGTAATGTGTGATTTTATTGAAAGCAAAAACTGTTGAAGCAACATTAGGAGCAAATTGACAATATTTATAATGTGAAATTAACAGTTCTAGCAAGCTACATGTGACGTCATAAGGAGCTTATTTGAATTTACAAATGTTTCTGAATAATTAATAGCAAAACAAAAAGGATTGTAAAATAAAGGAAGTGCATTTAAGAGCATTCTGTACAGGAAGAATGTACGCGTAAAAAGAATTTGCACACATACACCTCATCGACACATGGTTGCACATTTTAACAAAAACAAATTTTTATATGGTAGATAAGGGATAAAACTTCGTTCTATTAGTGCAATTTTTTTCAGCACGTTCAATGGTCGAAATTACTTACTTCCAACCGCTTGCAGGCGTTTAAAAGCACCTACAGATTTTTCTTTATATTTCACAGAACATGATATTTTAAACTTGAATCATGTAGTTTAAAGTTTAATCTACGTTGGGGTAGTGTTATTTTTTAGAAAAAACTTTCTGATTTCGAAAAAATTAGAGGTACAAAAATGTGAATTTTTGTAGTTTTCTTTATTTTATAACCTAAAACTTCGGTACAAAACGTAAAAATGGTACTAATAGAACGAAGTTTTATCCCTTATCTACCATATAAGAATTTGTTTTTGTTAAAATGTGCAACCATGTGTCGATGAGGTGTATGCATGTAAAGTGCTTTTACGTGTATATTCTTCCTGTACAGAATGTTCTTAAATATTTATAAAAAAGTGTGTCCATATTTAATTCTACAGCAATAATTAATAAATATTTTGCAAAAATGTAATGTATGATTTTATTGCAAGCAAAATTTGTTGATGCAACATTAGGAGCAAATTGACAATATTTATAATGTGAAATACAGTTCTGGCATGCTACTTGTGACGTCATAAGGAGCTTATTTGAATGTACAAATGATTCTGAATAATTAATAGCAAAACAAAAAGGATTTTTCAATAAAGGAATTGCATTTAATGGTAATGTAGGTAGGTACTCGTTAGTATAATGCCCAGTGCACACGGAGCAACTTTTTGACATGTTTCCAGAAAAAAATTTCCGGAAACTTCAAAGTTTTAACGGCGCCTATAAAAATGAGGCGTTTTCAAGAAACGTAGTGAAGTGCAACTAACTTCTGATTTGTCAAATCGTCAAATGTGACATGTGATCATAAACATATTTATAGTTTTTCAAAGAAAATCTCAATTTTCCGGAAACTTTTTTCAGGAAACTTTTCAAAATGTTTCTCCGTGTGCACTGGGCATTAGGAGCAAATTGACATTATTTAATGTGAAAATAACAGTTCTAGCATACTACTTGTGACGTCATAAGGAGCTTATTTGAATTTACAAATCGTCGGTCGAGTATTATATTGTTCTATCTACATTTTTCTCGTTTTCGGGATTATATGCCTAAATTTTTTGTCGGTATTATTTTGTTCTATCTACATGACAATATCTACAAAAACTTATAGCTGAAATAAAGCCAATACTAGTTTGTTCTATCTGCTTTCCAAGCACAAACGTTAATGCTATAATAGTGTATGTGCGTTCTAGTCAATCATATTGCTAGAAAATTGTAGATAGAACATTATAAAATTTAAGCAATTTATAAGTTCATTTATAGATTCTGTGTGTATTTATGAGTTTTTTGTATTATTCAGTAAAAATGAGTTTGTTAATTTAAGTAGGTATCATTTTTAACTACTTGGAAATTCATCGCAGAAAAAAAACCCGCAAAATATTTAATTTTCCTTCGTACAAATTTGTCCTGTCATAAAAATATGATTAATTTCTCAAGAAAAAGTATTAGACTTCAATAGTTTATTTAAATTCATGCCACAAGGTGATAAAAAATCGTTCAATACATTATTGTTTGATATAAGAACTATAAAAATTTAAGAAATCTAAAGCAACAACCGGAATAGAGTAATAAGACACAAAAACATGAGTTTTAGAATAAAATTATATTTTAACAATGATTATACTAATTTTTGTTTTTTGAACTATAATCAGATAGAACAAATGATTACAGTAACCAAAAATTTTCAATCAATATTTTAGCAAAATGTTCTATCTGCAAATTTAAAAAAAAATTATTGTCGTGTAACTTTTTTTCTATGTATTTTTTAAAAACAAAAATTTATACATAAGATAGTCTTAATGTGTTTTATAAGAATAATCATTGAGACACAATCTATAAACAATAGAAAGAGAGATACTACAACCATTTTTTAAAAACTGTAATATCCCAGTTTTACTAAAATGCTAGTTAGAACAATATAATTCTCGACTGACGAAATGTTTCTGAATAATTAATAGCAAAACAAATAGGATTTTTCAATAAAGGAAGTGCATTTAATGGTAATGTAGGTAGGTACTCGTTAAGATAAAGTCAATCAAGTTAATGTACTAATTTTCTTTATTTATATATTTACATAACCTTAGCAACTAGTTCAGTAGTATATGTATAACTGTATATGACATATATCATTTTGTATTTATTTTTTTGTTTGCAATTGGCTGGCCTTAAATTCTGGCCAACAGTATGAGACAGTCAATACTAACAGTTGGTATTTACAGAGAGTAATGCGACACAGTAAGAAATCATTATATTAATGTTACTTCTATACGGTCTATGGATATACAGTAGGTAGTTTTACATTCATGCACAAATTAGTAATGAAGTGACGTGAATGACGTGAATATAGGGGGCCCTGTCGTATAAGCGTTTCCTTTATTATATTTTTACAAACAGTAATTTGAGAACAGGGCCCGGTCAGTAATACACAATGGAAATTGTGGGACATCACAGATTTTTGGGTTTTTATCCACTGGTGGTTGAAGTATACGTAATTTATACACTAGAAAGTTTGTATGCGACATTTAACTGAAATACTTGTGAATCATTTGCAGTATCCTTTGTGTTTAAATAATAAAATTTGGAAAATAATATCAGAATACTTAAGATCTTGGCAGACAAAGTAATAAAATTCGGCCTCGGTTTTGTCTCGGTTATAACGTTATAAATAGCAAATAGCTACGAGTATAGCTACAGCTAGCCTTGTAACCTTATTTTTCGAATTAAGGCGGGAATGTAGCTGTATGAGAAAGAGGTAAAACAGTGCTCTACGGTTTGTATAATATTGAATCTAATACTAACGTAAAATCATTGAAATTTTTTTACGACAATATTTAATATTCATTCTACAGTGCGACGCATCGATTTTACCAAATTTTTTTATAGTATTGTTTTAAAAAAATGCCGAATAAGCAGAAAAATACTACTTTTACATGTTTAATTTAGGGCATTTTAAATACAAAATCTATTAAAATTCATGCGTAGCACTGTAGGTAACATGTTATACAGTATATAAATAACGCGTTTGATTATTTCTTTTGTCTTATAAATACAATATCATACAAATACGATGCCACTTTTAGAGCGCGTTCGCTATTGCTGTCTTTGTTCGACACACTAAATCTGTATATATCTCTCCTTCTTCTCGACGAAATCGTGGACAGCTACATTCCGGCCTTAAATCATAAAATTTGGAAAATAATATCAGAATTCTTAAGAAATAAAATTCGGCCTCGGTTTTGTCTGGGTTATAATGTTATAAATAGCAAATAGCTACGAGTATAGCTAGCCTTGGTGCCTGTAAAAATGTAACCTTATTTTTCGAATTAAACAAATATTTTATAAACTATATGTAATCAAATTCATTGTTTTACTATATCGACTGGTAGTAACTTCAAAAAGCGAAAATCAAATTTAATTCATTATTTATTTATAAGACTTTGTCGTGCTATTACAGAAGTCAGTTAGGTTAGAATATGATTGACTCTAGGAGATAGTGTTTCTACGGTGTATGAATGCTTCTACAGCAAAGTTTCATGGTACAAACGTGTCAAATTGCTGATTTTAAGGTTCTATCTTACTCTAATATTTTAGGAGATAGAACACCTTCAACAATTAGTTGTAATAAGATTGTTTGACATGAATTTCCGTCAGGTACCACGAAAAAAATCACTTTTATCTGCGCCAAAGAAACTCAATTATCTAAATCTAACTCACTGTAAATGCAGATAAGTAATCCAAATCTTCAATTTTGAATCAGTTCGTTACTAGTGATTCAGATTTGTTACCCATCAAAATTTCTGTAGGTAGGTTAAATCAAAGAAACTAGTTTAAATTTTGAACGGTATATATACTTAATAGTCGATAAAGTTTAATAACAATAATCTTAATTAGCTACGTAGGTACTCAACTTTCATTAAGAGCCTAATGTAGTGAAGTTGCGCGCAGCAAAAACATGCTTTTGAATGGGGAATTAAATTGAGACTAATTTTGGTCGGACCGATTTAATTTTTTTTTTATTTAACGATAAAGATGAACTCCACATCCGCTTAGTGTTGAAATTTTTAGTTTTATTTTTTGTTTCAATTTTACAATGCCATAAACTTGTCATAACTTGCCTAACTTCACATAACTGTTACTCAGTATATCAACAAAAATTGCAAATTTCAACACTAGACGGATCTAGATTGAACTTTTATCTTTCAAATGAACCCTTGTTTGTAATGATACATTAAAATTTAGTACAATTTTAATCCCTCTACGAGAGCGCGTTCCCTATTGCTGCCTTTGTTCGACACACTAAATCTGTATAAATCTATTCTTTTCTCGCAGGCCTTAAATTGAAACAATAAAACAAAAAATGTTTTTAAACACATACAAAAAATATATTCGGAATTTTCATTGATACTGCGTTGTTCAGAATTGTCAGTTATATGTTGCATTACTATGTCAAGTTGGTACAACCTGACAATAAAGTAACAGATAAGCTATTTTTACATAAACACTTTTGGATCACATCCAAAAGTAACTATAATAATAAGTAAAATAATCCAATAGACAAATTAAACATGTAAAAAATCTTTGGCTAATTTCACTCTCCCCACTTTCAATTATTGTCTCTCCCACTCAAAAATGACACCCCCAGAAACTAACAAACGAAGGGTGGGAAACAAAAAACTTCACTTGTTTAATAAATAAAGCTATAGAAAAATAACTCACACACAACTATTGAGAACCGCTGGTTTTCATGGACTAGTGTCAATGAAGATGGACCGTACTCGGAAAATTAGGTGATGATGATTTAGATACATGATGTATAGGTATTAAAATATGCAGCATTTTCGTAGAAAATGTGTACCAAAATCTTTTCAGCAGGTAGTATTACATTAATTAATTTAATTATAATTAACTTCGTATAGTTTAGTTTGAATTGTGGATCTCACAAATATATAGTTTTGTTATATTACCTACTTGTATAGGCTGATAATAAACGTATTTTGTTGTACATCATTTTGTTTGTTTGTTTGTTTTGTTTTCCTTATTGTTACTTAGTATATTTGACTTTTCTATTTATCTCTTGATGTTCGTTTATTTATTTAAACATTGCCAAGATTAATCAAATTTATGTAATATATAAAAATAACTATTGTCATTCTAATTATTAGGCCAATAAACAATAAGATATATAGGTTGGTGGAGGTGAAATGCGAACATAGGGAACATACATGACAATCGAACTTTCATGCCAGATATCTTGATATATTTTGTAGTAGTGTCACAAAACGAAGTAATGTGAATTTGTGTGCCAAAAAGAGTAATCAATAACAGAAATAATAATAAAATCTAAAAGTGCATGTAAACTTTCTCGTTCTGCTCGTACACATACATTATTATGCAAAGAAAATATTTTAATGAAAATAAAAATTTCAATAATATGCCAGCTACTTTGGCATTGACAGTACTTATTCCACGTATATCAAGATGCCTAGCATGATAACTCCATTGTTAGCATGTTCGCATTTCACCTCCACCAACCTGTATTTTACCACTTTACAGTTGTCGTAGTAGAAATCTGTCAATTTTGGCAAAGTCCAAAAAACCACAATTCTTATAAAAACAAATTAACATGAAAACACAAAGTCAAAGTAGAAGTAGGTACACAACAAGTAGTACACAACAAGTGTTTACAATAGTAAATAATTTGTGAGGCCTGTTCACATTGCACAATAAAACAACTATAACAACGGTTACACATGTATCAATACACATTAACAGAAACTCAACACAATGTATTATGTCTGTATTTGCGTTTACATTTACAGAGTGGTTAACATTTAAATCAGACAGTAGAGTATAGTAAACACGTAAACAGTAATCACCCTGTATATTTTCAAATTGAACTGACAACTAATGCACAGAGGGGTTTCCAAGTTTATTAAGGTGTTCGTCTACCCTAAAATTTTACAGCGTTACAGAGGTGTACGCCTCCCACGTTTACTTTAATTATAATTGAAATAAATATATGATGCTTTTACATATGAGTGTATTAACAAAAGATGTCTTAATGCTTCTGTATTTTTATTTTTTGTCTTTGGCGTAGGAATTTGAAGTAAACAAAATTTTAAAATGACGTTTTTTGCGGGTTTTTGTTATTATTTGATATTATTTTTTTCGGTCACTATAAATGGCAAGAAAAATTTAAAAAACAAGAAGCATGCAGCTAAGTTTCTTTTTTCGAATAATTTTTGTTTTACTTAATTTCATTAAAAAATACAGAAGTTATTATGGGAATCTGGAGCATGTTTACATTATTTTTCAACTTTAAAATGACATTGCATAGCTAGGATGCGGCAAAGTACGAGTTTCGGGCTGGTTTTCGGCAGCCGTAGTAGTGGGGAAGAGAGTGAAATAGAAAAAAAGTAATATCGAGAGTATTCTAGGAATTCGAAAAATAGGTAGACGAGCCTCTTAATACAAAATGTATACTATTTAAATTACTACTGAGTGTGAAGTAAAAAATGACATCAATTATAAGTTGGTCACACTATATATGAGTTTACAGTTGTTACATACAGACACAAATGACACAAAATTTTATGCACGCGTATAAGTTGTACGAAGAATTTTTATAAAAGTGGAAACCCCATTGAATGTACTTGAAGGGGTTTCCAAGTTTATTAATAAAAAATGTACTATTTAAATACTACTCAGTGTGAAGTAAAACTGACATCAATTATAAGTTGGTCACACTATGTATGTCTTTACAGTTAATTGTTACATACAGACACAAATGACACAAAATTTTATGCATGTGTAAATTGTAAGAACAATTTTTATAAAAGTGGAAACCCCATTGAATAATTATTGTACTTGAATGTAATAAAAAATAATGACAAAATTAGTGCAATATTTCGTTAGTACTTTTTACAAATTTTGCTACGACCAAATTTCACAAAAGAGTATAATGCTGGGTCCACACTTGAACATTTTAGTCCGAACGAACCGAACGAGCAGTACGCGCAAGCCGAATTCGCCAAGTGTGGACGTCTCTCCGAGCCGAACCGAACGAGCCAAATGTTTTCCGTTGCTTGTCGGTAAATCGGACTTGCTCAAAGAAAACAATTGTTCGCCGAATCATTCAGTTGACGGGAATTCGCACCGTTCGTGCTGATCGCCGATCGCAGCATTCGTTGTATTAACATATACAGCTGTATCGTGTGTATTTGAAGGTTATTATAAATTATTGTGTGTTGAAAATGGAGTATGAGCAACACCTTGTCTTATGGAACCCTAAGCATGGGTTTTATTACAACAATAAGTTTAAAAAAACATGACGCTTGGATGAGAATGGGTTAAATAATGAAGTGTCCTATTACCCATTTAAGAATTAAATGCTGACCCAAAAAATGCTCATCTTGTATATTCTTAGTTAAATTTGTGGTTAGTGTAAGTCAGCTTAAATTTTTAGCGGTCAGCTAAATTGAATTTCTTGGTTTATAATATAAAACACTTTATATTTACATAATTATGCCAGATATCTCAATATAGATTGAAAATAAACAAGTTCTGCAATGGTCAAAATGTCATTTAAACTTTTTAGCGGTCAGCTAAATTGAATTACCTGGCATACATATAAAACGCCTTATATTTGTATTGTTACGCCAGAAGCCACAAATTTAACTAAGAATACACAAGATCAACAATGGTGAGCATTTTATTCTTACCCTATATTTCTTCGCCTTTTCTTATTTTTATCTAGCTTACAAATAATAATAATAAAGAAACCAAATGCTACCGTCAAATCGGAATCCATTATTGACATTCACTGCGAATGCTTCAAGCATGTTGGAAAACATATAATTCGGCGAATCTGTAGAACGCAACGAGCTTTTGTTCAGACTATTCTGCTCTGCGCGTTCAGTTCGTTCTGTTCGTTCGGACTAAAATGTTCAAGTGTGGACCCAGCATTAGAAGCAAATCTTGTTCTTTCGAAAGAAACTAGTCTCCAATAATTATTATTGTGCTCTCACATATATTAAAATAATCTCTTAGTACTTAATTTAAAAACACGGATGTGTTATTATTTTAATTATAAATAAAAACAGTTACAGTAATTTACACAATTATAAAGAAAGATAATTTAGTGTTACTTAAAGTAAGTGTACAACAGAATATTTTTAAGAGGATAAAGAATAAAGCAATCAACATGTATCCATTCATCAGTTCATATTAAATATATTTACAATTTCATAATATTTATAATAATTGATTACCATGAATCAATAATATATTTGTAATAGATTATGAGGAACATTTCAACTATTTTAATTTTATATTTCAATAATCGTGGAATGTATTAAATTTTTATCATATTTTAAAAATTAATGTACATTCGATATGTATGACAGATAAGGACATATTTTAGCGCGATGGCCCAAATCGTGCGTGTTAGTAGGACGATAGTCAGACGCTAAATGGACATTCACAGACATCAGATATCAAGATTCCGTGTCCCGTTACAGAAATGTTACTGAAGCTAATTCTGTTCTACAAGACTACAACTGCAGTTCACATAACTATGTCATTAAAAATTCACGGTTGGTGAGTAGAGGCGTATTAAGGGAGGTTTTGGTCGTCTAACTCAGCAGAAATATTCACATATTTTATAAACATTATAGATTAATTCTCGTGTAATTCAAAGAACGTAATATGTATGAACAAAATTGCAGATAAATATTAAATGTAAATACGTAGGCGCTAGGTTATATTAACTACAGGGTGGGCCAAATGAGACCTACTAATGTTAAACACTAATAACTCTTGTAATAATAATTTTTTGTATACAATGAATATATTTTATGGAAATTATGTATGAAATATGACATCAGACAAATGTAAACCATTATTCTCGATACAGAGATCGGCTCTTTTTAATGCGTTTTCCATTACACCACGTGATGTTTCTGGTTGAAGGCTCAGTATTTCGTCTCGAATATTCAGCTTCAGCTGTCTAATAGTCTCTGGTTTGTTAACATACACTTTGTCTTTTAAATATCCCCATAAAAAAAGTCGGGCGCTATTAAATCTGGCGAGCGAGAGGTGGCAAAGGGAAATCTGAATTTTTTTAAATCAGATGTTCGCCAAAAATTTCACTTTTTTGGCCATAACACCGAACCAAACAATACATTTGGATGGATTTGCAACTGATGCTGGTGTATTTTCCTTGGATTTTCAGAGCCCCAAAATCTACAGTTTTGTTTGTTGACATGACCATTTAAATGAAAATGCGCTTCATCCGACATCAAAACATTATTTAGAAAATCAAAAGTTATTTAAGTTTAACATTGGTAGGCCTTATTTGGCCCACTGGATATATTAATTCATGAATCGAATTGTTCATTTAATCGAAAATGTATTTTATAAATACAATACCTATTTAATATTATTATTCCATCATATTCATGTTTATACATGGTTTTTGCACTGTCTTAACAATCAAGAATTTTAGTAATGCCATATCGGCCATTTCCCTACATTTTCGCAATACAAGTAAATAATCAAGATCAAAAATATTACAATAGTGGCAAAAATTATGAACACTTTCAAAATTCTTCATACATATGTGGCATTCGTTCGTTAACTTATGCTTTTTGATTAAATTTTGTATTTTAATCAAAATATAGCCTATAACAATGCTTGCTGTTTAATTTTATACGACAATTTTACGAAAGTTTCACGAAAATTTCAGTAAAACAAAAATATTACAAATTAAGTACAAATTAAAATTAATATTTTGTAAGATACCCTTTGTTTTTGATGTAACAAACCTACTCAGTTGTTGATTGGTTGACACAAAAATGCAAATTTTGAAATTGTATACACCAGTGACTAAAAAGACCCGCGCGGGTCGTTTTTTTAAAGAAGAATTTTACAACAATTACATTTGAAAATATGTTAAATATCGAGTAGAAACTTTAAACCTACATAGATTAAAATAAAAATGTAAAAATTTTGACTTAGTATTACCATTTTTTTGCAAAGATTACAAGAAAACCAGTAATTTTACTCTAAAAGTGTCCAGAATTATTTCCACTACTGTACTTTCGCATAGGCTTAAAAATAGAAAATGGAGCTCTAAAGTTATTAATGTTTTATAATTTCATATTCAGGGGAAGTCCCAGTTTATCTACCAATTACCAATACCAAGGTATACTGGTGTATAGCTAACCTATAACTTATAAGAAATTATCATTCATATATGTTTGAACTTTTTGTTCAAAAATAAATTGTTATCTTTACAAAATGCTGTGTTATAAAAATACTGATGTAAAGTTCTACCGCTAATCCGTAATCGGTAAAATCTCCGGATATTGAAAAAAGGCTATTATTTGCCGAAATTCCGGATATCCGGACTACTGAACGACAACCGGAAATTGTCCAAATCCAAATATTACAATAGAAATGTTGTATTTGTTTGAGCCATTTCTCAAATATAAGAAATTAATTTGTTTCAAAAATACATACAATATAAAATTAGGCCGTAATATAATTAAAATTTAGGAACAAATGCGTATTCGAAAAGATTTTGTACACGTAATTGTAAATATTACGGTGATCCTCTACCCATGGAAGTAAACAGTCAAAAACATTGATTCCGCACGCTATTCTATAGCGTTTATTGTTTTGTTAAACATAATAATAACAAGTAATTTATGTTTGATGGGAAAAAATAATTTATAGACCCATATTTGTAAAAAAACTGCAATATTTTTAAAAATGGAGGTTTTCGCGCGCTACTGTACAGCTTTTATTTATAAGTGAATTAACTTCAAATTGTAATATGTTGTCAACAAAGCTTGGTTCTGCGAAACAACCGATCAAATTTTTTAAATTCGTTTTAAAATAGAAGATATTTGTGTTCAAAAAATAACAAAAATTGTCAAAATTCAAATTAACATATTTTGATTTTAAAGCAAAATTTTAAAATTCTGCATCGACCATTTTGTAGATTGTACTTTTATCTTCAATAATATCTTTAGATTATTATATTTAACAAAACAATAAACGCCGTAGAGTGGCGCGCGAAATGCATGTTTTTGGCTGTTTTCTGGCACGGTAGAGGATCGTCTTAACATTAGAAATTAGAAAATAACGGATAAATGCAATCACACAAGTTTCTGTTTCGTTAAAAATATGCGTTTTCTTCTAAATGTCGTTGAATAAATTTCTCTTTATATAAATTCCAGTGTTAATGATTCTTTATTAGCTGTGTAGTAATTAATATGACATTTACACGACTCTCTACTGCAGGAGAATCAACTTTATGCCAAATGTTGATAGAGATGAAATTCGCGAACTTGCAAATAATTTACTGTTACGCCTACAGTGGCTAGGAATGTTTCCTTTCTTGAGAAGTGTTATAGTTATGCTTTCTTTATTAATTATTTGATAAATATGTTTAGAAACGTATTTTCTGTAACATACTAGGTTAGGTAGACATTCTTTATGTTAGAATTTTAATTATATTTAAACGTAAATTAAATAAATAAGTATAATTTATTGCTAAACTAAATTGGAAAAACGTCAATTGTCAATTTGGTGAAAACAAGCTAACTAAATTAGGATTCTAGGACAATTTCCCCCCGGACAACATCCCCCCGGACAATATGCCCCTGGACATTATCCCTCTGGACAATATCCCCCTAAGACAATTTCCCCCTGGACAACATCCCCTTAAAAAAATATCCCCCTGCCAACATCCCCCTACGCAAAATGTGTTTTAATTATAATAAACTAATCTATGCTAACAAAACCCTTCTTGAGTCCACCAGAACTCCGTTTTTTTGACATAAATAAATCTATGCTAACAAAACCCTTCTTGAGTCCAACAGAACTCCGTTTTTTTGACATAAACTTATCTATGCTAACAAAACCCTTCTTAAGTCCAACAGAACTCCGTTTTTTTTACATAAACTTATCTATGCTAACAAAACCCTTCTTGAGTCCAACAGAACTCCGTTTTTTTAACATAAACTAATAGTTATTAAAATGTGTAATACACTTATACAACAACAGTGTTTTATGTTTTTACTTCTAAAAAAAACTCTATGTTGGCAAGGGGATATTTTCTAGGGGGAAATTGTCCGAGGGGAGATATTGTCCAGGGGGATAATGTCCAGGGGGGTATTGTCCAGGGGGATATTGTCCGGGGGGATATTGTCCGGGGGAATATTGTCCGGGGGAATATATTGTCCGGGGGATATTGTCCGGGGGATATTGTCCGGGGGATATTGTCCTGATAGAAGTATGAAGTATTGAATTTGACATTTTTTGTCCTCTTCCTCTGACCAGCACTTGTTATGTATTATGTATTAAGTATTTTAAATTGCTGTATTTTAGTTTATACTTTTTTTGTCAATGTCATTGTGTTAATAGCTACGTATGCAGCATGCACGAGTTATCATCTAATTATTTCACAATCAAAATTATTATTTATAACTAAATTTCAAGGATGTTTGTTAGTAATTTCGTGAATTTTATTTCAAATTATGAGTTGCATAAATTGTTGCGAATTTTTTAACATAAATTTTCCATTAAATCCATTAATTTGGACATACCTAATTTATAAATTGAAAAAGTAGGAAACAGTAACATGAATCTCAAAGTCAGCATATTGTAAGGTAGATTTATAGAAGCTTATGAATTTTATATACATACATATTTTTCACACCTATTACTCATCTTGGGTGTGGCAGACTCACATATTGTGAGTTTTATTTACCGTATGTGCGGTTTCGAGCCGTAATAGTATATTATATATTGAAGGACTAAAGTGCATGATTTAATCCTGAGGGTGAAGTTTATTTCACGAGCCGAAGGTGAGGGAAATAATCACCTGAGGGATTAAAGGTACTTTAGTCCTGTGGTATATACGCTATTTTTTGCACTTCATCCTCAAACGACTGCAAAATAGTTTAAAAGAATACACATTTTGTAATTTTGACAGTAAATTTTATGACAAATATTTATATTGTTACCATATATACTCTGTAACAAATAGCACGTATTTACTTGACAACGGGATTAATTAATTCTATTTCTTGACAACGGGATTAAATATGAGAAATAATCCCTTGGGATCAAATTAAGAACCTTAGTCCCTAAAAAATAAAGACTAAAGAACAGTTTTAGTCCCGGAAGTGCAAAATAATAATTTAATAATACTTGTAAAATACACGACGAAATAAATATTTAATTTGATACCTACTCAATACGGTAAGGTTACAGGAATATGTCTGGCCGAAATTTAAATTGTCCATACTGTTTGAAAATTTTTAGCTGTAGTTGATTCTGAGTTGATTTTAAAAATATAGGCACTGCAATATTTTTGCGTTTGTGAAATAATCATGCAATAAAAATTCGAAACAGTAATTAAATTCGTAGAATTGCTCATTATTCTTGCGTAGTAACGACAAGTTAAGTAAAAATAGATTCTAATCCAAAATAACTTCAGCTCAGCTTACCAAATAAATTCAGGGTTCTTATTATAGAGCTTATGAAAAATTTATGTTAGTAATAATTCGAACAGTTATGCATTGCTCGCAGAAGGATTCTTTAAGGTGCTTATGTGCTTTTAAATCCTAGACTAACAAAATTATTTTTTCAGAATTCAGAAGCATGAGAAATTCAGACAAACGTGAAACTCAAAATGGCGGACAAATCAACTATCATTATCTATACTTCATTTCAGCTAAGAAAATAGCAGATGGCACTGCGAATGCCAGTAAGTTTTACACTCACACATTTTATTAGTTCAAAATTTGACGCGATCTTAAATAAGTTATGTTTTGTGAATAAAGCTGTCATCTATAGAATAATGTAGTACTTCGATGTAACTATGAAATTCAAAATAAGAAGGTATAAGTAATGTTAACGGAAATGAAAATGTTTGCTAGTGTAAATCTACCTCTCATCTCAACCAATCAGATTCAAGAATATCATTGCCCTATCTTTTTTTATTTAATTCCTTCAAATTCCACTGGTCAAACGTATTCTTTGACACAATAGGTACCGAGAGACAGGCGTTCAAAATTAGGAAATGTTTTTCAAAATTACGTTTTCAGCCACACGTTGACATTTAGCAGGATATTGCAAG
The DNA here is from genome assembly GCA_947534325.1 of Agonum fuliginosum. Taxonomy (NCBI): domain Eukaryota; kingdom Metazoa; phylum Arthropoda; class Insecta; order Coleoptera; family Carabidae; genus Agonum; species Agonum fuliginosum. The sequence goes on from OX384036.1 coordinate 26,208,026, forward strand.
TTTTTGGCTATAACTTCTGAACGGATAAACTTATCGACTTCCGGTTTCTTTTATTAAATTTTACGAACATTTCTGCATAGAATACGTTATCTTAAAAACTTTTTAGGGCGTTCATTAAGCCAAAATATCAAATGTTTTTATAATAAATACGAAAAAATTTAATACTTCTCAATTTTCTCTCGAAAAAAATTGATATTTTGGTTTAATGAACGCCCTAAAAAGTTCTTAAAATAATGTATGAGCCAAAAACTGAAAATGTCATTTTGAGAAACATTTCCTAATTTTGAACGCCTGTCTCTCGGTACCTATTGGGTCAAAGAATACGTTTGACCATTGGAATTTGAAGCAAGTTCGTAGGTCCCATAGTTTTTGAGTTATAGGCGAAAAACCGAAAAAAGGTAATTAAAATCGTGGTTTTTCTCCCCTCCTTAAGTTAGCACAGGGCCCTCGAGGTCGAAAACTTAGATTCGACATCCCAGAGTACCCCTAAATGACGTGTCAAAATTTCCAGGTAAAAGTGCCTGCCGACTGGACTATTATGCTAATTTCAGGAAAAAAATCTTTAGCATAAATAATAAGGGTTCAGGTTGCAAAGTCTGCTCAATATCCTTCAATACTTTTAAGTACACATCTCATATCTAGCGCACTTAGAATCACTCAAGCGAACAAAGGCCCTCAATTTGCTCCACAAACTCCAGTATCTACACAGAACAAAATATCGAGCGTTCAGAGTCTTCCCTGTCTTCCAGCAGCGTCGAAACTACGTTCCTTGGTCCGTCAAGGAATCAATACCAACGCCTTGAAGTTATGACGTCCGCGCAAGATACCCGTGCGCGCGTGTGTGTGTGAACCTTCGACCATATATAGGAATAGACAAACAACGCAAGCCTTTGTTGTGAAGCAAAGAACTAGCATAGCGGAGTATGATCTGCAGACACCTTGAAGTGTTGTAGTTTGCCTTTTTACCTTCCGCTTACCTGTAAAGGAAGGTATTGGAATCATGCAAAAAATCGGGTTGTGAGTTTTAAGTGGATGAGCACGAATTAGGGTCCTTACAATTCATTTTTGATAATTTCTCGATGATGTCTGTATGTATGTGTGTGCGTGTGTGTGTGGTCCGGGCCGATGCCGGATGTCGCATAACTCAAATACGAATTACCCGCAAAATTTGAAATTTGGTATTTTACAATTGTATACGAACAGGAAGAGCTCATTAGATTTTGGTACAAATATCTTCACCGGAAGTGATATTTTTTGAAGATTGAAAAAGATAATTGTCAAAAATTTATATAAATTTAGATAAATATAGTATTTATTTGTAATAAGAATAAGAGGCAAAGTTATTTGCAACTTACGTTATAAAAAATTGTCTTTATCTGGTAGCATTAAAGAGCTGCAGTAAAATTAAAAAAATAAATTTATCAGTTAAAACGTTGAAATCTTGTAATCCATGTTCGGTTGATTTTTGTTTCTGCGTAAAAAATATTGACAGGTGAGACGAGTGAGAAGTTGACATACTAGCGCCATATAAGTCATAAGTAAGATATTAAATGTAGTAATTGAACGGAGGATGGCTTCAACACAGAATAGTTTGCCTGTGAACGAATCTTTTGATTCAGGTGATGCAAATTTCTGTGTTTGAATATTTAGATTTTTATTTGTATATTTTAGGGACACCGGATTGTATACGTATACATTTATGTTAATAAGTCTAGATATGGCGGAAGGTTGTGTGCAGGCCACTTCAGATTTTTTCATTCTCTGTTCCATGACAACAAACCAGAAGTCAGCTATGTGCAACACTCTATCGTGTCCTCACCTTCTTTCCCCGCCTATAGCTGCTGCTCCCCGCTACCGTACTTCTTGCCTTCACAACATTGTATACTACAGCATTGAGTGTTATCTGTCTATACCTATATATGGTCGAAGGAGTATGACCTGCAGACACCTTGAAGTGTTGCAGTTTGCCTTTTATCATTCTCTGTTCCATGACAACAAACCAGAAGTTAGCAATGTGCAGCACTCTAACGTGTCCTCACTTCCTTTCCCCGCCTATAGCTGCTGTTCACCGCTGCCGTACTTCTTGCCTTCACATTATCGTATACTACAGCATTGAGTGTTATCTGTCTATACCTATATATGGTCGAAGGTGTGAACTGTTTAGGGATGCTTAGCGATCTTGTTAAAGTCTGACAGACAGAGGGGTTGAGAGAACTGAGATGTTACGTCTGATGTGGTTCTTCAAGTTTTAGTTGTTACTTGTTCCTTGCTCGAAGACAACACAGAAGGGGTGATTCGCGAAATGAAAATGCAACTGCTGACAGTTCAGTGAACTGTTGGTTTGTGTGCGTCATTATGGGGGTTTTCCAAAGACTAAATAATAGTGTAAAGTGCAGGCTCAGAATGGAGAACATGATCGTGTCGAGAATATAACGACGATATTAGTTAATTTATTTCATTTCAAAATAACCTTTTTTGTGACTCGCCAGTCGCCACGCAAGGTGGTTAAGAGGCTCGTCTACCATTTTTTCGAATTCCTAGAATACTCTCGATATTACTTTCTATTTCACTCTCTTCCCCACTACTACGGCTGCCCGAAACTCGTACTTTCTCGCATCCTAGCTATGCAATGTCATTTTGAAGTTGAAAATTACTGTAAACATGGCTCCAGATTCGCAACTTGTGTATTTTTTAAAGTAATTAAGTAAAACAAAAATTATTCGAAAAAGGAAGCTTATCTGCATGCTTCTTGTTTTTTAAATTTTTCTTGCCATTTATAGTTACCGAGGAAAATATTATCAAATAATGACAAAAAACCGCAAAAAACGTCATTTTAAATATTGTTTGACTTCAAATTCCTAGGCCAAAAAAAATAAATAAAAATATAGAACCGTTAAGACATCCTTTGTTAATACACTCATATGTAAAAGCATCATATATTTCAATTATATTTAAAGTAAACGTGGGAGGCGTACACCTCTCTAACGCTGTAAAATTTTAGGGTAGACGAACACCTTAAGTTCAGACGTAAAATTTTATTGGTTCATTTTAAAAACCTTTCTATTAAAAATTTCCAGGTTTTACTATCTTGTACAGACAAGTATCAAATTAAATTTGTTTCCTACACTTAGTAAAAGTCGTAATAAATAGAATATGCAAAGAAACCTGAGCACAAAGAAAAGTACCTATTCCATTATTAAACTTTGCTAGGGATTCTCCCCTTGAGTTAGTCCCCCTTTTTTACTAATTGAAATAAAATTGCGAATAAATGCTTTCACAACCTGCATTTTAAGTTCGCCATGAAATTTAATCAGAAATAGTAGTTTAATAATGCGAATAGTGCTGTATTTCACGACAAACCCGTACCATAAGTCAAAATACACCGTTTTATAAAAATTCTGTAATATACTGTTATAAATACAAAAAGTTTCTCAGGATTACAGTCCAAAATATACATTATTGGATATTTAATCAAACGTGTTGGTGAAAAGTTGGGTTTTTGATAAAATATTAGGTACTCTAGTGCTGGTCACATCAGATTTTTAAAGTAATTTTTTATCCTTAGAATTAGTACATTTCCTTCAATTTATATCTCGTACTCTTTGTTTATACTTTATATCAGAATAGAATGAAAAAGTAACAGAGTTCTCAGTCTTCAAAGTTAAATTTATTTATTAACAGATGATAATCATCACCGACGTTTCGGTAGCAAACCCTGAGGAAGGTAGATTTGCTACTATTTGTTACTTTTTCATTCTATTTACCTAAACAGTCAAGAAATTACAATTTAAATTTATATGAGAATCTCAACCACTGTTTGAGAGCCACTAGCATCGTTAACCTCAAAGATCACAGGCTGGCCATCGCACCGCGCGATTCTCGACTGTCTACTGTCAGCGCAGAACCAGAACGCAGAACGCGCGACCAAGCTATAGTCCACGCAAACATCAAGTACCCAATAATCGTTAAATGCTTATTGCAGTCACACAGCGCCCAAAACCGCAATCGTTTAAGATTAGCCCGCAGATAAGAAATATAGTCGAACAGTTCAGTATTTGCCATATTTATTAACCCGAGTACATATTTTACCCCCAGTGTTCCACTGGTAGAGTAAGAGTTTTTCGAAGCTTATTACCAGGGTTGTATTGTTTGCCCTGGCGCATTGTTATTATGTATAGTCCACGCATACATCAAGTACCTAATAATCGTTAAATGCTTATTGCAGTCACACAGCGCCCAAAACCGCAATCGTTTAAGATTAGCCCGCAGATAAGAAATATAGTCGAACAGTTCAGTATTTGCCATATTTATTAACCCGAGTATATATTTTACCCCCAGTGTTCCACTGGTAAAGTAAGAGTTTTTCGAAGCTTATTACCAGGGTTGTATTGTATGCTCTGGCGCATCTCAGGCTTGTGGTTTTGACCATTGTGTGACTGCAATAACCCCCTAATAAACGCTAATTATCCCACTTGACATGAATCGTCCATGGGATGTTTATAAATATCTTATTCTTGTACTTTAAGTGATGTTACGTAGGTCTATCCTAGCCACATCTTGAGTACCATCAAAAATTACATACTCAATACAAACATCTCAGAGAATTACATGGGATGCATAATTGTAATATTATTACCAAATTACAACATTGGGATGTAACATTGATAATGTTACCAAGGGGTCATTAGCAATCGCAAAGATATTATTAGGATGTTAATGGGCAAATATAGCAAGTAACAAGCCGGGATGTTCACATTCTTGAAATGTTCTGGGGATTTTATGTGGTCAAGTGGGATTATTAGGTAGATGAAATGTATTTGTACTATACACACACACAGACACATCTCGCGCTGTTGACGAGACCACGCTTCGCAGCGCTCATCAGCTTCCAGAGAGAGAGAGAGAGAGAGGCCGCTCTCTCGCCAGCAGGAGAGAGCAGAGAGCGGTAACGCACAACCGGATATCCGGATCGGCGGTTCGCTAGGTCAATCAGACACGGCGGGGAGAGGAGAGAGGAGAGGGCGCACAGCAGGACGCGAGAGCGAAAGAGAGGAGCATGCGGAATGTTGATATTTCAGGTTTGAAGTTGAATGTTCAAGTTATATACACAGATCAATATTTCATTTCTAGCCAGGGAAATATATAAATATGGAGGTGTTACGAGTGTATGTTTTTGTTCAACTAGAGATTAAAGTGTTTCTTAATTGAGCGAGAGTGGAAACAGAGCTTTCCTCCCGTGTTAGACACAACATTTTTTTACGGCATTTAAAAACTTAAAAACATTGTAAATGTTAAAGAAACACATAACTAGAAGTTAGGTTATAACTGTCATCTGTCAGAATGACATTTAAAAACAATGAAATGTTTCAATGCAGCCAATATGCCAAACTAAATTTAAGTTAACATAATATAACACTTGTGGTAACATTGCTTACCTTCCGCTCTAGAGAGGGAAAACTTATTTTTCGTCGTATGTCGTGATTTTTAAAAAAAAATTCAATATCTGCACCGAAAACGCCACCAGTGAGGTATTTCTGACCGCGTTATGCTGGAATTCATTTGTTTTTTCGTCCCTAGGAAGGAAAAGTACTTTTCCTCCCGCTTTTTGCGGAATTTCAAAATTTATTATTTAGATTATTTTTATTTATTTTAAAATTATCGTGTGCATCTCGGAACAAAAGTGTTCTCCCGACTCGTGCGGTGGCAGCCCTCGCTTCGCTCCGCACTTGTCGGAAAAACGCCTCTTTCGTCCCTAGTTGCACAATATACTATTTATAGGCCGCATATATTATTGTAGGTACTGTAATTTCTTGTTATTTAACAAAAATTAATAGATTCAGCGAGAAAATATTACCGAATGTCGTCCGAGATATAACTGACATCTTTGAAATTTACCTAAGAGGATTCTACACGTGTTTTATACATATTAGGACAATTATTTATTTATGTTCATGAGTCTCAACCATTGCAAAAATTTTAAATTGAAATTTCAGAAAACAGACTCAAGGTTAAAAGTGGCATTGCAGAATGCAAGTAACATACACGATCAGAGCGCTCCAAATATCAAAGAAGATTTTTAGAAATTAGAAACTATTATCTATTTTGAACAGGGCCAGATTTAGAGGGGAGCAGACGGAGCACGAGCCCCCACAAAATATATCTTCGCCAAAATTTATAAATAGTATATTATATATTGAGGGACTAAAGTGCATGATTTAATCCTGAGGGTGAAGTTTATTTCACGAGCCGAAGGTGAGGGAAATAATCACCAGAGGAATTAAAAGTACTTTAGTCCTGTGGTATATACGCTATTTTTTGCACTTCATCCTCAATCGAATGCAAAATAGTTTAAAAGAATACACATTTTGTAATTTTGACAGTAAATTTTATGACAAATATTTATATTGTTACCATAGATACTCTGTAACAAATAGCACGTATTTACTTGACAACGGGATTAATTAATTCAATTCCTTGACAACGGGATTAAATATGAAAAATAATCCCTTGGGATTAAATTTAGAACCTTAGTCTCCAAAAATAAAGACTAAAGAAGAGTTTTAGTCCCGGAAATGCAACAAATATCTTAATGCTACGATTTTAAAATGGAGACAAATAGACATAAAACTACTTGATTGAAAATGGAAATTGTACATGTACATATACAGTGTTTCTATACCTCTGCAAGAAATTTTAATTAGGTACTGACAAACAGAACAAAATTATTTTTTTAAACTCACTAAAATAAGGGGACATGAACATTTTTAGTACCTACCTATCACTTTTTTGACAGTGCATTTTATTAATAACATAATAAACAGTTTAAAAAATGTACTTTAAAACCAATGGCACTAAAAATTACCGTTATTTTCGCGAATTTTGATAAGAATCCTTTTTTTCTAATCTATAATATCCAAATTATATAACCTATTAATCCTATTAAAGATTAATAGCAATGTTCCTGCTAAACTATGTGTTAAGTAAATTTTACAGAGGAAATAAATAAATAACATTAGTGAAAATTAGTGTAAAAGTTCAAAATTGTAACCCTTGGAGCTCTTAAAGTAGATCTGTTTGTAAATATGTAGTACCTATCTCTTCGTTACATGAATTGACAGATAAATGAATAAAAAAGAATAGCTTATATGAATTTATTTTTAAATTACAATAAACCTATTAATAATTAAAACATGAATGAAGTACCTATATGATATAAATATTCCTGACACGTATTAACCGTGTGTTTGGTTTATTTCTATGCATTCTATCAAACATTAAAATCATAGGTACCCACGATTACTCACTATTGTTTACACGATCAGTCTACATCGTAAACGTAATTACTAAATGAATGACCCTTGAGATAAAACCTTGAACCGTATTTTCAAGAAAACTTTTCTCAAATATTAAATTTTCCGCTTGCTAAAATTAATTATCCTTGAAAGTTTAAAACTATGTAGGTGTTAAATTCTCATTTGCAGTTCTATTCTAAGCGACGAGAAGAGAAAATACCATCAAAGAGCTTGGTTTCTCTCAGACGGTTCTGCACTTTGTTAGGCAAAGAAAATATGAATAAATCACGTTATGTTCACGGAGTTTCGTTTGTATATTATTTCATTATACTAATGAGAAACTGTTTTTGCAAGAAGACATATTCATTAAATTAGATTCATTTAGTCAAAGCCATAGTCATTTGTAATTAGTAAAATTATAAATGGGTAGACGTCAAAAAACTTAAGGCGGGAATGTAGCTGTATGAGAAAGAGGTAAAACAGTGCTCTACGGTTTGTATAATATTGAATCTAATACTAACGTAAGATCATTGAAATTTTTTTACGACAATATTTAATATTCATTCTACAGTGCGACGCATCGATTTTTCCAAATTTTTTCATAGTATTGTTTTTAAAAAATGCCGAATAAAGAGAAAAATACTACTTTTACATGTTTAATTTAGGGCATTTTAAATACAAAATCTATTAAAATTAATGCGTCGCACTGTAGGTAACATGTTATACAGTATATAAATAACGCGTTTGATTATTTCTTTTGTCTTTACAATATCATACAAATACGATGCCATTTTTAGAGCTCGCTCGCTATTGCTGCCTTTGTTCGACACACTAAATCTGTATATATCTCTCCTTTTTCTCGGAGAAATCGTGGACAGCTACATTCCGGCCTTAAGAGGATATTATTCCTAACCTGAATCGAGAATTTTCATTCTAACGAATTAAGTTTGCTCCTCTCCCCTCCTGCTAAAACGGTGAAAAATTTAGATATAAACACAAGTTGAAACTCCGCCCTTTTGTGACACTATCATGAGTTACGCCGTAAAATAGGCAAGATTTGTTCAAAAAGTGATCATTTTCTGGAACAAAATACAGCCGCAAAAACACACTTACAAGCTTGAAATTTTGTATACTTCTAAATGAAGGTTGTGTACAGCCCGCTATCTCAGTAATATATCAATATTTAAGTTTTTTATACACTTAATTTATTGTCAAAAATGGGTGTATTTTTTAATGCAATTAAACATTTTGCCAGCATTGAAAAATGAATAATTTGGAGTTAGCGGACTATTTTCATCTCTTTTGAACAGTAAAAAAAATTAGTACTATATGTTGTACCATGCAGTCAGGATTTGTTCCAGAAAAATTGTATATTTTTCAAGTGGAATTATGTCCTCTTAATGCAATAAATTCACAAATATACATCAAGATGAAAAATACAAATTTGTATAGGCCTAACCAAATTATAACAACATTGTGACCTAACCATGCAAATCTTTCGGATTTTGAGATTTTATATGAATATTATTAGCTGCTATTAGCTGATAATTAATATGGTTAATTTAATATTAAGAGATTACAGATAAAATTAGGGTTTACTTTAAATAAGGTTATTGTTCAAGTTAAGGTGTTCGTCTACCCTAAAATTTGACAGCGTTACAGAGGTGTACGCCTCCCACGTTTACTTTAATTGTAATTGAAATATATGATGCTTTTACATATGAGTGTATTAACAAAAGATGTCTTAATGCTTCTATATTTTTTTTTTGCCTAGGAATTTTAAGTAAAAAAATATTTAAAATGACATTTTTTGCAGTTTTTTGTCATTATTTAATAATTTTTTCCTCGGTTACTATAAATGGCAAGAAAAATTTAAAAAAACAAGAAGCATGCAGCTAAGCTTCCTTTTTCGAATAATTTTTGTTTTACTTAATTACTTTCAAAAATACACAAGTTATTATGGGAATCTGGAGCCATGTTTATAGTAATTTTCAACTTCAAAATGACATTGCATAGCTAGGATGCGGGAAAGTACGAGTTTCGGGCTGGTTTCGGGCAGCCGTAGTAGTGGGGAAGAGAGTGAAATAGAAAAAAAAGTAATATCGAGAGTATTCTAGGAATTCGAAAAAATGGTAGACAAGCCTCTTAAAGAAATTTTATTTATTAAAAAATCCACTTCTTTTCGATATTTTTAATTACTGAAAAATCTAAGTTTTGTATCTATTAACAAAATAATAAGCGCAACTGTAAACTGAAAGTCATTTTACAGCATTCTGCATGTTGTTGCAAATATTATTAATAAATTAATAAAACTGGATTAGGTGTCAAAACCTTTTTAAGTTGTATAAGAATTAATGCGTCAAGCCAATTAATTTTTATTACATATTTTATTTATTATCCACGCTGACGTCAGTATGTAGGTTTTACTGTTTTTTCATTACACTGTTTTACATAATTTTTAGAATTTGACTGATTAGATTGAATAAACATATGTACGGAAATTGGAAGTGTTGTTACCGTGACGTAAATAGAAATTATCTTGCAACTGAAGTAGAGAGCTGTTTGATTGTTCATAAACTTTATAGTTTAATCACTTATTGTTTTCTTGACTGTTGGATTAGTAAAGGTGATAAATTATCCATACTTACTCGAAATATAAATTATTCAAGTATTCTTTTTACATATCAAATGTTTCTCTTCCTATTTATACGTATCTAAATTTTCAGCAGGGTTGGTAATATCTTAATAAATGCAAATTTCATCATAATAACGTGTATATGTCGCAGGATAATAATTATCCTCGCTTATACATGTTGGTGGAGGTGAAATGCGAACATAGGGAAATATATGACAATGGAGTTATCATGCTAGGCATCTTGATATACGTGGAATAAGTACTGTCAATGTCAAAGTAGCTGTCATATTATTTGAAATTTTTATTTTCATTAAAATATTTTCTTTGCATAATAATGTATGTGTACGAGCAGAACGAGAAAGTTTACATGCACTTTTAGATTTTATTATTATTTCTGTTATTGATTACTCTTTTTGCCACACAAATTCACATTACTTCGTTTTGTGACACTACTACAAAATATATCAAGATACCTGGCATGAAAGTTCGATTGTCATGTATGTTCCCTATGTTCGCATTTCACCTCCACCAACCTGTATACTCATATTTTGAGAAGATAGTGATAAATTAGTAGTCGTAGTTCGTCATTTAAAAAATAGTCAAAATATTCAAAAATCTGATGCTATACTAAACACATTTATATATTAAGAGAAAGACATTCCTATAACAGCTGATAAAAATAATCTAAAGCTTGAATTACATTATACTTTTTTCGGCTAGAAACTTTGACAATTTTCGTACTTAATTCTAGAATGCTCACTTGGATAATGTAAATCAAGAAAATTTCGATCCAAGTTTCATACTAGAACCGTCTTTTTTCGGGACCTATATTTGATCCAATTTTCATACTAGACTTGCGCAGTGGATGTATATTTTGTGTTACGAACCTTCTGTATATAACCTCAAAAATAATAAATAACGAAAACTTTTGTACAATTGTATGAAATGCAACCAGTACTTTACCAGGGGTGCGTTCCAAAACCATACTCCAGAGTATAGAGTATGCTCAAAGTCGTTCCAAAAGGTTTGAGTATATCTCCAGTGGAAACTCTGAAGTGTTCCAAAACTGTTCAAGTTTACTCGAAGAGCATACTCTTCGTACCCTGTAAAATAGGAGGGTACAAACGTACTCTGGTGACTTTGGCGCCAAATAGTGCTAACCTAAATTGTCTGTTCCATAATATCTTATTATTATTAATTTATAATGGACAACGAATTGGAATCAGCCACACAAATTGACGCAAACGATTATAAAGTAATTTGTATTCAAAAGAAGAGAATATGTTCATTTTGGAAAATAAAGGTATATTCATAAATATATTAGAAAACCTTACCAGGACTACATTTATAAATTGGCGCGAATATTCATAAATATTCGCAGTTATAACACTTAACATCCTTCTATTATCCATGATGCAAGATCAATTTTGTATATCAAATAAATGTGGTTATAGGTTATATCACCATAAAATATTTCCTACTCTACGTCGTTCCGAAACCCTACAAAACCCTGGAGTAACCTACTCTTACTCCAATACTTTACTCTGTGCTCCATGGTAAGGTTTTGGAACGCACCCCAGGTATTAAAACCTCAACAACTGACAATGACAATTACATTTTTAAAATTTTCAGTTGGCAATATTGGTCGATAAAAATGTCAGTACAAGAAAAAATTTTAAAACTAGATTCTAGCCGAATTAAGTATCTAAAAAAGTTCTTTTATGTTATGCGAGATGTTATGTATATGTTACGTAAATGAAATAAAATACATTCCGTGCTCGAAGAAGTTATATTTAGAACAGTTTTGAAAGCATAAACATACAAATATGTAAAGAACCTATTATACCTACTTAGCAACTAAAAAAAGTCAAAACAACATCGTTCTGTCTGCACCCTAAATACATAATGCCACATAATTTGGTTCACAAATTCCTCGACAAGTACAGATAACAGATAATCGTCGCTCAGACACAGTATTCTAAACAGGAAATGCATTAAAGACAAACAACACAACGAATTTGTATCTGTATCCTGGTGATGAACCGGAAACAACAAGAGCATTATGCAGGCTCTGACACGCAGGTACCGACTGACTTACTGATTGTGTGCTCATTTGTTTGTGTTTAGTGATAATATGCGCCAGTCTTGTTTCATTCTAACTTATTCATCATAAATACAACTTGTTCAGTTTCAAACCAGACCAATAGGATAGTTTACCATTTTTTACCTTCCGCTTACCTGTAAAGGAAGGTATTGGAATCATGCTAAAAATCGGGTAGTGAGTTTTTAGTGGATGAGCACGAATTAGGGTCCTTACAATTCATTTTTGATAGCTTCACGATGATGTCTGTATGTATGTGTGTGTGTGCGTGTGTGTGTGTATGTGGTCAGGGCCGGATTTCTGTCAGTCGGATAACTCAAATACGAATTACCCAAAAAATTTGATATTTGGGTATTTAACATTTGTATATAAATTGGAAGAAGCCATTAGATTTTGGTACAAATATCTTCACCGAAAGTGATATTTTTTGAAGATTGAAATGATAAATTGTCAAAAATTTATATAAATTTGGATAAATATAGTATTTATTTGTAATAAGAATAAGAGGCAAAGTTATTTGCAACTTACGTTATAAAAAATTTTCTTTATCTGGTAGCATCAAAGAACTACAGTAGGTAAAATTTAAAAAATAAATTTCAGTAACAAAAAATTAATTAATTTGTCACATGAAACGTCAAAAATGTTTAGCAAAATGAGTCGTTTTGGTAGTATTTTTAGCAAGAAAAATATTCTTCCTAAATACCATTCGAGATAATAATTTTTTGAGAGAATTTTTGTCTATTCCACGGCAACTTATTGCAATTATCTGACAATTCCCCTCAACTTCATTTCGGGAAATTGATAGATGATGTTTTGTGTCGTGAAATTGTTAGAAATAAGTTGCCGTGGAAACGACAAAACAATTCTCAAAAAATTATCATCTCTTATGGTATTACCCCTGAAAATCTTGTCAAACCATGGGGCTGGAATTAAAATGTGCTCATGTAAAATCAACTGTTTCTAAATGTTACTAAATATAAAATACAATTTGGTAGTTTCTTTATTACTGTAAGTAAGAATACACGTGAAACGCATTATTGTGACGTAGATGTATCGATACGTAAAATCTCAAATATTTAAAGAACTATTAACTTTGTGAAAACTTTTTTCACGGCAATAACTCATTTTTGAGGTCTCCTTTCAACATAATTGACTGGATTGCTAATTTGCTACTATGGTAAACTACCCTAATCTAATACTTTTTCTTTTAGGAATTTAAAGTTAACCTGGCGTTCAGTAGGAAGCATTTCTATTGTGATTTACATTTATAAAAATGGCTCTTATGTAAAACTGTGGAACACACGTCAAGATTAACAATTTAATAAGATCTTTATTGTTATTAACTATAAAAAATGTGTTTTCACGGGTCTCTGCTAAGCGATATAGGTAAGGGATTTTTATTATCTTGTTAACTTTGAATGAAACTGAACGATTTAGCGATGAATAAGCATTGATGAATAAAGACGAAACCTGATAATATAGGGTAAGGTGAGGTAATTTGGTGAAATTGTGGTCTGGAGTAGGTGAGGTACTGATATCTAACGATAAGTGAAAATATACCGAAGATGAACGTGACATTGTACGCTTTTTTCTATAATTTTACACAATTGGTATGGCTATTATTGATGAGGCACTTAAACTAAGATACAATCAAGAATAAACGTCCTTTTTAAGAGCTGTATTTACCTTTAGTGCTCGAGAAGAAGAGCCCTATCTGTTTACATGCGTTTCTGCTTGAAATACACTGTTACAGAGGTTTCGTTCTAAGTACAGATTTTCGTGTAATTTACATATTTTTATATCTATAAACATATTTACAGTTAGTTTAAGGTTTAAACTAGGTTCGTCTAGTGTTGAAATTTTTAATTTTGAATTGTATTATATTAAAAATTGCTGTTGAAAACAGGCTTTTTTGAAAGATTTCTCAAATTTTTTTTTCGATTTAAGACAGAATAAATAAAAAACTATCACTATACGAACATAGATACATTCTTTAACTTTGTAATAGTTTTTGAATGAAGTTTATATGTTATGTAGATTCTGAGATATGATTTTATTTCTGTAACACTTTTTGAAGTTATAGAACGGGTGTAAATACTGCTCTTAAGTATAGGTAGGTACGTTTTAAACAGGCGACGATAAAAATAGGAAACTGCTAGAACATCGTCTCTGAAACAAAATATGATTCTACATCCTCAACGATGTCTAAAAATTTTAAACAACTAGCTGTAAGGTAATATTTTTATGTGCTTTTTAAACATTTGCTAAGATTTTTATCCATTGAAAATAAATAGAAGAATAACAAAATGGCACTTGCAACATTTTACCTATTGGTAAAATTTAAAGACTGAGATTGTAATTTGAACAGGGACTCGAACCGGACAAAATAACGGTTCAGGTTCGGTTCGCGGTGAATTAAAGGGTTCGGTTTTGTTCCGGTTTTTATATTTCTTCTTGAAAATGAACCGGATTACAAAAATGAGGTTCAAGTTTCCATTTCGGTTCAATGATTCATTAAATAACAAGCAATTAATTAAAATAATTCGTTCCAAGTTTGGACTAAATCGAGGACTAAATTGTAAAAAAATTCTAAAAATATACAACAATTTTTATAAAAACGTAATTGTGTTTTGATGAAAAAACATCGAATTTCAATTTCAATTTCCGGTTCGGTTCAAGTCCCTGATTTTGAATAAAATAAATATAACATTACACTTTATTATTTTATTTAAAAAAACACAATTATAGAATGATATCTACATTTTATAATATTGTCTCCATACAAATATTACTAGCCGATGTTAAATGATTTAAAACTGATAAATATGGTTGACATAATATTTCATATTTAGCAATATTTGTTATTTCCTGTCAAAAAAGTTAAAGTAGGCGTTTAAAAACATATTTGATAAATTTTAGGTAACATTAGGTAAGAAAGATATTTCCTGGTAACTCATTCATTACCTACACAAAAAAAATTTAAAAATCTCTTAAGGAGGTTCCCTAGACATGCAGTGGCGTACTCAGCCTTGGGGGCGGATATGAAAATGAAAATATTTTTATTAATGTAAAACAAAATTCGGTCAACGGGTGTTAGTTGATATTGCAATTCGTTCAGTTGCGGTGATATATTTTTACAATAATTTCTAATTCACTAATCAAAAAATGCTTGAAGATTTTTTTTTCAATCGACAATATTGTTACAACTATGTGGTCAACCATCTTCAAATTTTGGGAAATTGATGTCCATGCTTGCATACGTTTATATACCAATTAAGTAAATAGAACATTTCTAACATCTTTTTTTTAATCAATTAATGGAAAGCCATAAGAGCCCATGTAAAATATTAAAATTTAACAATTAATTTCGTTCAAACTACGTGGTCAAAATTTTCCAAAAAATTCAGGTATCATTTTTATGACACAGACAACATAAATTCAAAGTTTGGTTGCATTAGAAAATTTTTTAAAATGTCTAGGGAACCTCCTTAAATAAAATCAAACTTTAGTTCAATGATAATAATGAAAATAGCGTACATATTTGATGTAAGAATAACGTTATACTCCGTAAATGCAATGCAAAACGAATCTTTTAACTGCTTTGCTTATTAAGTTTGAGCACTACCATATGCATACTATTAATGTTACACTAATAATAATAATCTGTTATTTTAACCAATTGGCATAAAGTTAGCGTACAGAATACAGTTCTGCTGTTTATAGTTATGTCAACCATACGATGTCAATTTTAACGGATAGTTAACCTCATGCTATGCAATGCAACCGGAAATATATTTCACATTTAATGGTCTATAAGTAAAACAATAATGGAAAACGTTTTCAGCGTACAATTAGAACTAAATTTAAAACGAACGAAAACCAATAAGAATATACTATACGGTGTCTCAGTAAGAGTGCACTTTTTCATTTTAAAATAAAAACACGTATTTTTTGAGAGAATTGTGATTTTTTTATTGGATTGTAAAGAATACATATCTTCTTTACAATCCAATTAAAAAATCCCAACTATCTTAAAAAATACAAGTGCGTTATATAAGCGCATTTGGCCTTTATCAGTTTTTCTTATCGACGTACGAAAAGCGCAGAAATAAACGTTATATAAGCGCAGAAATTGACGTTATATAAGCGCAGAAGGGAACATTTGAAAAGCACAATATACCAATTTTCACACTTCGATTTGCACATTTGTACCCAAACTAATCAATACTAACAAAACCCTAATTGAGTCCAATAGATCTCCATTTTTTTAAATAAACTAATCAATACTAACAAAAACCCTAATTGAGTCCAACAGAACTCCGTTTTTTTGACATAAACTAATCAATACTAACAAAACCCTAATTGAGTCCAACAGAACTCCGTTTTTTTGACATAAACTAATCAATACTAACCTGAACTTAACCCCATCATACTTGAAGACGATCTGGACTAACTTGTTATGGTCAGAAATCTCATTTTCGAAAAATGCGCTTATTGAGCGTTACGATCTGCGCTTATTGTACATAAATTTACTGATTATATTTCTGCGCTTTTCATACGTTTTGATGACCTGAAATTCGCTTTTACAACTCTCCGAAAAATACGTGTTTTTATTTTAAAAATGAAAAAGTACACTCTTATTGAGACACGCATTATATGATCTCTATATATATATATATATATATATATATATATATATATATATATATAATCTCTATTTATATTTTTATATGTATCTATCTCATGACATTTATTGCTAGCTCCTTTTTGAAAACGGTTTTTGTACCTCTGATGCTCTGGCTGCTACAAAAAGGAGTAACATTTATATATAACTACTTTGACCCGACACTAACCTTACCATATTTAAAGCACAGAGGTTAAATCTATGTATTTATACATCCTTATGCTTTAGAATACGGGTTTCCTTTTCTGTACCCCCTTACTTTAACACAATACATCTACTTGTCCTAACCTTAAAAAGTACACAACCCATATTATCACCTGGAACAAAGTGGTGCTCCGCAAATAGTGCTTTTTTAATTTAACAGAAATTCCTAATAATCTTTTAAACAAGGTCATTATACTAATTATTTGTTTGCTTCTATGTTTTCTTTTAATTTACTTACGGCTTAAATATAAATAGATTTTTAACTGAAACAATTTTTTAGAAGCTTCTAGCCGTTAAAATGGTGAAAAGTATGTTTAGTTTTCCCATTAAAATTGAAGTAAGAATTGAAATTTTCGAATTAACTAAGATATTTTTAAAAAGTATGCCTCCTCTGCTCTAATGCAAGTTTTTATAGTTTTTTCTTCAATTTTTTTATGTGCATGGCTAAACATGTCCAATTTTGTGAATATTTCATGTGTATTTTAATACAATCCTACATAAAAATTCAAAAAAGTGGCATTAGAGCAAAAAGAAGGCAACTTCAAGCTTTTCGAAAACGTCTTATTTGTTTAAAAAATATTATTGTTTAAACCAATTTTATGGGGAAAACTGCATTTTGTTTTTCGCTATTTTGACGGCTAGTGTTGATCCATTTGAAATTTAATTTTCTGGAATACAAAATTCAAAAAGTGTTCAATTTATTTATTCAGATATATAATTTAAATCTTTGTTTATTAAAGTAATACAGAGCGTTCAGCAAAACCTATAATTTGACTGCGCAACCGCCTTAAATTATGAAATAATACAGTAAGCCTTTTTATGAAGTTATACTATAAATAATTCTAAAGTTTGCATATATGAAATTGTAAAATTTGGTAAAAACTAAACCTATAAAAGAAAATTATTTTTGTCCCGTCTGCGAAAAACGAAAAAAGGGCTTTCAAATCAGTCCAAATTTAATGTGAATTGTATATTCCCACCTACAACAAGTGAGACAAAACGTAGTTAGATACCTTCTTAACATCACTATTTCGAAGTAGCTTTGCTTTGTGCCAGGTGTTAATATGGCCCTTAATTATTTTTTTTATTGAAGAATATATTTTTGTTTATTTTATTGTTTTTATATATTAATACAACGATAAGTTTTTGACAATCTACGAAACACATATTCGAAAGGGGTTCCATCTACCGACAACTACCCTACGTCAAAGTATTTTATTTGTACTACGATGCTCTGGTTTAGAAAAATTTACATAAACAAACGAAATACAAATACAGGGTAGGATAGAGTAAAGTGCCTATTAATCAATTATCAAAGAGTGGTTGCATATATTGTCATTATTGTATTGTCACTATAAATAGTCCAGAAAAGGTCATTTTACAAACTAGTAGGGATCCAGTATGAAATAAAATAAATAATATCATTTCTAAACGTAACTTTTGAGAATATATAATTCATGTGTCACGTGACACATATTTGACTAATTTGATTGGCTAAAATAGGGCAGTAAGAGGCTATCAAATCGATGATATTTTTATCACCGCTGTTACATGTCAACTGTTTCTGTCAATTATTTTCCTACTGTCAGTTTCATATTTAAATATTGTTGCATGTCAAAAATAAGACTTAAATTGAATGAACCTGATTGTATTCGGTGGGGTAATACCAGTGAAGACAAAATTGAGAAAGTGAAACAGAATTTGAAACGTTCTTGACAGCTATTGAAAAAATATAACCAAACATTTTGGTTTCATTCATTATATATTCTCCCCAAATATAACTCGGGCTATGATTAATCATAGGTGATAGCATTCGTTATGTCTTCAGAAAATTGAACTCGTGCTGCGCACTCGGTCAATTTTCATCGACTAACTCATGCTATCACCGATGATAATCATAGCACTTGTTATATTACCCCCGAGAATACAATACCAAGAAATAAGTAGATTATACGTATAATATATTTTCTGAGTAAATTTCTGGTACAAAGATATATAAACCACCTTAAACACCTAAAATAGTAGTCAAATGAAAATTAGAAACTATTTAAACTTGATCTGGGTCAATTGAACCACGCTTACGTACATCAAAAGAAAATTTTAAACAAAAATATTTGTGTAGGCTATTACACTTAGAAGCGAAGCGAATTATTATCAAAAAACTTACTTTTATTATTAGGTTATTGGACAAATAAATCAAAATCTTAATACATTTATGGCGATATTAGTACAAAAATCTTTGTGTATTGTACTCGTACGTGCCGAAATATGTACAGTAGGTATGGCTATATCTTTTGCAGACAACATGACCACTCTTTGAATAAAAGGCACTCTAGGAAAGAGTAGGATCGTACGGTGCTTTAACATAGTAAACGTCACTAAGAGACACTAAAACATTTATAGTAAAAGCCAGGAACAGGGAATGTGAGATACGTAAAAGTGTAACATCTACAAAACTCCGAAAATATGGAACTTCGTCCGTGTGCTTAAAATTACAACGCGCAACCGTCAAAATCTTGTTTTGAAAATTGGCCTTAAGGGTATCGTCTCCACGTAGCTCAACACCGCGTTTGTCCTATGTTAATGCATAGAAACACTCGCTAAAAATACGGGAAAGCAGTCTAGAAATTTCTACAATGCTCACGAAGTTTTATAGATAAAGCTAAATTTCATAAATTTATTTACAGACGAAGAATGCAACTAGGATTATGCCGAGTTACATTTTCTAATAAATCTCTTAATAATAAGAAAAAGCATGGAAAAAATTGCTTAAAACACACTTTTTCATTAATTTTGTATATGCAAAGATTTTTTCAGAATTCTAACTGGGCATAATCCTAGATTAATTCTTTCACAAAAATCTAGTACCTGTTTTTCCTTCAAATTTTTAATATGCAATGAGTAAAGCAGAAACTGCTACACCTCCAAACACGCAATATTTTGTTACGGAGACGAGACCCTTAATATAGACATGTCAAGTGTTGTTTAGTATTAATATTACGACCTAAAATGAACAAAAATAGAGAACACCAACGCCTTATGTCTCCTCGTAAGACATACAGATTTTAATTTGACAAGAAAATATAAAAATTGCAACTTTACGATGCAATAAAAATTCAGTGTAGCAAGTCAACGTCAGACAGAAAATTAGGTTAAGTTGTTTTAATTATTTCTTGCGGCGAAATAAAATTAAACTGTGCCGGAAAGATCGTTACTTTAACAGTTAAATACACCTACATGTAACTTCAAACATTTAAGAAATATTTCTGAATAATATGCAGTCAACAGAACCTGTACGTATTTATTATGTGCAGACAGAACAATGATTATTTATCTATGCGCTATTAACACTAAGAAGAACTCTTTCAAAATTTATTTTGTATTAAGAGCATTCTGTACAGAAAGAATATAAACGTAAAAAGCACTTTACACGCATATACCTCATCGACACATGGTTGCACATTTTTAAAAAACAAATTTTATATGGTAGATAAGGGATAAAACTTCGTTCTATTAGTGCAATTTTTTTTCAGCACGTTCAACGGTCGAAATTACTTACTTTCAACCGCTTGCAGGCGTTTAGAAGCACCTACAGATTTTTCTTTATATTTCGCACTTTACACGCATACACTTCATCGACACATGGTTGCACATTTTAACAAAAACAAATTTTTATATGGTAGATAAGGGATAAAACTTCGTTCTATTAGTGCAATTTTTTTTCAGCACGTTCAACGGTCGAAATTACTTACTTTCAACCGCTTGCAGGCGTTTAGAAGCACCTACAGATTTTTCTTTATATTTCGCACTTTACACGCATACACTTCATCGACACATGGTTGCACATTTTAACAAAAACAAATTTTTATATGGTAGATAAAGGATAAAACTTCGTTCTATTAGTGCCATTTTTTCTATTTTGTACCGAAGTTTTAGTTTATAAAATAAAGAAAACTACAAAAATTAACATTTGTTTACCTCTAATTTTCTCGAAATCAGAATGATTTTTTTTTAAATAACACTACCCCAACGTAGATTAAACTTTAAACTACATGTTCTGCGAAATATAAAGAAAAATCTGTAGGTGCTTCTAAACGCCTGCAAGCGGTTGAAAGTAAGTAATTTCGACCGTTGAACGTGCTGAAAAAAAAATTGCACTAATAGAACGAAGTTTTATCCCTTATCTACCATATAAAAATTGCTTTTGTTAAAATGTGCAACCATGTGTCGATGAGGTGTACAATATGTTTAGATTTTAAACAGATCCATTCCGGATTCATTACTTAGGTTTTTCAAGAACATAAATATTTTCTTTGTGTCCGTTTCTTTGCTCTATATTAGCAATAATTTAAAAATCGCATGATAATAAAATACTGTTATGGGTAATAAAAAGCGCAGAATTATAATATTAACCATGAAAATAGTTAAGAAAAGAATTACATATATGAATCACCATTTAATTAACTATAATAAAAGCGTTAAATTTTACATTTATAGCGTGATAAAACTAATATAAATTATAAACATGAAATTTTAGTATACTGATATCAGTAGTAATTAATTAATTCTAGCTTTAATATCTTTAGCGTTTCCAGTAATTAAACAAAATTCAAAAATATGATAATATGCTTAATCAAGTAACTTCTGAAAGATATTTTAAATTAATATAAAAGAACCGATAAATTTAATCTCAAAGGTCATTAACCACGCTACACTTTTTTAGAAAATATTCAAAGTAAAACTGAACAATGTCAAACCCCTTTAAACTTGTAAAGTACAACAAAACCTCAACATTGTCACTATGAACAAAATTGTTTTCGAGAGATCAATACCAGCGTTGCTACGTACACGAAACGAGCAGATTTTAGGTGTGTGAGTCGGGCTTCAAAGCGCAGGTATTAAAGGGGATATACCAGAATGCATGGCGCCTAAATACGCAGTTAAAAAATCCAGGAAGCAAAATTTATGCCAGAATTTTAATTGAATTTCTAGTTTTGTTTTACAATGTTTTTTGTAAATTTCTTTTATATAAACCGTATTTCGTAGACACGATGAAATTAAAGGTGGGTTTAAGCCTCATTTCCACCGACTGTTTTAGTGCTTAATGCATAATAATTTGTGCCTAAGGCGTAATGCATAATGATTATTTATTAGATGCCCATTTCCACCTATTTTGTTTAAGGACTAATTCGGCAGGGATGATTGTTGTCGAATTTTGTAATTAAATCATTGCCGGCATTTTTGCGATATTAAGGAACGGAAGAACTGTTAATTTCGTAAGTAAAGTATTCATTTCCATATTTAGAAACAGACAGAAATTGACAACTCGAAACAAATAATAAATATGACACATGTCAATCATTATGCTTGTGCATTACGCCTTATGTTTGGAGTTTGCAAAGTTTTGTTCTTATGCGTTGCTCTTTGTACTTATGCATTAAACATAGTTCTTAAGCATTAAAACAGTCGGTGGAAATGAGGCTTTATGCTCACAAAATATAAGAATAAGAGCTAAGAATAATAATAGTCATAAAGTTGATACAGTTATAACTAGTGATTCCGCCGAAACGAGATATTTCTCGTCTCGTCTCGAAATTACGAGACGAGAACCAATAAATATCTCGTCTCAGATTTTCGAGAAGAGACGAGAATTCAAAATTACAAGACGAGACATAGATCTCTAACTAGAAACTAAAACCTTAAAAAATTGATATGATTCTCCTCGAAAAGGGTAAAATATCTTTTATTTTTATTCTTTTTGTAGCATTTTTTTGTTTTGATAAAAATATTTTAATTTATAAAACAAGAATTGTGTGAAATTTAACAGACATGTACAAAAAAATTCATAAATTGTGGAACACTGGGGGTAAAATATATACTCGGGTTAATAAATATGGCAAATACTGAACTGTTCGACTATATTTCTTATTTGCGGGCTAATCTTAAACGATTGCGGTTTTGGGCATTGTGTGACTGCAATAAGCATTTTATGATTATTAGGTAGATGTTCTGTACTTGAACTATACTACTAATACTAATTCAAGAGGCCATAAAAATGTTTATCAATATTTACTTCCCATGTTATATTCTATAAGGGGAGGTATTGTGACGAGTCAAAATTGTCAAGTGTGTTTTTAGTTTAGTTTTAGTCCTAAGAGTCCATATAATACGAATAAAGTATTTTCGAGTTGATGATGATGATGTGTCTATCTGTGCGTGTGTCCGTATCTTACAATATTTTCGTTGACGATAACTAAAAAAATATCAAACATTTAACAGCCAAATTTAATATTTAAGGTTTTAATACGAATATTAACAACTCATTAAATTTTGGTACCAATCCCCAAACCGGAAGTAGTACTCTGCTTAAATATTTTGATAAATAATTAATTTATCGCAATATTTTCTATTTTACATGAAAAATTATATTATTTGTTATTTTATCTACAATTAGCATTTTATAAATTTTTCTATATGTGGTAGATACTACTTAGGAATTAAAATTACTGTTTATTATTTAGGGTATGAAACTTCAGTATCTTGTAGTTGTAATCCATGATCGTTTAACATTTGTTACTACGTAAAATTTAATTGATTATGACAGTGACAGTGACCATAGTGACACATCGTTTATATCTTCTGAAGTTTACAAAAAATGACTAAAATATATTTGTGAGTATCTATAGTAGGTAAGTATAGTAAAAAGAGTAGGTAGAGACGTCAAAAAAGCTGGTTGGTAGTATTTTTTTCAGACTTTATGTACTCGATATACGAAGGGGGTGGTATTCACCCTCAAGGGGTGGATTTGGAAAATCGACAATATGACTAATAGGTAGTCTTAAATTAGTCTAGAATTATTTTACAATTACAGACCAGACCTTTTGTGATATTATCTTTGTGGCGATACCAGCTTGAGTCCTTGGTTTTCGATTTTGTCCAATTCCTCCCCAAGGGGTGGATTTGGAAAATTAGCAATATGACTAATAGGTAGTCTAAAATTAGTCTAAAATTATTTTACAATTACAGACCAGACCTTTTGTGATTTTATGTTTGTGGCGATACCAGCTTGAGTCCGTGGTTTTCGATTTTGTCCAATTCCTTCCCAAGGGGTGGATTTGGAAAATTAGCAATATGACTAATAGGTAGTCTAAAATTAGTCTAAAATTATTTTACAATTACAGACCAGACCTTTTGTGATATTATCTTTGTGGCGATACCAGCTTGAGTTCTTGGTTTTCGATTTTGTCCAATTCCTCCCCAAGGGGTGGATTTGGAAAATTAGCAATATGACTAATAGGTAGTCTAAAATTAGTCTAAAATTATTTTACAATTACAGACCAGACCTTTTGTGATTTTATGTTTGTGGCGATACCAGCTTGAGTCCGTGGTTTTCGATTTTGTCCAATTCCTTCCCAAGGGGTGGATTTGGAAAATTAGCAATATGACTAATAGGTAGTCTAAAATTATTTTACAATTACAGACCAGACCTTTTGTGATATTATCTTTGTGGCGATACCAGCTTGAGTCCTTGGTTTTCGATTTTGTCCAATTCCTCCCCAAGGGGTGGATTTGGAAAATTAGCAATATGACTAATAGGTAGTCTAAAATTAGTCTAAAATTATTTTACAATTACAGACCAGACCTTTTGTGATTTTATGTTTGTGGGGGTACCAGCTTGAGTCCTTTGTTTACAATTTAGTCCAATCTCCTAAATGGAAGTTGGTCTAAAATTCAAATTTGGTGGTCTATAATTGTCTAAAATGAGTCTAAAATTGTTGATCAATTATTTTTTTTAACAAAGTGGGGGTACCAGCTTTTTACCTCTCGCCTCATATTATATAAGAGAGGTATTGTAATGGGTCAAAATTTTCGAGTATGAGTTTTTGGTGGATAAGCACGTTTCAGGGTCTCTAGAATACGAATTTAATATTTTCCCGATGATGTCTGTGTGTGTGTATGTGTGTGTGTGTGTGTTTGTATGAATGTATGGACTGACGATTTTTCGTCCACGATAACTGAAAAAGTATCAAACCTTTAATAACCAAATTTCATATTTAAGGTTTTAATAGGGATCTTAACACCGGATAAGATTTTGGTAAAAACCGTAAACCGGAAATAGTACTTTTTGGAACTTGATATAGTTTTTCTTAAATAAATTGGTACATTATTTATTTATGACAATTTTTGCAAATAAAAATAAAATATAATATAATTATCTATGGGTACAGTTAATTTTAAATACAATTTGCTGAATCTGGTAGTATTTAGCAATAAAATAAAGTGCAACTAAGTACCAGTATCTTGTTGTCTATGATATGAAATTTGTTTTTACTCAAAATTTGAATTATAATGACAGTGACAGTACAGTTGACATCTTTTGCTTGCATCTTGGTTTACATTATCGTTTACATATTACATGAACATGATAACATGAAACTATTAAAATGTAAGTAAAACTATTTATTAGATTAGTAGAATAAGCAGAATTAGGCGAGAGGTCGTGTACTGGCCACAGCAGATTTTTTGACTATAGTTAGAGTATGCTGGCTACATCAGATTTTTTAAATTTTCATATGGCAACATTTGTTGAATGTTTCCATAAACTATAACTGTATTATTTAAAGTAGGAACTCACTCTTGAGAATATTTTGTGTAATTTTGCGATTGTTTTCTCGAATCAAAATATCCCGTTATTTAAATAGAAATTTCACATGAGCAAGTATAATAAACACAGTAATTCCAGCAATCAAATATGATAGTGGATAAATAAAAATGTTTTCTAAATTCTTGCACGCTATAAAATAATTATTGTTACTACGTCATCTGGTTTAATCATGATAAATTAATGTAGAAGCATTTCGAACCTAAATTACATACAAAAATTAATGGTAGATGCTAAGTGAAAAATTGAAATGTCAAATGTACTATCTTAATTGTATCGTTCCAGAAAGCATAAATAATAAATCCTTCTGACATTCTATGAATTTGTGTATTTATACTTTTTTACCTTATCTTTTTATCAGGTTCCCCAATATGGTATTCAAAATGCGACTAATTTATACAAAAATAATTTAGTAGATATTTGCGATTTTATATTTTGTGATGACATCTGAATTTACTCGTACTAATAAGTTAACAAATAATTTTTTTCACGGCATGCGGAGAAAACACAATTTTCTTCTCGCGAAATAGTGAGGAAGTAGGTTTTCCCTCTCTAGAGAGGAAAGTAAGCAGTGTTACCACCAGTGTTATTCTACGATAAAATATTTTAAAAATTGTAAGTAAATATATTATTTTATTGAAAATTATGATTTTATAGTGATATACTGTAAACTATTATTTTACAATTATTATGTTTTATACTTTCTTTTTCTACTATTAGGTACACGATTTTACAACTTAAATGTAATTTGGCATATTGGCTGCATTTCGTTGTTTTCAAACGTCATTCTGACAGATGACAGTTATAACCTAACATCTAGTTATGTGTTTCTTCCACATTTACAATGTTTTTAAATATGTCGTGAAAAAAATGTTGTGTCTAACCACGAGAGGAAAGCTCTTTTTCCACTCTTGCTCGATTGCCTCACTCGCTTCGCTCGTGACACAAACTTCGATAATATAAACAACACCAAATGAATCACTAAGTGTGGTAAAAAAACATAGTAAGCAAGGTAGGTATTAATACTTTTAAAGATTTATGATTTAAAAATTTGTATCTAGTAGGTATTATTATTATGGCTATCAATATTTATTTTTACATTAACCGGTTAACCGAAGTCAATTATTCGGTTGACAGAAAAATAAATTAATCGTGACCAATTTTAAAATGGTTTATAATAATTATAATAATTTTGACAGTCTTAGTTACCTATTTTAAAAAATGTTTAAACCGAGCTTTACTAATAAACATTCTAGATAAATTACCAAAGCCTGATTTACATTATATTTTTTACGTCTAGATTATATTTAGAATTTCGTCTTATTGAAGATATAGAAGTTCCTAGCCATTTCTAGTAGGTACCTATGTATAATGTAAATAAGAAATTTCCGGAAATTATCTACACATGCGTGCAAATCTGTATGTAGTTAGTTTCACGAACCTTTTTTAAAATTTTGACATATCTATTATTTTGATTTGTTTGTGTTTTGCATTCTACGTTTGTTATTTGCTATTTTAAAATGTAAAAAGTGGACAGAAATAACTAAATCATTGGTTGAATTGTGAATTATATCCCGTTTTATAAAAAGTAAGTTTATTTTATTTTTAATTTGACAAACTCTTGGAGTATTTCGAACAAAATTGAAAGTTTTTGATTGTAGGTACCTATATGAATAGTTTTGAAATAAAGTATGATACTCAAACAATTCTCGGGTAGAAATCCAACGAAAAATCTAGCAATAATGTAGACGAGAAAAGTATAACGTAATTCAGCTTTAAAAGTAAAGGAATAAAAAGTTCGTATACCGTGAGTTTTATTTAACGTGAAACATGGGATCTTTCATATCCATGGTTACGAATTTGACAGCAATGTATTAGAGCGATACATTTAAAATAGAACATAGGTCATTATCAAGTAAATATTACCTGTCAATTAGGGTTGTGTTGATGAAAATAAGGTATACAATTGAAGAAAAGGTGCAAATGATACGTTGGTATAATGCAGATGTTAGCCTCAGACAAGTATCTATCTGATTTATTTCATGTATTTGATAATTTGTTATAAATTATTGTATTCTGAAAAAATATCTATTAAATGTTTATATTACTTGCAACTTTTTTCATATCTAAAATGATTAGAAATACATACATATTTCATTTACTATGTTCTATTTTAAATGAAACGCTCTAATACATTGCTGTCAAATTCGTAACCATGGATATGAAAGATCCCATGTTTCACGTTAAATAAAACTCACGGTATAATAACCTGTCTAGATCAATTTACTTCTTTCTACAAAACAATTTAATGTAGCATTTTGGAATCGTGGTCTTGATCGTGGTAACCAGTTCCTTTTATTTTGTTCAAATTTAATCACTTCCATCTTTTCCTACCGAAATTAGTGATTATGTCAATCCCTGACACATTTATGTTATGCGATAAAGCATGTCATTATTAAATTAGCCGACAAATTACAGTTATTATACGTGAATAATACATTTTACCTTGTCCACTTGTTCACGGTTATCAGTTATTACATCATTTTTTATTATGTTTCCATTTTATGCACTGTTTTTTGTTAAAAATAGAACCATTGATGTAGTTTTCAGTAAAGAATTCAATAGATATAATAGAATCTTGAAAATTTGTTTTTTTAAAAAAGGTTCGTGATAAAGGGCTATGTATTTAAATATTTCCAATGTAATTTTAAGAAATATATATTAGTAAGAGTTTTTTTCTGATTTGCTAATCTAGAGTTTTATAAAACTTATATTTTATTTATTATAAAATTTCATTCCAATGGCTGATTAAGCAAAATAATACTTGTGTAGAAAATGGAGAAAATATTAAAATCAAGCACACTTTTAATAAATTAGCTAGGGTTTCATATTTATAGTAGTTGTCTTTGAAAAACTGTGACATAATTTAGTAGTAGGTATAGTGATATTTAGGCATACAGGTTGGTGGAGGTGAAATGCGAACATAGGGAACATACACGACAATCGAACTTTCATGCCAGGTATCTTGATATATTTTGTAGTAGTGTCACAAAACGAAGTATAATGTGAATTGGTGTGGCAAAAAGAGTAATCAATAACAGAAATAATAATAAAACCTAAAAGTGCATGTAAACTTTATCGTTCTGCTCGTACACATTATTATGAAAAGAAAATATTTTAATGAAAATTAAAATTTCAGTAATATGACAGCTACTTTGACATTGACAGTACTTATTCCACGTATATCAAGATGCCTAGCATGATAACTCCATTGTCATATATTTCCCTATGTTTACATTTCACCCCCACCAACCTGTATATCAACCTAATGTAATATGACAAAGTTATGCTTTGAAGGTAGAGAATATTCGTTTTTTGTATCCTGTGATTCAAAAATGGGTACCAAGTGGTAAAATTAGTTTTTTTTATGAAATCGTACAATAATGAGTTATACTTTAGTTTAGGTAGCTCCTCAAAACCGTAGTGAAAAGTACAACTTTAGCTCCACATTCTTCAACCAATCTTTTCGTCAACTATAACTCAAAAAGTTGTAAACAGATAACAAGAAAGTTTAAATACCAATCTTAATTACCCACTACAATTTTGGTAACAAACTGAGTAGTACTTTTTTAAAATATTTCGATAAATAATTGATTTAAGACAATTTTTTATTTGAAAAGAAAAATTATGTGATTATTATCTACAATCTGTATTTTATAAATTTTGCTGTATCTGGTATCATATCCGAATAATTAAAGTATATACCTACTTATAATTTAGTATTTCGGTATCTTGTAGTCCATGATCGTTCAATATTTGTTATTACGTAAAATTGAAATGATTATGACATAACACTGATACACTGATATAGTGACAATAGTAAAATATCGTTTATATCTTCTTCTGCAGTTTAAATAAAATGCCTACAATATATTTGTGAGAAAGAATAAAGTAAGTATGTGCTGGCCACATCAGATTTTATTACTTTTTTAAAGGTCTTTAAAAATACTAATATATTTTGGAAAAAGGATTCAAGTATAAAAATAAGGGTACAAGCCCGGATGTCCCATGTATAGTCGGCGTCTATGCTCATACAAGGACAATTTTTTATAATTTTCTGATTTCAAATAAAATATAATTCTTTTACCGATTAGCCGAAACAAAACTCAATCACAACAAACAACGCACGCATTCTTTGGAACAAATTACAACATCAATCGACACTCATGTTCTCCAGCCGAAGTGAATTCCTGCAACAGTGTACTACATTCGACCTTGTTGAAGCATTCTCCATCGCAGCAATCGCACATGGTACATGGAACACAGCGGCTCGGCTACACATCGCTACAGAGCGGGGCGGGGAGGGGAGAGACGGCTGCCAGCGACGCCGCCAACGCGATCAATAAACCCGCGAGTTCGAGCCGCTCCCGGAAGACGTGAGAATACAGAGAGGAGAGAGAGAGAGAGAGAGAGAGAGAGTGTGGCTGGATTCGACGAAGAGGATGATGCTCTAGTTTGCAAGTTTGATCGGTTGTTACGTTTAGTCATGCCGATGAGAACGAGAAATTCTTGTTCTATTCGAGAGATCAACGAGAGGGTTCTACGACAAAATGTTCCCAGTAAAATATCCCCAGCAAAATATTCCCAAAAAAAGGTTCCAGGACAATATTTCTCCAAACAATATGTTCTCAACAAAATGTTCCCCACAAAATGTTCCCAGCAAAATATCCCCAATAAAATATTCCTAACAAAGTGTTCCTGAACAATATTTCTACGAAACAGTTATATAACAAGAACTTCGAAAATTACTGCATATTCAGTTGAGAAGATGAAATGTGTTGCCTTGCCAAAAAACACTAACTTTTTAAAAGGATACTCTACTGTAATCTAAATAAGAAATATTAATAACAAAAACATAATTTGCATGTTCAATTATGACTATTCCTGAAAAAAACTGTTACCTTTATAGTTATTTATGTAACAATTACACAAAATAGGGTTTTCGAGTTTTGTTGGGGATATTTTGCTGGAAACATTTTGTCGGGAATATTTTGTTGGGAATTTATTGTTTAGAGAAATATTGTTCAGGGACCTTATGTTAGGATTATTTTGTTGGGAACATTTTGTCGCGACACCAACGAGAGATAAAATATTTGAGATCGAGAATCTCGAAATTATATACATAATTTTAATAATTAATTATTATTAAGAAGAAGTTGAAATATTAAATTTTTTATTATGATAAAATGGCAAGACAAACGGGCATGAGATAATTAGAAATTAATAATAGCTGTTAATTGTATTTATTTCCTATATTTCGCAAACAATTTTATTGCTTTTAAAATTTTGACAAAATTTCCTGAATTTTCTATTTTGTTGTTGTGTACTAACCTCGTAAGAACAACGTGTGGTTGTAAAAATGCCTTTGTTTTGATCTATTTTACGTATGGAACTGTTACCTATATAATTTTTTTCCTGAGGAAGCAGCAAAATTGTTTGCGAAATATTGGAAATAAATACAATAAACAACTTATAATGAGTAATTTCTAATTATCACATGCCCGTTTGTCTTGCCACTTAACCCATAATAATTTTTTTATAATTGATTATGTTTCTTTGACAGATTAGTCCACAGATTCTCAAAATATTTAATAATGCAACGCATTAATTTAATGTATCAAATATCAACAAAAACATGTTAATTTTTCTGATATTTGTAAATTTTGACATTATAAATACATTTGCAATCCCTATCAAAAAAA
The DNA here is from genome assembly GCA_947534325.1 of Agonum fuliginosum. Taxonomy (NCBI): domain Eukaryota; kingdom Metazoa; phylum Arthropoda; class Insecta; order Coleoptera; family Carabidae; genus Agonum; species Agonum fuliginosum. The sequence goes on from OX384036.1 coordinate 26,239,366, forward strand.
ATAATAATAAAATTTTTATTTTTGCTTCTCCTAGTTTAAAAACCAGACTATATAGACGCGACAGAGTTATGAATGTAGTAGGTAATTGCAGACGCAGCTGTAAAAAGGAGATACGTTCAAATCTGCAGCTAGTATGCATACAATATGCATACAATAGGGATAGATTGCCACGTTTTTGTTCAGTTCAACATGGAGTTAAATCCGGACTTGTTCATTTGCTTGTATCATTTACATCTATGGTATTACTAATTCAAATTCAAGGAGTTACGTCATCCTTCCCTTCTTGCACAAAACGAAAGAGATTTTTTACAAAAGATTTGAGGGTATTTTCGCCAAAAGTGGACTTAACCACTTTTTGCAGCAAGGTTCTCAATTATACTTATAGGGATCAAAGATCAAATTTAATCTAATTTAATGACGATTTTGATGGAAACTCGGAAACAATATAACTTTGAAGATTGATAAAAATTTTCAGAACTTATAATTATAAATAAACTATTATATTTGGGTAGGTTAGGTACAGTTCTGTATTATTTTATTTAATATACGACGTTTCGAGAACTATGTGTTGAAAATAATAAATAATAAATGTCTTTCAATAGGAGTGATAGTTTTTCAATAAAGATTTCTCGGTTTCTGATATATATTTTATTTACTTCTAGGTGTCAAATTATTAAGTATAGTGTGCAGTTTTATGATGCAGCGTTTGACGCCTCTAGACCGGTTGGAAATAATAAAAATATATTACCAAAGTTCGAGCTCAGTTGTGGGTGCCCAACGTTTATGCACCCCAGAATTGGGTCGCCCTCACCGTTACTCTGCGCAGGCTATAAGACGCACTGTGATAAAGTTTGAGTTAACATTACTAAGACAATAAGCCACCAAGAAGACAACGAAATGTTCGAAGTGAGGAGAAAATCACAGCTGTAGCGGCCAATGTTGCGGATGAGCCAAATTCTGCCAAATTGGAGCGATCTTGTGATCAGTGTCAATAAAACCGTGGTGGACATTTGAACGATATCTTGTTCTGAACATAACTGCATTGTCCAAGCTTCCAAATAAAGCAAAAACTAAATTGATATGTCAAACCGTTGACGTTTTATTTAAAAATCCTATTACTCTTAATGAAAGACAGTAGGTATATAATAAAATGTATGTATTTTTATGCAAACGCTACAACTAAACGATATTTTAGTGCCGCATTTTACTTGTTCAAGCTGTTTCTAACTTTAAATTTATTATAAATCAAACGAATACCGAATACAATAAATGCATAAATGAGACTATTTCCCTCATTATATTTTAACAAATTAAAATGCACTATTTTTCACAAAAACCATAGAAACTATCTATATAAACAACTATTCCAGTGCATATTTTTGAATATTGACATAGTATGCGTATATTCAACCGTAACCATGACACAACAATCAATAATAAATGTTTGTTTATTTTTCACCAAATGTCAAAATATTTAAAATGAAATTAAAAATTATGCTAATAAATAAAATTGTGTTATTTAAAATTGTTAAATTTGATTTATTCATGAAATAGTCAATGCGTATACCACTCGATCATCAAAAATAATAGAAAATACTTTTGCCTCCTGGTTCGACGTATTTCCGCAAAACACCTCTCGACCTCCGGTCTCGAGTTGTTTCTATGGAAATACGTCTCATCAGTCGGCAGTATTTTCAATTATTTTCGAAGCTCTTGTGGTATAATAACTGAATATGCGGCTTGCGCGGTTGCAGAAATCCCAAAATATCCCAGTAGGTAACAGAAAATCTAATGGAAAATAATTTTGTCTGCCTAGCAATAGTATCTAAATCCCTGTAAGCTCCTATCATATCAGGGTTTGCATCACAGGGGAGAGTAAAGCCCTTTCTAGGAAAATTCTCGCTCCCTTAGGACTTGAGACTTTATCAAAAATTCCAGCCCAAAAATACTTTGAAAAAACATATTATAGTAGCTTTAAGCGAAAAGAACATTTTTCTAAATTATACAGGTTGGTGGAGGTGAAATGCGAACATAGGGAACATACCTGACAATTGAACTTTCATGCCAGGTATCTTGATATATTTTGTATTAAGTATCGTTTACATACGACTTATTGTAACGGTAGTGCAGCGGTCTTGCAGTTGCACAGGGTTTGGCTAACGCAAAGCAATGGAAGCGTTCACAATGACTTAACGCGTTGTTAGTGTCGGTGCAATGCGTTGCTATAGTTTGTAAACTCCAAACATTTACAACGCACAAGCACCGCACCGCCAAGCAACAGCCAATCAAAATTTAATGTGGAATTTAAAAGGTGGCGAAAAAATTTGAATTGACAAATTGTCATTGGCTTCGAATTTACCTATTTTTATAGGTAAATATGAGTGTAGACAGTAAATTTGATGAATTTTTGGTACAATATCCAGCAATTTGGAACAAAATATGCTCATTGTACTGAGAAAATATAAAAAAAGAAAGTAAAATTCTTGCATTAAAGTTTAAATTTACAGGTAATAATTATTTCTTGTTCTGACATTTTTATCAAATTAAATCTTAAAATATTTTCAGGACAGCAATTTCAATTTATATGCAACACGACAGAATACTGTATTACCTACAACAACGTCACTAAGTTTTTATGTGAACGCTGTCCTTACCAATGCAATCAATACCAATGCAACACCGCTCTAACAAGGCAACGGCACTAAGCTCTATGTAAACGCAGCTTTAGTATCACAAAAAGAAGTAATATGAATTTGTGTGGCAAAAAGAGTAATCAATAACAGAAATAATAATAAAATCTAAAAGTGCATGTAAACTTTCTCGTTCTGCTCGTACACATACATTATTATGCAAAGAAAATATTTTAATGAAAATAAAAATTTCAATAATATGACAGGTACTTTGACATTGACAGTACTTATTCCACGTATATCAAGATGCCTAGCATGATAACTCCATTGTCATATATTTCCCTATGTTCGCATTTCACCTCCATCAACCTGTATAGGTAGTACCTATTTGTATTGTTTATGGAAATACAAATGTTTACACAACCTCTTAAATTTTATTTTACTGTAACGTATATGTCAACACTGTGCACTAGGAGTTGTGACACCATACGAGTTTATATAACAGCTTCAAAATTATTTGTGCAAATATTAAATAAGCGCGAATAGCTGTATGTACCTACTAAAAAATCTGCTGTGGCCAGTACACGACCTCTCGCCTAATTCTTCTTATTCTACTAATCTAATAAATAGTTTTACTTACATTTTAATAGTTTCATGTTCATGTAATATGTAAACCGTGATGTAAACCAAGATGCAAGCAAAAGATGTCAACTGTACTGTCACTGTCATTATAATTCAAATTTTGAGTAAAAACAAATTTCATATCATGGACAACAAGATATTGGTACTTAGTTGCACTTTATTTTATTGCTAAATACTACCAGATTCAGCAAATTGTATTTAAAATGAACTGTACCCATAGATAATTATATTATCTTTTATTTTCAATTTCAAAAATTATCATAAATAAATAATGTACCAATATATTTAACGAAAACTTTATCAAGCTTCAAAAAGTTCTACTTCCGGTTTGCGGATTTCTACCAAAATGTTATCCGGTGTTAAGATCCTTATTAAAACCTTAAATATGAAATTTGGTTATTAAAGGTTTGATACTTTTTCAGTTATCGTGGACGAAAAATCGTCAGTCCATACATTCATACAAACACACACACACACACGCACACACATACACACACACAGACATCATCGTGAAAATAGTAAATTCGTATTGTAGAGACCCTGAAACGTGCTTATCCACCAAAAACTCATACTCGAAAATTTTGACCCATTACAATACCTCTCTTATAGAATATGAGACGAGAGGTAAAAAGATCATATTCTGTACGTACTTACAAATAGTAGACGAGTAATTTGTTAAGGAGGTTCCCTAGACATTTTAAAAAATGTTCTAATGCAATCAAACTTTGAATTTATGTTGTCTGTGTCATAAAAATGATACCTAAATTTTTGGGATATTTTTGACCACGTAGTTTGAACGAAATTAATTGTTAAATTTTAATATTTTACATGGGCTCTTATGGCTTTTCATTAATTAATTAAATAAAAAGATGTTAGAAATGTTCTATTTACTTAATTTTTGGTATATATACGTATGCAAGCACGGACATCAATTTCCCAAAATTTGAAGAAGGTTGACCACATAGGTGTAACAATATTGTCGATTGAAAAAAAAAATCTTCAAGCATTTTTTGATTAGTGAATTAGAAATTATTGTAAAAATATATCACCGCAACTGAACGAATTGCAATATCAACTAACACCCGTTGACCGAATTTTGTTTTACATTAATAAAAATATTTTTATTAATTAAAGGTTGATATCTCAGTACGCCACTGCATGTGTAGGGAACCTCCTTAAATAAATTTAAAAATTGATGCGCGCTAGACAATCAAATTGAGTATTTTCTAAACAATAACGGAGCGAAACATAGCAATTAGATAAATAGAGACAACATGTGCTCATAAAACACAGGCTGTCAGCGCGGGTACCTGACATAACGGGGATTTGTGATCTAGCAGCGCTGAGCGATAAAACCCCCTTAAAGTGCGATATGTTACCCAGTACGTTACATATTTTAAAAACCATACGTACATCATGGATTATGTTATTATCGTTAATCATTATCATATGAAAGTAATTCAGGAAACACCCGACCTGATAAAAAGTGTAACATATTGACATGACATTTAAAAATTCAGACACACATGATAAAGCTGATACAAGCAATCATGTAATATCGGCATGTTATGTCATGTGATCATTACTAGAGTAAATGTTTATGTATTCTGTTGGTAAATGTGTGGTTTCCACAGACATACATTTTAAATGTCTATTTTTTTGCTAAAATTTTTAATATGTCAAAGAAAAAATCTGTTGTGGCCAGCACATGACCTCCCGCCTAGACACTGTAATATGTGAATTTGGTTTTTGTTAGGCTCTTTTTGTAATTTTTTTAATAGTTCTTCAAGCAACGTACTGATTCCGATTGACATTGAAATCAAATTAGCTCTTTGTGGATACAATTTTTATTTTATTATTACCTTATTACATTATATCCAGTTAATAATGAATGGATGATGCTTCTTGACTGAATACGTTTAATGGAAGGATAAAAACTTACTGGAATTCAGTCAGTTTTTTATTAATTAAATTTCAGCTCCTAGGTAGGTACCTACTAAGTTTCAAACCCAGTTATTAATATATTTATACATTTCTTTATAAATGGTGCAACCAAAATTTCAGAAACTGTGTATACATCTGTTCATCTGTCACATTGACATTTTCATTTTAGTTATTAATTTTTACCTCTCGCCTAGAGAGGTATAGGGATCGTGAAAAAATTCGATGTCGAGATTTTTGTCAATTAGCACGTTTTAGCACCTTTAGAACCTATTTTGACTATTTTCACGATGATGTCTGTGTGTGTGTCTGTGTGTGTGTCTGTGTGTGTGTATGAAAGTCTGTATGTACGCCTACTATAGCCTTTCGTCCCGGTTCATTATCTCAAATTCTACTGAACATAAAATTCTAATATTTTGCATTATACATTTATATATGTTAATGAAGAGCTGAAAAGATTTTGGTAAAAATCCACCAACCGGAAATGGTACTTTTCTTGTAGCACTATAACATTTTTTGCAAAAATTGTATAAAATAATGCGATTGTTACAATTTGCCATACCACACATGAAAGAAGAAATTACATTGTACAATATTTAATCTTACTTGTTTCTATATCTTTAACCAGTAAAGAAATATAATTTTTTTAAATATATAATTTTACCTACCATGATTTGTGAATCCCGAAATAGAAATAAAATTTAAAACAAAAATAAAATTGTCAATGTGACAGATAAACAGATGTCTGTGGCAAGGAGGTTTCTCTGTGGTGTAGGGCATGTGTAGAGTGTGGTGTAGAATTTTGAAATGTTGGATATAGTATAGATATTAACTGGACATAGTATTATGTAAATATGGTATTTATAAAATAAAATTATATATTAAATGAGCTGATTAGATTTGTGAAATATATAATGTATTACCTAATTAAAGCTTAATATTTGGTTAAATACGAGGTTAAATAATAATACTTCAATGTCAAGGCGAGAGGTATTGTAACGGCCACGTCAGATTTTTTTCCCTATATTATGATTTACAAATCATGGTAGGTAAAATTACAAATTTTTGAAAATTATTTTTCCTTTATTGGTAAGAGATATAGAAACGATGTTAAATAAATATTGTAAAAGGTAATTTGTTCTTTCAAATGTCGAATGACAAATTGTAACTATCGCAGTATTTCCTATATTTTTTGCAAAAAATGTTAAAATGCTTCAAGAAAATACCATTTCCGGTTGGCAGATTTTACCAAAATCATTTCAGCTCTTCATTAACATATACAATTGTATATTGCAATATATTAGAATTTTATGTTCAGTAGAATTTGAGATAATGAATCAGAACGAAAGACTATTATAGTAGGCGCACATACAGACTTCCATACATACACACACACACAGACATCCTCGTGAAAATAGTCAAAATAGGTTCTAAAGGTGCTAAAACGTGCTTATTGACAAAAATCTCGACATTAATTTTTTTCACGATCCCTACCTCTCTAGGCGACAGGTAAAAATTAGAGAATTTAAATTTTGTTGGGAGACATTTCAATTATACAAGTATATGTAATTGTTGTTTTAATTACTTTCACATGGGTTCGTGTACGTTAAGATTGTATAGTAGTTGCAGTAAATGTGTCTAATATGTCAAGGATAACAATAACATCAAATTTAATTTCCTAGGAAAATTATACCCGTTATTTGACGGGAAACAACAGACATTATTGTTTGTATAACATTATGTTTCTTGATTTTGCTGCACTCCTGATAATAATTACTGGTACTTTAATACAAAAATTTGGATATTAAACTTTTGCATTTTAGAATAAAATATCATACATAATACATAATACATATCTATGACACCTTTCACTGCATTTTACCAATCGTGTGCAGTTCAGTTTCTCTATAGGTATAGATATTTACATAGAATAAACCGAAAACTGAAGCTTTTGATTTTTCGAATAGACATAATGCAGCTATACAGATATCTAATGATTGGTATTTGTACGTAAGTAAGAAAGTAAGTGAAAGCAATAGCAATAACAAGCGCTGACCATTATAGTTTGTTAACTTTTGCATTAATATAATAAAAGTATAAAGTTTACATAGTTGTTAGTATGAATTTGACACCTATATTCAGTAATTATAGTTATTTATGTATCAAGGGCATCATGATGATGTTTATGCTCATCCGAGGGCGACATGTTTACAAGCCCAAGGGCCTCTGGCCCGAGGGTCTGTAAATCGCCCGAGGGCTATAAACATCAATGATGCCCGTGGTGCATACAATATTTTATGTCTTACTATTTTATTTAAAATATTGCGCGCGTGACATTTCGCTTTGACGTTTCGAATTTTGTTAATATTTTTGGTATCCTAGTAACAGACAGAAAATATATTAATTTCAGAAGAAAAACATTAGTGATGTCTCAATATTACCATAGCAATTTCTTAATGCCCTAGGGTATAATGTAGTATAACATACCTCGTATCCATGACATAATTAAACAATTACATACCTACTAGGAAGACATAAACAATAAAACGTACGCCAAATACGACATTGTACTTGTACAAAATATTTAAACGTAAAAAACCTATCGTAACATTTGAACACGACCATAAATTTTTTATTGGTGTATCGAATTTGATTCGATTTAAATTTAATTTATAATGTTATTTGAAAAAAAAAATTAAATAGTTTTCCACTTAGGTTATTAAGAGTATTTTATTAAATATTGTTAAGGCGGAGTGTTAATTTTCGAAAAAATATCTTCAAATACTAGTAGAAGTATATTAACTATTTTAGTATATTGAATTTTTCAAGTAATATTTTTATGCAGAATGCGAGACAAATGTTTGAATTGCATTTGAAACAAACCTTAAATTCACTACTTAATGGAACTTATTTGTAGTAATATATTAAGTACATTAACAATAATCTAAAATTCAGCATTCAAAATATCTTGCCTCTAAGAAAGAGCGTTCGTTCGTTTTAATAGTAATTTGACAAAATGCGCTCGAGGCGAAGTCGAGGGTACTTTTTCTGTCAAAAACTCCTGAACGTAAGTTGTCATTTCAAAGTGTGGCGGGTTCAGATGACGTCAAACCCTTCTTTTTGCAGTCAATGGAATAAAAAATGTAGGTAAAGAAAACTGAGCATAGAATGTACTGGCTAACTAGAGAATCTACAATTTCAACAGCGAAAACATAGCATCGTTGTCCCATCATATCTCATTTAATTTATAACACAGACGAATGAAAAAAAAATCTTCTTGTTTACAAAGGTTCAATTTATGTCCCTCTGTTTTCAGAAATTTAATATAGCTTTTTGTTTATCAGAAAAAAAATCTTAAAAATCGAGAAAAATGTCTGATTTCAAAGTAATTTTTTTCCGAAATCATAAGTTAAAGAAGAAAAATGAAAACAAAGAGACGTTCTAACATCTTTTGGTGACATGTTCATATGTTGTAAATAAAGGAAAAACCTCTAAATACCAAATGATCATGGGACGCGCACACCTCTGTTTAAAAAAAAAATTCACTACCAGACGGACCCCTTAAAACGAACGAACGCTCTTTCTTAGAGGCAACATAATTTTGAATGCTGACTTTTCAGATAATTTTAATGCACGAAATATATTTGTTAGACTATTTCCAGAAATTAGTGTCCAATACTCGCGACAAGTTTCTGAAAATTTTCACCTAGTGAGTAATATTCGCTGAACGTTTGTTCTGATTGGTCCAAATATTCAAGAACTTGTTGTTTCATTGGTTATTAAAATACGAAGGAAATAGTATTGACTACTTGAGCCAATTTATTTATATTCATAAACGATCGGAAAACAGGCAGCGCTCTGATTGATCGACAAAAAGCGGAGCTAAAGTAAAGTATAGTACAAATACATTTCATCTACCTTATAATCATTAGCGTTTATTGGGGGGTTATTGCAGTCACACAATGGTCAAAACCACAAGCCTGAGATGCGCCAGAGCATACAATACAACCCTGGTAATAAGCTTCGAAAAACTCTTACTCTACCAGTGGAACACTGGGGGTAAAATATATACTCGGGTTAATAAATATGGCAAATACTGAACTGTTCGACTATATTTCTTATCTGCGGGCTAATCTTAAACGATTGCGGTTTTGGGCATTGTGTGACTGCAAATAAGAATTTAACGATTATTAGTTACTTGATGTCTGCGTGGACTATATCTTCTGTGTCCGCTGTGTGTCCATGTGTGAACAGGGCTTAAGATTTTAAAATCTGGCCACACTGTATTGTAACGAATCAATTTCTCTACAATAAACAAAGCCCAACCTTGAATTTTCTAATTTAAATATTTTGAATAAACATAAAACACTTGGTGACTTTGTATTCCATTGTATTGTCACAATGAATAATTAATATTGCTCAAGTGAAACTGAAAATCATTCCAGTTATTATTCTGTACTGTATCGCCGATAATTTTTTGTTCTTTTTCGACGTGTGAGTTCAAACAAAACCAGCCACGCTTTTTTGTTGTTTGTTTTATGTTTTTTTATCGCAAGCCGATTGTAGTTATGACGAATCGCGTAAAAAATGTAGGAAATAAAAGCAAATAAATTTTTTGTGGAATTTTTTTGCTGAATTTTTTTGTATAATTTATTTAGGGTCAAAATGACAACTAGATCTAAATATTTATCATCATCATTTGCATAACATAAATTTGGATTTAGGTACCTGCATTTAATTATCAACTATAATTACACAAGAGCTTTTTATTTCGCAGGAAAAATTTCTGGTTGTATTGAAACCTTGTTGCCTAGCAATTTTAAAAGAAAAATTGTTTAATAAAATCGCGACACCGTAGGTGGAGTGATTTTATTTTTAAACAATTCTTCGAGTCAAATTGCTGTCAGGTTACAAGGTTGAAATGTCAAACAGAAATTTATTCGGAGGAAATAAAATGCTCAAGTGTAATTCAACGAGATAATTTGACGACTCCTTTGGTTCTTCTTCACAAATATTCCCAAAATCTAATCATTTCACTCATAAATATTAGAAATATGAAGCAAATGACATTTTAGTGTTTTTGTTTATTGTTTGGTTGCTAAGGAAAAGGTAAATAAGGTTTTATCACTTGCAAAAAGTTACCTGCCTTTTTATCCGCTGTCAAAGCGATAAAATTGTGTTTTGTTTATGGCTTACTTTATACAGGAGTGGAATTATAAAAAATATGAATTCAATTATTTACTTTTGAAATAGGACTTCTTCACTGATTAATTAAATATCAACAATATTGAGTAGGTACGTATCTATTTGACTGTTATTGAACATTAAAATTTAAAACTCAACATTAACAACGATTAATCCTCAATTTATAAGCCGATAATTTCATATGACGTATTGTTGCGACAACGGAAATTAATTTTTTTTATGTTAAAATCAATACCTAATACATTGTTTTATTGTAAAAAAATAGTATATTATATATTGACGGACTAAAGTGCATGATTTAATCCTGAGGGTGAAGTTTATTTCACGAGCCGAAGGTGAGGGAAATAATCACCTGAGGGATTAAAGGTACTTTAGTCCTGTGGTATATACGCTATTTTTTGCACTTCATCCTCAAATGAATGCAAAATAGTTTAAAAGAATACACATTTTGTAATTTTGACAGTAAATTTTATGACAAATATTTATATTGTTACCATAGATACTCTGTAACAAATAGCACGTATTTACTTGATAACGGGATTAATTAATTCAATTCCTTGACAACGGGATTAAACATGAAAAATAATCCCTTGGGATCAAATTTAGAACTTTAGTCCCTAAAAATTAAGACTAAAGAAGAGTTTTAGTCCCGGAAGTGCAAAAAACAATTAATTCAATTGTGCTAATGTAAGTTTTAATATAATATAGTCTCAAATCGTTGAAAAATTGGTGTGAAATAAATATGTAGTATTTTGTTATGACCACTATAAATTGTAATCTATTGCTAGAAGATTAAGTTATTTTAAAACGCAATTGTATTTTTTATTATTCAAAAGAATGTGTTTAAAATGTAATTATTATTTTATGATGTATGTGGGTACTTTCTAAAATATGCAATATTAATTACAATTTCAACAGTACCTATAGGGCTATAGGTATTTAGTTAAATTAGTACCTAAATTTTTAGCATATTGTTTAAATTTATGTTCATAGCTTTAGTTTTTGTCACAAAGAATTACGTCAAACGAATTATCTTCGTAGAAACCATCACCGATAGTATGTTGTAAAATACTAACCAGTAGAATATTTAAGATTGTATACTAATATGAAGAGCATTCTGTACAGGAAGAATGTACACGTTAAAGCATTTTACACTTATACACCTCATCGACACATGGTTGCACATTTTAACAAAAACAAATTTTTATATGGTAGATAAGGGATAAAACTTCGTTCTATTAGTGCAAATTTTTTTTTCAGCACGTTCAACAGTCGAAATTACTTACTTTCAACCGCTTGCAGGCGTTTAGAAGCACCTACAGATTTTTCTTTATATTTCGCAGAACATGATATTTTAAACTTGAATCATGTAGTTTAAAGTTTAATCTACGTTGGGGTAGTGTTATTTTTTAGAAAAAACTTTCTGATTTCGAGAAAATTAGAGGTAAAAAAATGTGAATTTTTGTAGTTTTCTTTATTTTATAAACTAAAACTTCGGTACAAAACAGAAAAAATGGCACTAATAGAACGAAGTTTTATACCTTATCTACCATATAAAAATTTGTTTTTGTTAAAATGTACAACCATGTGTCGATGAGGTGTATGCGTGTAAAGTGCTTTTTACGTGTACTTGGAATCAATCGATATGTTTCTGTAATATTTTAATCATTAGTTTACTTAGAAATCTACAACGAAAAAGTAACTTATTATACATGGTTGTATTCAGAATTTTTTGTAGAATCAAAATCTTAAAAAATATACGGGGTGTTCCATTTAAAATAAGGAAGTTGATCTCACTTCCGGCTAAACAGGAAGTTATAAAAATTCATTAATTATGTAGTTTAATGCGCCTTTGAATGTAGTTTACAAATCTATAATATTAATGTAATTGACTTAAAAATACAACTTTTTTAGGGGATGCGCCTGTTTCAGGAAACGCCCGGTATAATATCCCAAGTGCATGTCAAATTGTCGATAATTTCCTCAAGTGCGCGAAGCGCACGAGAGAAAATTATCGACAATTACATGCTCGAGGGATATTCGAAGGACTATTTTCCGATTAAAATTTAGCCAAACGCTGTTTCTCTCATGAAAAATAAAGCAAAATTTAAAAACTTCTTTTGACAGCAAGTCAGAATCACTTTGCAACGCCGTATCCAAATACGATAATTTTGCACTAGTGTAAATTATCGATAATTTGCACTAGTGCAAAATTATCGTGGAATTCTACGTTGATTGGTCGACATTCAGAAATGTCAGACTTCTGATTGGCTTAAATTTTATGAGGGAAATAGTCAAGTAAATTTAAGTTCCTCATTTCAATTATTTTTAGTCAGAGTGGTAGCCGAAAACTGATGCTACTGCGGTAACTGCTAATTATTATTCCTAAGAGATAATCTCTAATCGTGAAATTAAATAAATAAATATTTAATCATTATTATTTATCTGCCATAATATTAATTTAATGGTATTTTTATTATTCACATTCGCATTAAGATAATAATTGACCTATGATGAAAAAGTTCATTTACTCGATAGAAATCTAAACAAAAACTGTTGCCAATAGCAAAAACAGTCCATTGAACTTTGCAATTTGAATAGAACAAGAACACTTATTTCTGTTTTTTGTTGAAATGATGGATCAGACAAATTCAGCAACAAAAAAACCAAACCATTATTTCATAGTTTTTTCACCTGCAATTTTTTACAACGTAAATTATGAATCTCAAAACGAGTTTACGGAAGATGATCAAGAGGGCCTTGACATGACCATGCGACGTCATCGAGTCGTTACCTTTTTAATATTAATTTTGACATTTCATACGTTGAATTAAGCATACCGCTGTGTAAGTTTTGATCTTGATGATGAGATTATTTATGTATTTATATTTTCATTAATCAATACTTAATACTTTATTTAGTGATGCCGCCGAGACGAGAAATTTCTCGTCTCATTCTTGTCTCGTCTCGAAATTACGAGACGAGAATCAGTAATTTTCTCGTCTCGGATTTTCGGGGCGAGACGAGAATTCATAATTTTGAGACGAGAAATACTCTCGAGAACTCGAGAATTCTCGAAATTTTTACTTAAAAATATCTTTTTTTAATCAGGAATGAAGAAAAATTACTGGAATGCACTCAACAATATTTTATTTCTCAGTCGACTAGTTTCGACGTCACATACGTCATCATCAGGAGCTACATTACTAAAAGAACAATCAAGAATAGTGAATAGTTATTTACGAACCAAATGCGGGAAGATATTGATCCCACATGAGCGGTTTTTCGAAATACGAGCGAAGCGAGGGTTTCATTTACGCGAATGCTGGGATATTGTCTTCTCGCAAGTGGTTTGTACAATGTTCTTTGTAACGAAGAAAACTATAATAAAATACATTCAAGTTGTAGTTGTAGTCTGATCATTAAATTTGAGGTTACGATGTTTTTTCTACTCACTACTACCGACAGATGGCGCGCTGCACATAAGTTTTATTTTTAAATATTGGCGATTTTCGGTGGTCATCAATAATTATAATTCCGAAACGGTGGCTATTGTAACTTATTTAATTATTCATTTAAAAAATATTGTTGAGCTTAATAGAATTACTAAAATAAAAAATCTTTATTATCCTAAGTCGCACACCCATGAACTTGGAAATCAAACTTTTCTTCCTAGAAGTCTAGTTTTAATATCATTTAGGAAAATTGCGGGTCACGTGACTATCAGTTTGTTTTGATCACTCCGATCACTCTGTACAAGTATTACATGGTGTGACATGGGCACGACGCGAAATCTAATAGTTCTTGCAAAAATCGTTAGGTGACTCTAATTTTTTGTCGAGAAATTTGAGACGAGACGAGAATCGAGTTCCTTGAGACGAGAAATGAACAGCTGAAAAATGACCGAGACGAGAATACTAAAAATTCTCGTCTCGAAAATTTGTGATGAGACGAGAATTGACTATTTCTCGTCTCGTCTCGTCTCACGGCATCACTACTTTATTCATCTGTTTTGCTAATCGTTATTTATATAATTGAATATTAAATTTATGAATATTTCTGCGGAGTATTTTAATGAAGTCAGCTGAGTAAATAGTAAATTTACCATATTAAATTATTAAATCATATTTATTTAAATACTTTGTGGTTAAAATGATGGAATTTTACAAGATTTTTTTTGTTACATTTGAAACACATTTGTTATCTAATATATAATTTCTATTCACTATGTAACAATTTATTTAAATAATATCATTTGGGTCTAATAATTTACCTTATAGGTTAATTTTTAACGTTTTATAAAAATGTTTGACCCATGATTAATTACTTGAATTAACCAAAATAAATGCAACAATTGTAACAATGATAACAAGATAAAATATTGTTAAAAACTAACCAAAATATTAATAGCTAGTACTTAAATTTTAAGTGTTGCTTACAATAACAATATCAAATCAAAATAGAATTGTCAAATGAAATGTTAAATTGTCGTCATTTCAATTCAATATTTTACATATAAGCAATCATAGTTAAAATTTAAGTTAACACTGCTACTTGCCATTAGATAATTATACAATGAATGGCCTTTTACTACAACTCTGATGTTAAGTTTAAGCCAGTAATATGTTTACATAGGTACATACTTAATAAATTTTCACAAGTAGCGTAGCTTAAGGTAGTAAATCCATGGGTAGTGACAAACCAAAATATGACTTAAATTAATATACAGCATTCATTACAAGTCGTAGAATTTGAATAAAAATTAAAATTTATAGGTAACCGTTGAAATAACGAAGATAATTGAATTTAAAGTTGACACAAAAACGCGCTAAAATACATTGCGTATATGGAGGTTACCAGTAGATTTACTAAACGATTAGAAAATTTTATATCATAACAACCCAACACATATTTGGAAAACGAATATGTTATTCTTTGATATTTGAGGTATTTATTAGAAAAATAAAAAATATGAGTCACCGCAATAATGGTTGAGAAATCGCATGCAAAAGGTTCCAGTCTCAAGAAAAATTATGTTTTTGACGTACTACTACTGAATTTCAGTGTAAACTTAAATTTCAATTATATTTTTTATTTAATTGGATACCTATGATTTGTAATTTACATCCAAATCTACGATTTTTAATTATTTATTTCTGATTATTTGACAGCTTCGGCCTCACCTCACACCGAAATCACGCACGCTTATGACCGACGGATTTTCTACCTTAAAGTTAACGACAAAGTTGCAGATCGTGGCCGAATATGAATTAAATGATTTTAGTCATGCGCAGTTGTAACTTAATGACTCTTTGGTTTAAAGTATTTTGTCGTATTAGTAACATTTTCTGTAACAATTTTAAAATGTACACTTAAACTACTTATCAATTTACGAAGTTCTGTAATTGAATTGAAGAATAATAAGAATGTAAATAGTTTTCGTTCTATAATCACGCAAGATTTGGGCACGCGGTATTGTCAAAGTGTCTACAAACTTAGAACAAAACATCACAATCTCATACTCACACACATGTCTCGTTCACTTTCCAAAGAGAGGATGCCACAGATGCGTCTGTGATTCGTGCAGATGGTGCGTGGACATCTCCTCCGTCGTGCTGCCAACCTCGGGGATGTCCTCGTGCCTCCACAGCTTCGCGCCGAACGACGCTACGACAGGGTCCACCAGGTTCTGCTTGACCTTCAGCTTGGAGAACACCTGGGGCCTCGCACCAGATAAATCTATCGGCTGCGGGGGTTTCCCGGTCTTAGGAGGCGCTTCTTCCAACCGCTTTGGACTTAGAAGATTCTGTAGGCTCTTGCAGGTCACCCTGGGGGACTTAGAACTCGGTGAAGACTCCACTTTGGGCGCCTGAGGTTGCTGCTGCTGTTGCTGTTGCTGGTGAAGTTTACTGTACGGGTATTTGTTGTACGAAATGTTTTGGAACTGCTTCAGAAAATCGGAAGATGATTTTCGATAAGCAGCAGATGAAGACGCTGAGGATGATCTCTTCGCGGCAGCAGCTGCTGCAGCTTGGTGCTGATGTTGTTGCATTTGTTGATGATGATGCTGCTGTAACAACGCTTGTTGTTGGTGCGTCAAACTTGAAGGATTGTATTGGGGTATTTGTAAATTATGTCTCATGCCAGGTATTGGGTAACCATAGGGATGAGATGGTAACCCATGTCCGTTTGTTGGTATCCTTTGCTGATGAAACGTGTGTGATATTGGACTCGTTCTAGCTGAGGAATGTACCCTTTGGTTTGCCGACGAAGATGAATGGTATTTCTTCTGATTATTATATGCCATTGAATCACGATATGCTTGTTGTTGTTGCTTCAAGTTATTTCTTTGTTGCTGCTGCTGCTGCTGCTGCTGTTGTTGCTGCTGCTGCTGCTGTTGTTGTTGTTGTTGTTGTTGTTGTTGTTGTTGTTGTAAGTTCGCTTGCATCATCGCTTCTTGCCACATTGCCAACTCCAATGGATTTGTATAATCCAATGGCGGCTGCATTGGTGGAAATCCTGATCCAGATAGGCCAGGAAACCTTCCTCCTTGAAACATCGGAGATGGCATTGAATCAGACATTCCCGCTCCTGGGTAAGATCCCGGAGGAGCACAAACGGAGTTTAAAGCTTTCAGGAAATCGGGGTTGTTACCACAAGCTAATGCAGCAGCTTCTAGATGGTTCAAATACGGCAGCCACAGCATTTGATTGAAGGCAGCAGTCGTTGCTGCATCAATTTCGCTCGCTAAACCATTTGGCGCCTTCGGCGTCGATGGTTGCATTGTAGTTTGCGGTTGTTGTGGTTGCGATGATTGATATCTTTCTCTTTCTCTATCACGTTCTCGTTCTCTTTCAGGTTGTTTTTGCGGTTTTGGTGAAGCTTTCTCAACTGGAGACGCTTGTTTGACTTCTTTTTCTTTAATATTATTATTATTAGTTAATTTGGTAGATTCTTCAATATTAATTGGTTGGTTTTGTTTATGAAGAATAGTTTGAAGTTGAGCTAATGTTATGACTAATATATCTGGATCTTGCAGTAGTTGTGGATATGCTAATGCTTCCGGCAACCTCAATTCTGGCCTCTGTGTCAACAATCGTGGAATTTCTCGGGCTGGTGACGATAGAATAAAACTTAATCGATCTTTGGGAACCAATAATGGATCTGGTATTGTGACTTCAGTGTCAGCTAATAGCTGCTTTAGCTGTGTCAATGGGTTTGGTTCACTATCTGATGTTAACAACTCAAGAAGGCGAGATGTTTCAACATTTGTTACATCTGGTTTTTGTTGTCTAATTTCGACTCGAAGACTATTTTCTCCAGATTTTGCAGCAGCTTTCTGCTTTTCAACTTGAAGAAGATTCTTTAATGTGATATCTTCAATTTTGGCTCTCTTTGTAGCAGGTTCTTCTTTCGCTTCTTCAGAACAACTGACAGTTGGACTGGCAGACTTTCGACTTTTTCCAAGGTCAAGTGGCTCCTTCTGGTTCCGTGTTATAGTCACTTCTGACGTCAGAAGTTTAGGCGATGCTGATGATAAAAGAGACTCAAGGAAAAGGGATTTGCCTTTTTCTAGACTTAGAGAATTTTTAATGCCAGGATAGAGGTCTGGAGAAGGAGGAACCGCTGGTATTCCACTTGGCTGAGGTGATTGTATTGTTTCAGAATTTTGAGAAGGCGGTCGAGGTGGATCAATAGCTAAACATATCTTTTTAATGCTCAGATCTGTAGGTTGTATGTCATCTGCTTCTTCTGCAGCTTCTGTTTGGTCCTCTGTAGATTCTAAAAGTTCATCTTTATTTGTTTTTGTGCTCAAATCTGTTGGAAATTCATCATCATATTCATCTATTGATGCAGATTTTTCGATTTTAGTTATATTTGTACTTTTTATAGATAAATCTGTAGGCGTATCTAATTCATTTTGACATTCTTCTGCATTTTCTTGTTCAATATCATGTGTTTCAGTGATTTGTGAATCAAATTCCAGCTCAGAAGACATTAATTGTTCATCTTCCATGTCTTCCAATTTAGTCTCTTCGTGTTCTGTCTCTGATTGATTATTTTCTGTGTTTTCTGATAACTGAGGATCCTCTGTACTATCAGCAAGATTCTGCTGCTCTTCTTCAGTCATATAAATACTGCAATCATCGGCGTCATCGTCGATAGTTTCAGAGTCAGCTACTTCTTGATCTTGGTCTTGGTCATTTTCCTGTTCATGTTCATGCTCATGCTCATGCTCAAGCTCAAGCTCAAGCTCAAGCTCATGCTCATGTTCAACATCAGTATCATGCTGTTGATCAGTGTTATCGTCCATGGGACTTTGTAATGACTGCTCGAGGCGATCGAGAATATCAGTCATTGCCAGGTGGTTCTCTTCATCGTCGTCATTATAATCACAATCTTCTTGCATTTCTGTTTTTCCAGTGGATAATTCTTCGGAGCTAATTTCAGCTAGTGCATTTAGTTGATCTATATCGAAGTCGTCGTCCTTGTGGTCCAGCTCGTCCTCTTCCTCGTCGGAGATTTCAAGAGTGGGAAAGGGCGTGGCATCGTCTAAGTCTTCCACGTGGCTGTGTAGCTGCTCCTGGTCCTGGTGCTGCTTGAACTCGAGCTCCGCCACGGCAAGTAAATTGTCCAGTGGGCTGGAGACGCCACTCACTACACTACACTCGGGCGAAGGCGCGTGCGTCTCGTCACTGTTTACTCTGACCGGCCCCGTTTCCCCGTCGCCCTTCAGCTCGTGCAGGAGCCGCTGCGGCACATGGATGGTGTGAGACGGCAGCTGAGACTCCACGTCCGCAGCCGCGCTCCACGACGTCGGCGGCGGTTCCGGGTCTGGCTGCGCACTCGCACGCCACCGCTTGGTTTTACTAGACTTCCGGCTGCGTGGTTTGCGCGTTGACGACTTGGCCTCGGTCGCAGGGGAGTTAGCCGACGTCTCCTCCAGCGTCCCCGAACTCAACGTCTCGGTACGCGGAATCGCGCGCCACCCGTGCGCCGTCTTCGTCAACAGGATGCGATTTCGTTTGTCGTAATCCTCGCATTTCACGTCCACGATGCGATTGTCTTCCTGCCGGACCCACACGAAAATCGGATTAACGCGCGGACTCGCGGGCGGTTTCGTCGCACTCGGCACGTTGGCGAACGTCGTCGACACAGGCGATAGCGGCGACACTGTTGATGTTGTTGTTGTTGTTGTTGTTGTAGAGCGCTTCCTCAGCAGCCTGTCGGACTTGTGTCGTCTGCGGTCTGATTTACGATGGCGCTCGGGCCTCGGTCTCCGGGCCGGCGCCTGCGGGCCGCTCCAGTCACGTGACGGCGCCGCCGCATCGATCGGTTCCGCGTCCGCGTGTGGTTGGCGCGGGCGCCGCCGCGAGCGCTGCAACACCACGTCCATGTCGCCCGCCCCTACACACCCCACTTCCGCCACTTCCTCGTCACCGCACGACGATGTTGTCCTAACCTCCTCGTCGGCATCGTCCACGTCACGTGGCGCTGTATCCGTGCTGTGGTTGCTGTGGCGACGCCGCTGGGGCCGCACGGCCGCTATGGGGATGAGCGCGGGCACCGGTGGCACTGACATGCGCCGCCACACTCGGCTGCCCATCGCATCACACTCACGCACTGCACCTCCACATCACCTCACAAGCCAGCACATCACTATCACTATGTCACTGTTTCACGTTACTGCACAAGCTACGTTGCACACTACACACTTGTACGCATACGTTCACGTCAATGTATTTGCTGGCCGAGTGAGCGTTTGCTCCACTGCGCGAAGTTGTTTCGACGGAAAGAGCCGAGCGTGGACACGACCGCTACCGAAACGAGGTCGCTGACGTCATGGGAAACGATCTCTCAGTGGATTTGTTGGGCGGTGGGCGGAGTCAAGCCTTAGGCTCCGCCCAAACTCCGCCTTTATTGCGCGTCACGCCTCGACTTGGGTCTAGAACTGGTTCTAGATCCGGTTACGAGCGCTCCAAGTGGAGATGCACGTAACTATGTGTAACCTTGACTCCTTTACTATATTCTCGTGATATTTATTCGGACTATCGTTGGCTCTCTCTCACGGCGTTTGTTAGAGCGAGATGTATGTATGTAACGTGTGTGTGAGCTAGTGGCTTGTGGTTCACATCGCGTAGCATGATATCGGTGATTTTTGTGCTCATTCCAACGCCTAAAAACCAGTTCTAGGCGCGGGGGGCGGTGCGGTGAGAGGCGAGGCAACTAGCTCTGGCAGGCGGAGGTATTCGCCTCTCGGAAAGGGTTAAGAACCTTTGCGTAAACATGGCGGTTTGAATATTCTCGATGATATTGTAACAACATTATTTGGATGTTAATTTCAAAACCTACTACGATCACAATAATTACATATTGTATAAATGTAGTTTTAGTTTATTTTCTGTATTCTTGTTGTACAAATTGAAAATCTGAAAGTAGATACCTGCAACTTTTGCTAGATACATCTCGGAGCCTTAGGCGTTCTTTCTCCAAGACAGATAATTTTTTCTTCGAACTTATATTTCAATCCAAATTGTTTTTCATTGTAGCACTTCAAGTTAAACATATCGATTGAAACATGACATTCTGTTCTTTATTTATGTAATTTAAATATGCATGTTAAATACAGATTTATTATTAGGTAGGTAGGTACGTCTCTTATAAACGAAATCAATATCTGAAAACTTTGATAGGTGAAAGGTGAAACATATTAAGTTAGTGGAATTTTCCACAGTCTTTCTATGCAAAAGCTTTAGTTGGTGTATTAATGTAATATTATAATAACTTTAGGTATTGTAACTCATACATACACCTAGGTGTAAGTCGTAAGTGGGTAAATCGGTATAGGTAACACAATTTACGAAACCTAGTATAGGTATACCTAAAACTAACTTACTAAAATCCTACAAAATAAAATAGATAGAAAATTAACTTCTATTAATAATAATTTAGGTAGTTAGTTATCCAAGTCAGGGGCGGATCCAGAAAATTACGCAGAATTTTATTCTATTAACAGGTATTTCCATCACTATACTAGTCGACACCAGAAAAGGATATTTATAAAAAAAAGTACAAAACTAACTATTTGTAATCAAATTATAATAATGATCTAAATTAAATATTTTACGTAGATATTTATGTATGTCACCAAAACTCAAATTTGTGACAATAAATAAAAAGTTTGAGGCTATTATTACAATATTTAAATACTAAAAATGCCCGGCCCCCTTACACCGAAAGGTATAAAAAGGGGTTACTGATTAAGTAAGTTAAGTAAATACTAAAAATATATTATATACGATTTTTTTGCTCTGACTTATCGTTGTAAATTTAATATTAAAATATAAATTATTAAAATATAAATTTTGTTGCCATAAAGTTTATTACCTTTAACAAAATGAAATATAAGTTTGATCACCCTTGAGCCGGCCCTGAGAAGTATCTATACCTATATATATATATACATTATATTACGTGCTATATGCATACAGATAATGTATGAAATATCACAATTATATATTATTATTTTAACGATAATATTCTGGAAACTTTATAGGAGAAAACTAATTATTGGATTGCAGCTTAAATATTTTATTGTTGAATTAAAGCTAGTGGTGCCGTGAGACGAGACGAGACGAGAAATAGTCAATTCTCGTCTCATCACAAATTTTCGAGACGAGAATTTTTAGTATTCTCGTCTCGGTCATTTTTCAGCTGTTCATTTCTCGTCTCAAGGAACTCGATTCTCGTCTCGTCTCAAATTTCTCGACAAAAAATTAGAGCTACCTAACGATTTTTGCAAGAACTATTAGATTTCGCGTCATGCCCATGTCACACATGGACACATGTAATACTTGTATAGAGTGATCGGAGTGATCAAAACAAACTGACAGTCACGTGACCCGGAAATTTTCTTAAATGATATTAAAACTAGACTTCTAGGAAGAAAAGTTTGATTTCCAAGTTCATAGGTGTGCGACTTAGGATAATAAAAATTTTGTATTTTAATAATTTTATTAAACTCAACAATATTTTCTAAATGAATAATTAAATAAGTTACAATAGCCACCGTTTCGGAATTATAATTATTGATGACCACCGAAAATCGCCAATATTTAAAAATAAAACTTATGTGCAGCGCGCCATCTGTCGGTAGTAGTGAGTAGAAAAAACATCGTAACCTCAAATTTAATGATCAGACTACAACTACAACTTGAATGCATTTTATTATAGTTTTCTTCGTTACAAAGAACATTGTACAAACCACTTGCGAGAAGACAATATCCCAGCATTCGCGTAAATGAAACCCTCGCTTCGCTCGTATTTCAAAAAACCGCTCATGTGGGATCAAAATCTTCCCGCATTTGGTTCGTAAATAACTATTCATTATTCTTGATTGTTCTTTTAATAATGTAGCTCCTGATGATGACGTATGTGACGTCGAAACTATAGTCGACTGAGAAATAAAATATTGTTGAGTACATCCCAGTAATTTTTCTTCTTTCCTGATTAAAAAAATATATTTTTAAGTAAAAATTTCGAGAATTCTCGAGTTCTCGAGAGTATTTCTCGTCTCAAAATTATGAATTCTCGTCTCGCCCCGAAAATCCGAGACGAGAAATTTACTGATTCTCGTCTCGTAATTTCGAGACGAGACGAGAATGAGACGAGAAATTTCTCGTCTCGGCGGCATCACTAATTAAAGCTTACTACAAACACACGCATAGTGTCTTATAAATCCAATTAAATAGTGAAACTGATAACGGGTAATAAATTTTTATATTATTACTATAAAATGAATTAGATAGGTAACCTAATTCATTTTGTGGCGAAACTTGGTCATGGTCATAGGCACCAACAAAAAACAAAACATTAATCAAAATGAAATTATCGAGGTTTACTGCCAAAAATATATAGGGCAAATTTTACATTATTTTATTCAAATCATCCTCTAAGCTTTTCTTTAATTATAATAAATGCAAAGTAATGTCATATAGTGTTAAGAAAATTAATATTATGCACCAGTAGGTCATATGCATAACCTCACATTAGAACGTGTCACTAATTATACCGATTTGGGCGTACTTTTTGATGACAAATGTTGTTTTGTTCCACATTATACTAACATTCTTAAAATCTCGCACAGAAATCTAGTCTTTGTCATCAGAAACTCACGCTCATTTAACGATGAACGTACTTTAAAATCTTTGTACTATTCATTTGTTCGATCCAAACTGGAATATTGCTTACAGGTTTGGAGTCCTATTTTTAATAAGTATGTTAACAGCATTGAATCAATACAAAGAAAATTTTTGAGGCACATGTACTTTAAGCGATACCATGTTTATCCAACTAATGAATTCAACTATAACAACTGTCTAACTGAATTTGGAGTCCTGTCCTTGGATAATCGTAGGAAAATGCAAGCCTACAGCCTACTTGTATCTATATAAGATTATCAATAATTTAATTGACGATGCAGTAATTCTATCATTACTAAACTTCTTTATTCCTCGCTTAAGAACTAGACTGACTATGAATTACAATCACCAATTAGACAGTTGTGCTCTACCTTTAATTCAACTCAATCTGTGTTGGATGATTTTGATGATTTCGACATTATTTATAAATTTAAGAAGGTCCTAATGCAGTATTTTGTTAATGTATTGTAAATTATAATTTTCTCGGTTGGTTTATGATGGTTTATGATGTTTTATGATGTTTTACTTTCTACTTCTAAGATAGTTTAAATAATGTTCTGCATTTGTCTGTATAGCATTTTATATTTTTGTTATTTTTTCTATAAAATTCCTCTGTAATTGGGATATTTTTATCCTGTTGAGTGAATTGATAATAAATAAATAAATAATATAATACTAGAGTGTTCTTATTTGACATTAATTTAAAAGTTGCTAAGTTACAAATATATAACTGGACCCTAAATTAATTTAATTAATGTCTAAATTCATTAAATTTATATTATTATAACAAGGTTCATCGATCGTATGCATTATTAGATAAAAATAAATACACTACTCAAAACAATTAAAGGGTCAAGTTTTTTTACCTTCCGCTTACCTGTAAAGGAAGTATTGGAATCATGCAAAAAATCGGGTTGTGAGTTTTAAATGGATGAGCACGAATTAGGGTCCTTACAACTCATTTTTGATAGTTTCTCGATTATGTCTGTATGTATGTGTGTGAGTGTGTGTGTGTGCGTGTGTGTGTGTGTATGTGTGTGGTCCGGGCCGATGCCGGATGTCGCATAACTCAAATACGAATTACCCAAAAATTTTGATATTTGGTATTTTGCAATTGTATACGAATAGGAAGAGCTCATTAGATTTTGGTACAAATATCTTCACCGGAAGTGATATTTTTTTGAAGATTGAAAAAGATAATTGTCAAAAATTTATATAAATTTAGATAAATATAGTATTTATTTGTAATAAGAATAAGAGGCAAAGTTATTTGCAACTTACGTTATAAAAAAATTGTCTTTATCTGGTAGCATTAAAGAACTTAAGTAAAAGTTAAAAAATAAATTTATGAAATAAAACGTTGAAATCTTGTAGTCCATGTTCGGTTGATTTTTGTTTCTGCGTAAAAAATATTGACAGGTGAGACGGGTTACAAGTTGACATACTAGCGCTATATAAGTCATAAGTAAGATATTAAATGTAGTAGGTACTTAATTGAACGGAGGATGGCTTCAACACAGAAGAGTTTGCCTGTGAACGAATCTTTTGATTCAGGTGATGCAACTTTTTGTGTTTGAATATTTTAGATTTTTATTTGTATATTTTAGGGACACCGGATTGTATACGTATACATTTATGTTTATAAGTCTAGATATGGCGGAAGGTTGTGTGCAGGCCACTTCAGATTTTTCTTATTATTAAGAGGTTTATTAAAAAATGTAACTCGGCATTCTTGGTTTGTAAATAAATTTATGAAATTTAGCTTTATCTATAATATTTCGTGAGCATTGTAGCAATTGCTAGACTGCTTTTCCGTATTTTTAGCGAGCGTTTCTATGCATTAACACATTACAAACGCGGTGTAAAGCTACGTGGAGTCGAAACCCTTAATGAGAATCATCAAAACTGCTTTAGCAGTAACAGATGATCCCTTACAAAACCAGTAAGCGAACCAGAATGAGAATCAGAATCAATCTCACAAGTACTGAAGTGAAGCATTACAAAACGCAGAGTGTACTGACTGGGAGAGACCGCTCTGCTGCATCTCATTATTCTGTCTCTGTGTAGTACATCTGTGTCTGTGTGTGTACAGAGCGTAGCGCGTTTGTCCTTCACGTAACCTCTGGCGCGGCCGGACGCACAGATACACGTACGCTAGCTGCACTCGATGTGTGTGGAAACAAATACACTTTAATGTTTGTTCGTTCAACAACTGTTACATACCATCAAGTGGTATAGTGTGTTCATCTTATCAAATACTAATACTAATAAATTATAGATATTAATACCTACTAATGAGTTTTATTTAACGTGAAACATGGAATCTTTCATATCCATGGTTACGAATTTGACAGCAATGTATTAGAGCGTTTCATTTAAAATAGAACATAGCAAATGAAATATGTATGTATTTCTAATCATTTTAGATATGAAGAAATTTGCAAGAAATATAAACATTTAATAGATATTTTTTCAGAATACAATTTATAACAAATTCTCAAATACACGAAATAAATCAGATAGGTACTTGTCTGAGGCTAACATCTGCATTATACCAACGTATCATTTGTAGCTTTTCTTCAATTATTGTATACTTTATTTTCAACAACACAACCCTAATTGACAGGTAATATTTACTTCATAATGACAGCCTATGTTCTATTTTAAATGAATCACTCTAATACATTGCTGTCAAATTCATAACCATGGATATGAAAGATCCCATGTTTGACGTTAAATAAAACTCACGGTATAACAAGAATATTATGCGATTTATAATACCGAGGATGTTGCTAAGCGACGAGGTGAAACCGAGTCTCTTTGAACATTCAAGGGGGCTTAAATCGCATTCGCGTGATTCAAAGCTTAATCGTATCATCAAAGACAGCTATGTTAAAACAAATCAACAATTTTATCTGTCAATTAGTTGACAATTTGCTTATTATGGAAGGTTTTGATGTTATTATGGTTGTATCTAACTTATTAAGTCCGTAACTAATGAATTATAAGTATCTAACGTATTATAAGTAACTAACGTATTATGTTGTTTATAATTATCAATAAATGTTGCATATTAAAAGGTTATAACAGTTGATGATATACGGTTAAATCTCTAATTAGCCTCTTATTCTTTTATTTGATAGTTTGAAGTTTGAATGAGTACTGTATTCTCATAGGTACATATAAATCATTATCCATACTAAAATTGATATTTTTGTATCTTTTGATTTGTTTATTATATTGATTTGTCGGTTTAAAGTTTAGGTAAAAATAAATTTAAGCGACCTGTCTATGTTTTTTTCGAATTCCTAGAATACTCTTGATTATACTTTTTTTTCTATTTCACTTCATTTCCCACAACTGCACCTGCCCGAAACCAACCCGAAACTCGTACATTACCGCATTTTTGCCATGCGCAATGTCATTTTGAAGTGAAACGTGCTTATCCACTAAAAACTCATACTCGAAAATTTTGATCCATTACACTACCTCTCTTATTAGAATATGAAGCGAGAAGTAAAAAAGCAGTAAAATTAAGAATCATCGCGAAATTATCAAAATCGTGTTCTAGGGATAGGGACCACAAAACACTATCCATTGAAAACTCACTATCGAAATTTTAGCATGATTACAATACCTTTCTTAGATATGAGTGGCGAGAGGTAAAAACACTCTAAATGATTTTAAGAGATTTTTACATTTCATAACAAGATTCAAGTTAAAAAAATCTGACGTGGCCACCACAAGACCTCTCGCCATACCTACTTTATTCTTTTTACTTATTACCTATACAAATATATTAATATATAAGTATTATTACTACTGCTACTACTCACAAATATATTTTAGTCATTTTATTTACACTGCAGAAGAAGATATAAACGATATTTTACTAGTGCCACTGTGACTATCATGTCACTATCATTATAATCATTTAAATTTTACGTAGTAACAAATGTTAAACGACCATGGAGTACAAGATACCGAAATACTAAATTATAAGTATATACTTAAATTATTCTTAAATTATAGCAGATACAGAAAAATTTATAAAATACCGATTGTAGATAATAATCACATAATCTTTCATTTATAATAAAAAAATTGTCTTAAATTAATTATTTATTGAAATATTTTTAAAAAGTACTATTTCCGGTTTGTAGATTGAAACCAAAATTATATTGGGCTTTTAAGAACCGTATTGAAACCTTAAATACAAAATTTGGTATTTAAATGTTTGACATTTTTGGAGTTATCGTGTCCGAAAAAATTGTAACATACGCACGCACGCACACACACACACATACATCATCTCAAAAATGTGTAATTCGTATTCTAGAGACCCTAAAACGTGTTTATCTTCCAAAAACTCATACTCGAAAATTTTGACTCGTCACAATACCTCTCTTATAGAATATGAGGCGAGAGGTAAAAATTGGTGCAAAGTAACCCGGCTTTACGACCTATTTAATAATATTTATTTACACATATTTACTTACAGTATATTAAGACTAATACTAACCATCCACCATCCTCCACCACATAAAAAAACTGTTGAATTCGTCTATTGAAACCCACTCCTGTCAAGGAGTCAAAAGATTAGCATTTCAATTACAAACCAGACCAGTCTAGCCATACACCAACACACACACGAAACACAGATACACATCTCGTTATAATATAACCCTAACTTCTCTCATATACAGCACCAGGACCGTCCTCAAATTAATCTTAGTGCGCAGGGCGGACATAATGTAAAATACATATCAACAGTTTCATGGTATACTACGATTATAGAACATCTACCTAATAAATCGTTAAATATATATTGCAGTCACATAATGCCCAAAACCGCAATCGTTTAAGATTAGCCCGCAGATAAGAAATATAGTCGAACAGTTCAGTATTTGCCATATTTATTAACCCGAGTATATATTTTACCCCCAGTGTTCCACTGGTAGAGTAAGAGTTTTTCGAAGCTTATTACCAGGGTTGTATTGTATGCCCTGGCGCATCTCAGGCTTGTGGTTTTGACTATTGTGTGACTGCAATAACCCCCTAATAAACGCTAATGATTATTAGGTAGATGAAATGTATTTGTACTATACTAAAATAAGACGATAAACTAAATTAACTTAAGGTACATTACATCCAATGTACACTAAGTTCCAAATGTTCTGCCCATGCTTAGAAAATCCCCCAGTAATACGCAACCATTTTAGCACCAAAGACAGCTAGCAAAAGATAAAAGCATTGCGAGCTACGCCAGGTAAACGAAAATTGTAGAACAATTGTTTTGAGCTCGGTCTCAGTTCAGAAACACATTTTCCATAGTTTAGTTTTGTTTTATTCATTACATTTATAAACATAAATTGCATTTTTAGTACTATCGTTAGATCAATAGTTTTCAAAACGACGATTTATCATTTATTTTATAACATGAATTTTAATTTTTATTCGATTATGTCAAAAAGTGACGTTTTTTGGTTAAGATATTCGGACGAAAAGCTAACCTTTTAGGTAGAGTATTAATATTTGTGCCGTTGCTAGGTGACCCACTTTTCGTCTTAGGCCGAGAAGTACTTTTCGTACGCAAACGCGTTTTTTTAAGCAAACTGACACAGTCGAATAATTTTTTGTTCTTTTTTGTTTCATTTGTCTGTTTCGCAGATAACTACAATTAGCAAACTAAACAAAAATTTAGAATAATTTATAATAAAATATGAATATTCTAGTTATTTTAAGTTCTCACTTACAATCGAATAAAAAATAGTGTATGATACACGGACGAAAAAGCTCTCGTACTCCTAAGGTTGCCGAACTCGGCTTTGCCTCGTACGGCAATTTTCCATAGTCGTACGAGAACTTGCATTTTTCGTCCTTGTAACATAAATAACTATTTCCTGACGAGTTGTACACAAGATTTTGTAAAATTCAGTAATAGATTCCTTATTATTTTAATTGAATATTATATTTGTACGAATACGAATCTGCAATAAAAAATAGGGATTCCCATTTAAGATTTTAAAGTTGCCCCCCGCCCCACACATTTCAGAGAGGAGGGTGGCTAATTTCAGCATGCTGGATGTCCCCCTTGATAATATTACTTTTTATCTTAAACATTTTTTCGTAGAATGCATATTTTTCTAGATATTCCTATTCTCAAGATAAAACGACCACCCGTTATATATCTTGAATTCGCCATTATTTAAACTAGTTAATAATAATATACTTTATTAATCCACAGGAACGCGTCCCAATTACATAGGAGAAATTAATGAGATAATTAGCTAATATTAACTAAACATTACATAAAAACAATTAATCTCTGAAAAGAGATAAAAAGAAAAAATTGTAAAAAGAATCCAAAATCGAACAGTAAATCTAAAGTAATAGACAGAAATTTAACAAGAGATAATTAACTTGTTATACCTGCTATATCCAATCAATTTCGAAATTCCTTAATACCTACTAATAGAAATATCTAGATCAGAACAGTAATAATTGAATAATCTACACATTTTATTAACTGGAAAGTGGTAATGATAATTAGGGCGACAGAAGGTTGTGTTTCGAACATTTATATAAAAATTTAATTTACCTAATAAAGCAGAATCATCAACAAGACAGTTTACAATTTTACATTACATTAAATTATTTTTTGTGTCTTAAGTGTATAGGTTCTAAATCATAAATAATTAATAACCCGTTGTAGTCAACGACAGGACATTCACCATTTATTCTATAGTAAACTGTCTTATAATTTTTTTTCAATTGCTTCAATGCTATGAACTAAGTACAGTTGTGATGGAATCCAGATTATTTATCCGTAATCGAGTTTACTTAATATCAGATATTGAAACAGTGTTTTATAACAAGATTCGCTTATGAAACCGTACGGCAACGTAAAATGAAACCTATTAGTTTGTAACATGAATTAATTAGAAGTTTTATGTTACATATTAATGTAAGTTTAACGTGTAAGTACAAGTCTAAGGATTGGGGTACACTTTTCCCCTGCCGTTTTTCCCCTGGTAATTTTTCCCTGTCCCATTTTTCCCCTGCGACATTTTTCCCTTAGTTCATTTTTCCCCTGCCCAATTTTCCCCTGTCTTCCTCCATCCTTGTAATCATCATTAACCTAACCTAACCTAATTTTTTAAAACTAGAAAATATTCTTGCCTAACATTTTTCTGATACTCTACGATACGGTAGAATTCAAATAAATATTATTTTTCTATTTGGCGTTCACAAAGTTAACTTTGTGAAACGCAACTGAATGTCGCTAGAGCTCACTTTGTGACACGCAACATATTTTTATGAAGGTTGGTATTGCTAGTATCAGATCAGTATCAGATGACATTTATTTCAATTGTTAAACGTCAAACTTCAGAATTGACAAATTTCAGTACTTATAACCTCTAAATATGTTTTGCTTAATTAATTACTTTTTATTCAATAAAATTAATGAATCTAGAAATTGAAAACATATAAGTTCAATATTTTCTATAATATCTGTACTTATCACCTAGAATAGTTCAGTAATATATACTTTTGCAGTGACAATGACAGTTAAATAAATGGCAATATTAATATCACCAACCAAAACGTTACACACATAAATTTCCCTAAATCGACTTGTGTATATTGTGGCAGTATAATTTAAATTTTAATAATAAAAACACACCAAATAGAAAAAATAGTATAAAGAACTCATTTTATAAGACTTTTTTCGCACTTGTTCTTTAGTAAACTCGCCCGAGGGCTCGTTTTACTAAATTTGAACACGTGCGAAAAAATTATGTCTTATAAAACTTGTTCTTTAATATATTATTTCTAACAGGATTAAAGAAATGAATAATTTAAAAAAAAAATTTTAGTAGTCGTGGGAAAAAATGAGGAAAATTAATAGCCAGGGGAAAAATGACCAGAGGGAAAAACGGCAAGGGAAAACTGACCTCCAACCAAGCCTAAGTCTTTAAGTTTAAATAATAATAAAATTAATAGGAAAACTTTTTGGTTGAAATTTCGAATCTCTGAAACTTTTTTGTTATAACCGCACCGCACTACATTCTTTTATAATAATAATTTTATAAATAATCATAATTGTCTACGAAAAAGTTTCGAGGATCGTGGTTGTGCATAGTGCATTTTAATAGGTTAAAATATAATGAGGGAAATAGTTACTTGAACAATCCCTATGGCATTTTTACAATTTTTGCCGATATATTTTGTACGTCATTGGTCAGAATTTAAAAAATTGAAGCAAATGATTGCTTTAATAATATGTATTAAATAGTATCTAACTGGACATGTAATTTATGTTTTTGAAACATTTGTGCAAAATTTGATCTCTTGGCCTCTCAATAATATGTCGGCCCACCAGGCTTCGCCCGGTAGACCTAATGGCCAGTCCGCCCCTGGCCTTATACACTCTACGTGACGAGTTGTATGATATGGATCAGCAACGTAGCAGGGGAGCGGGCGGCAGGGGGGGCAGTAAGATATCTCAAGGCAAAACCGGCACAAGGCGTGTCCAAGTTCATTCTGATCAACATCAACATTACACTCATCACACACACACTCACGCACACGCGCGATAAGGCAAGCAGAGGCATAAGAGAGAATTAAGTTGAATGCTTCATCATTGAGTATGCGTGTCTGCTGGATGTTTGTGTGCGTGTGTGTAAGAATGACCGCCCACTGGTAAATTTATATTTACGCACACAGATGTACGAAGATGTGTTTGAAGTAATAAGAGCCAAAGGTCACTTGATCTGTGCAGAGAAATTGTTCTACATAAGGTAGTAAAAATCTGCCAAACTGCACAAAATAAGATTTGCCCCCATATTTACCAATCCCTATTTACCACCGTCCCTTTTTTACCACCGTAATTCTTTTACCAATCCATTTTTACCAACATTATACTTTTACCAATCTATTTTTTACCACCGTCCCTTTTTACCACTAATTCTTTTTTACCACCAACGTATTTACCAACGTATTCTTTTACCAATCCATTTTTACCACCGTCCCTATTTTTACCACTAATTCTTTTTACCACCAACATATTTACCAACGTGTTTTTATACCAATCCATTTTTACCACCGCGTCTTTTTTAACAAAGCTAACAAAACCGTACTAAAGCCCCACAAACTCGGTTTTGGTATTTACTACACTAACAAAGCTAACAAAACCGTACTAGAGCCCCACAAACTCGGTTTTGTTTTTACTACACTAACAAAGCTAACAAAACCGTACTAGAGCCCCACAAACTCGGTTTTGGTACTTGCTACACTAACAAAACCGTCCTAGAGCCCCACAAACTCGGTTTTGGTATTTACTACACTAACAAAACCGTACTATAGCCCCACAAACTATTAATGGTAAAACGGAATAGCGGTAAAAAAGTATGGTGGTAAAAGTTGTAATGGTAAAAACGGAGTGGTAAAATGTATTAGTGGTAAAACGAAATAGAGGTAAAAAGTATAGTGGTACAAATGCAGAGGTAAAAGTTGGAATGGTAAAAATTGAGTGGTAAAAAATGGGTTAACGGTAAAACAGGATAGCGGTAAAAAAATAATGGTGGTAAAAATTCTGTGGTAAAAGTTGGAGTGGTAAAAATAGAATGGTAAATATGTAGCACAACGCTAAAGAACAGTTCAGATTCGTTTAGCTGTTTACTGCACACTAGATGTTTCGGTTTTCATTATTTTGCTAGAAATTATTCGGTTATCGGAAAAACGGTTCAAGTTCCGGTTTTGTTATCAAACTTATATACGAGTAGGTACATAGAAATCTTGAAATGTTGATCCGAAAATATGGGTTTGAAGTAGGAAAGGTTGGCTTGTGGATCCAAATTAGTAAAAATGACGTCTTCAGAGTCATGCTGTATATATTTTTTACGAGCAGAGGTCGTAAAAGGATGGGAATGGCGTGTATAGCGTCCACATTATGTTTACGACTGAAACTTTTGTAACGCAAACGGCATATATACCGGCCGCTATACACGCCATTCCCATCCTTTTACGACCTCGCTTCACAATTCTCTATTGAAACTAGGGAGGTTGTTTTGCCCCACCCTGTATGAACATGAAATTATTAAAATGTAAGTAAAACTATTTATTAGATTAGTAGAATAACCAGAATTAGGAGAGAGATCGTGTGCTGGCCACAACAGATTTTTTTTCATATTATTTTTATCATATAGGGTCTTTCAATAGGAGTGATAGTTTTTTCAATAAAGATTTCTCGGTTTCTGATAGGTTCCTATATATATTTTATTTACTTCTAGGTTTCAAATTATTTAGTATAGTGTGCAGTTTCATGATGCAGCGTTTCACGCCTCTAGACCGGTTGGAAATAATAAAAAAATATTACCAAAGTTCGAGCTCAGTTGTGGGTGCTCAACATTTATTCAACCCAGAATTATTATTATTAGACGCACTGTGATAAAGTTTGAGTTAACATTACTAAGACAATAAGCCACCAAGAAGACAACGAAATGTTCGAAGTGAGGAGAAAATCACAGCTGTAGCGGCCAGTGTTGCGGATGAGCCAAATTCTGCCAAATTGGAGCGATCTTGTGATCAGTGTCAACAAAGCCGTGGTGTACATTTGAACGATATCTTGTTCCGAACATAACTGCATTGTCTAAGCTTCCAAATAAATTGATAATTGATAAATTGATATGTCAAACCGTTGACATTTTATTTAAAATTAAAATCTTATCACTCTTAATGAAAGACCCTATACAAGTGTGACATCCAGTACGAGAGATTTTCGTCACACACGACAATTTTCAGCATACATAATACAAGTATTACAGGTGTGACATGGGCATTATGTGGTCAAACCAGAAACGAGCATTTGCCGAGAAAGAAAACATGCACCATTGGTCGTAGTCCAGCGCGCATGCCATACTCGGTTCCTAATTCCCCCTTATCAAGCAGGTTCCGGACCGAAAATCGATTACGTTGTGGATACAAATGCTTAGGGAAGTGGGATCTGTTGCCAGGAGGAGAAACTAGGAACCATTGGCCTTACTAGTAAATCCCGCAGTTACCGTCGATTCTGGAGACATATTCTAAGGGAGCGTTATATAAGCGCATTTGGTCTTTATCAGTTTTTGCTTATCGATGTACGAAAAGCGCATAAAATAACATTTGAAAAGCGCAGAAATTGAAGTTATACAGGTTGGTGGAGGTGAAATGCGAACATAGGGAAATATATGACAATTGAGTTATCATGCTAGGCATCTTGATATACGTGGAATACTGTCAATCTCAAGGTAGCTGTCATATTATTGAAATTTTTATTATATCCGTGGAATAATTACTTGGCCAGATAGGTCTGCGGACTTAGCTCCCCAAGATTTTTGCTTGTGGTGTTATATATTAAATCTAAAATTTATAGTTGCCAAGAATAAAGAGCGATAACCCTGGATGAACTGCAAATTAAAATTTTAGATGCATTTGCAGCAATTACGCCACAAATGTTAAATAATGTTAGAACTGGATTTTACAATCGTTTAGGCTACTGTTTGGCAGAGGGAAGAAATTTGTTGGAATATTTATTGGAAATTCTAGCTTTATAATTTATTTAACAATTAAAATAAATATGTTTCTGCTTTATTTTCATAATAATTACTTTTACTATAATAACATTTAACATGCACTTTTAGATTTTATTATTTTTTATCTTTTTGTCAGACAAATTCACATTACTTCGCTTTGTGACACTACTACAAAATATATCAAGATACCTGACATGAAAGTTCGATTGTCATGTATGTTCCCTATGTTCGCATTTCACCTCCACCAACCTGTATAAGCACAGAACGGAACATTTGAAAAGCACAATGGTTTTAGGAATTGTACGACAGTTTTTCTACAATATTTTTTGAATTTTTTAAAACTAGAAAATATTCTTGCCTAACATTTTTCTGAACTTAACCCCATCATACTCGAAGAGTATTTTTAGCAAGATTTTTTGAATTATTTAAAACTAGAAAATATTCTTGCCTAACATTTTTCTGAACTTAAGCCCATCATACTCGAAGACGATCTGGACTAACTTGTTATGGTCAGAAATCTCATTTTCGAAAAATGCGCTTATTGAACGTTACGATCTGCGCTTATTGAACATAAATTTACTGATTATATTTCTGCGCTTTTCAAATGTTTTGATGACCAGAAATGCGCTTTTACAACTCTCCACTATTCTAATTCGTTAGCAACTGTAATAAGCGACTTTATGACGTCATAGTAAAGTGCCTTTGTTTCTCTTGCACTATTTCAACTCTCGCCTTTGGCTCGCGCTGCAATTACCGTGCGCGAGTAACAAAGAGTCACTTTACGCTCTTAATACACAAATAACTATTAACTTTCATACACAACTTATTATTATAAAAGACAATTGAAAGTGGTACAAAATAATATAGTACAGTATTTAGAAGCTAATAAATGCAATTTTATATCGTTAATAAAAAATTATTTCATAATTTTTGCATTTATTAATTTCATCAATTTTTACCTTTTATAATTATATTTACATAGTTCGGATTTATCTTATGTGAAAACCGTTTTTAACCATTATTTTATTTCAGTTTCGAGCGACAAATAAAACTAAATATTTAGGTGAAGAGAATGTAGAAAAACACAAAACCGAAATATATCGTTTTATTCCGATAGCAAACGAACGACACATTTCTGAAAATTTGTATCAATCGATACATTTTTCGTTTTTAGACCCTGATTCTTAACGGTATATGAAAATACTCCAGAATTTTTTTGCTCAGCTCTTAAAGGACTTGGTCTGGAGAATGTCTGGATTCAGCAGGACGGGGTCATGACCTCCACAGCAGGAGCATCAACGCAGGATTTGAGAGAAAGTTCCCCGAGCGCTTTATTTTTTCTGAGGCTGACGCGCTCGCCAGATTTAGCCCCGTGAGACTTTTTCCTGTGGGGTTATCTTAAGGGTCTCGTCTCCGTAACAAAATATTGCGTGTTTAGAGATGTAGCAGTTTCTGCTTTACTCATTGCATATTAAAAATTTGAAGGAAAAACAGGTACTAGATTTTTGTGAAAGAATTAATCTAGGATTATGCCCAGTTAGAATTCTGAAAAAATCTTTGAAATCCATATACAAAATTAATGAAAAAGTGTGGTTTAGGCAATTTTAAACATGATTTTTCTTATTATTAAGAGATTTATTAGAAAATGTAACTCGGCATAATCCTAGTTGCATTCTTCGTCTGTAAATAAATTTATGAAATTTAGCTTTATCTATAAAACTTCGTGAGCATTGTAGAAATTGCTAGACTGCTTTTCCGTATTTTTAGCGAGCGTTTCAATGCATTAACATAGGACAAAAACAAAATATTGCGTGTTTA
Organism: Agonum fuliginosum; assembly: GCA_947534325.1. Lineage (NCBI taxonomy): Eukaryota > Metazoa > Arthropoda > Insecta > Coleoptera > Carabidae > Agonum > Agonum fuliginosum. The sequence goes on from OX384036.1 coordinate 26,276,380, forward strand.
GAGATGTAGCAGTTTCTGCTTTACTCATTGCATATTAAAAATTTGAAGGAGAAACAGGTACTAGATTTTTGTGAAAGAATTAATCTAGGATTATGCCCAGTTAGAATTCTGAAAAAATCTTTGAAATCCATATACAAAATTAATGAGAAAGTGTGTTTTAAGCAATTTTGTACATGCTTTTTCTTATTATTAAGAGATTTATTAGAAAATGTAACTCGACATAATCCTAGTTGCATTCTTCGTCTGTAAATAAATTTATGAAATTTTGCTTTTCCGTATTTTTAGCGAGCATTTCTATGCATTAACATAGGGCAAACGCGGTGTTGAGCTACGTGGAGACGATACCCGTAAGTTACGCTAGTGCAAATATGATTTCATTTCCGAATTATTCCACGAACACAATGTTGCTTAAGGGTATCGTCTCCACGTAGCTCAACACCGCGTTTGTCCTATGTAAATGCATAGAAACGCTTGCTAAAATACGGAAAAGTAGTCTAGCAATTTCTACAATGTTCACGAAGTTTTATAGATAAAGCTAAATGTCATAAATTTGTTTACAGACGAAGAATGCAACTAGGATTATGCCGAGTTACATTTTCTAATAAATCTCTTTATAATAAGAAAAAACATGTAAAAAATTGCTTAAAACACACCTTTTCATTAATTTTGTATATGGATTTCAAAGATTTTTTCAGAATTCTAACTGGGCATAATCCTAGATTAATTCTTTCACAAAAATCTAGTACTTGTTTTTCCTTCAAATTTTTAATATGCAATGAGTAAAGCAGAAACTGCTACACCTCTAAACATGCAATATTTTGTTACGGAGACGAGACCCTTAATCAACAGTATTATTGATCTAGCTATCAAATGCAGCGCTGCAATCCCAAAATCGTGTTGTTTTTCAACGAGTGTCACAGCAACAAGACGAGTTCATTTATTACAGACCCAGATCCAGATCGACAGAAATGTGATTGATGTTTGTTTGTGTGCTTCGCTTCACTTCATTGCCTCGCTCACTGATTGATTGATTCATTGGAAAAAGCAGAAACATTACATTTAAATTCTGATATTTATTTATTTATGTATGTATTGCATTCAGAAACAAATTTGAGTTAAGACGATCCTCTACAGTGCCAGAAAACAGCCAAAAACATGGAGTTCGCGCGCCACTCCACAGCGTTTATTGTTTTGTTAAATATAATAATCTAAAGATATTGTTGAAGATAAAAGTACAATCTACAAAATGGTCGATGCAAAATTTCAAAATTTTGCTTTAAAATCGAAATATGTTAATTTGAATTTTGAAAATTTTTGTTATTTTTTTAACACAAATATTTTCTATATTAAAACGAATTTAAAAAATTTGATCGGTTGTTTCGCAGATCCAAGCTTTGTTAACAACATATTACAAGTTAATTCACTTATAAATAAAAGCTGTACAGTGGCGCGCGAAAACCCCCTTTTTACTTCCTTGTACGAAGTAAGGAAGTATTGTAATCGCGAAAAATTTCGGTTCTCAGATTTTGACGGAAATATCCGTTTTGACCTTTTCTGAATCCATTATGACTAGTTTCGACGTGACGTCTGTACGTACGTACGTACGGACGTATGTGTGTCGCATAACTCAAATACGGTTAGACGTAGAAAGTTGAAATTTTGTATTTAGGACTGTTATAGCATCTAGTTGTGCACCTCCTATTTTTGGTTTCAGTCTACAAACCGGAAGTAGTACTTTTTAAAAATATTTCGATAAATATTTAATTTTAGACAATTTTTTTTATTTTAAATGAAAGATTATGTGATTATTACCTACAATCGGTATTTTATAAATATTTTTGTATCTGCTATCATTTAAAAATAATTAAAGTATATATTTATAATTTATAGTATTTCGGTATCTTGTAGTCCATGATCGATTAACATTTGTTACTACGTAAAATTTAAATGATTATGACATGACAGTGACAATAGTAAAATATGCTTTATATCTTCTTCTGCAGTTTAAATCAAATGACTAAAATATATTTGTGAGTATTAGTATAATAAGTTAAAAGAATTTTTAATATTATTTTACATTTTAGTTATTAAGAAAAGTATGAACACACAAGGCGTACAAGGAAGTCATGTGGTGTCCACGTCAGATTTTTTAAAAATATTGCAGTTTTTTACAAATATGGGTCTCTAAATTATTTTTTCCCCTCAAACATAAATTACTTGTTATTATTATGTTTAACAAAACAATAAACGCTATAAAATAGCGTGCGAAATCAATGTTTTTGACTGTTTACTGCCATGGGTAGAGGATCACCTTAAGAGGCTCGTCTACCATTTTTTCGAATTCCTAGAATACTCTCGATATTACATTTTTTTCTATTTCACTCTCTTCCCCACTACTACGGCTTCCCGAAACTAGCCCGAAACTCGTACTTTCCCGCATCCTAGCTATGCAATGTCATTTTGAAGTTGAAAATTACTGTAAACATACATAATAACTTGTGTATTTTTTAAATAAATTAAGTCAAACAAAAATTATTCGAAAAAAGAAGCTTAGCTGCATCCCAGCAAACACAGTGTTGACATATACGTAACTATTATGTAATATTTGGAGAACATTGTTGACGAACCTAAATATTGCATAAATGATGCATAAAATTGCCATATGGATGACACATTTTGAAACCATATCTCCATGACATAACACTATAGACATAAAATATATATAAGATAAGATATAAGGTAACGTATGTAACAGTTTAGAAAAAATATCAATTTTTCATAAAAAAAAGTATTTTAATCGTATCATCTACTGTTATTAGGGGCCGTTCACATAATACGTCACGCATTTTGTGAGGGTTGGGGGGGGGGGGGGGATTGGTTCCAGGATTTGTGTCGCAATGTGACATGGGGTTAGGGAGAGAGGTTCATCATGATGTGGCGTCACAAAAATTTTCTGTTAATATGAAAATAAAACAATTTTTGTTCACATGTTTTTACCTCTCGCCTAGAGAGGTATAGGGATCGTGAAAAAATTCGATGTCGAGATTTTTGTCAATTAGCACGTTTTAGCACCTTTAGAACCTATTTTGACTATTTTCACGATGATGTCTGTGTGTGTGTGTGTGTGTGTGTGTGTATGAAAGTCTGTATGTACGCCTACTATAGCCTTTCGTCCCGGTTCATTATCTCAAATTCTATACTGAACATAAAATTCTAATATTTTGCATTATACAATTATATATGTTAATGAAGAGCTGAAAAGATTTTGGTAAAAATCCGCCAACCGGAAATGGTACTTTTCTTGTAGCACTATAACATTTTTTGCAAAAATTGTATAAAATAATGCGATTGTTACAATTTGACATACCACACATGAAAGAAGAAATTACATTGTACAATATTTAATCTTATTTGTTTCTATATCTTTAACCAATAAAGAAATATAATTTTTTTAAATATATAATTTTACCTACCACGATTTGTGAATCCCGAAATAGAAATAAAATTTAAAACAAAAATAAAATTGTCAATGTGACAGATAAACAGATGTCTGTGGCAAGGAGGTTTCTCTGTGGTGTAGGGCATGTGTAGAGTGTGGTGTAGAATTTTGAAATGTAGGATATAGTATAGATATTAACTGGACATAGTATAGTATTATGTAAATATGGTATTTATAAAATAAAATAATATATTAAACTAAGAGCTGATTAGATTTGTGAAATATATAATTTATTACCTAATTAAAGCTTAATATTTGATTTGGTTAAATACGAGGTTAAATAATAATACTTCAATGTCAAGGCGAGAGGTATTGTAACGGCCACGTCAGATTTTTTCTGGTGTATTGGCGGATAATTTGAAATTTGAACTGCGTTGATCAGCTGTGACAACATACGAATTACTATAATACAAACATGTCTTCATAGGAACACTTTACGGTGATGCTGTCGATTGTTTGCTGCAACGGAGTTAATTACCATTTGTAATTATTGGCAAACCAAGTATCTTGTTTAAATAAACACATTTTGTTTCTTCGACAAATCAGACCTGAAAAAATGGTCTGGTAAAAGCGAATTTTTTATTATTACGTGGTTTGTTGTTAAATAAATCACAAACTTCATTTAGGTAAACGACACTCTTAAGAGCTTACAATAAATGCAATTGGCCATCATCGTCAATATCTTTATAAAACAAGAATGCTTGTACGACGAGAAATAATTCCCAATATACCAATTTACCAACATACAGTCCGTGATCATTCTCAATAATAAAAACTCGTGCAGCTAATAAAGCATACAAGTCCAGTGCCTACTGCCATCTTAAAAGGAATCACAACATTATTTTCTAACCTTTCCTAGAGTCGATCATAGCCTTCGACCATAGATACCTTAGACCCCGCACGCAGTCATTTGTTGTGAAGCCGACACTTCTGTCAGTTTGCCCACAGTTGGTGTAATGCGGGTTGTATTTTCACCAAAGTTGATGTAATGCGGGTTGCATTTTTTATTTGACAAGTGACAGTTCGTGATTCACATTATTGTTAGTATTCAATAAAATACAATCAAAATGCACAAGATAACTTCTAAATATACAAAATTATGACAGATGACAACAAGAATGAAATAATCCAAGAATTAGCAATAAATGTCACTTAAAAAGTATAAAGTATGCAACTTGCACTGCAGCAACTTTGGGATCTCTATCTCACTTCACACAGCCTCTGCAGCAACTTTGGGATCTCCATCTCACTTCACACAGCCTCTCTGTCATTAGTGCTGGCTTCAAAACCAGTGACCTCTATATACATAATCTGACAATTCCCCTCAACTGCGTTTCGGGAAATTGATAGATGATGTTTTGTGTCGTGAAATTGTTAGAAATAAGTTGCCGTGGAAACGACAAAACAATTCTCAAAAAATTATCATCTCTTATGGTATTACCCCTGAATATTTTTTGACAGATGGTTTAACCAATCATATTGCGTAATGATGACGTCAAATGACGTAATGCAACCAATAGAATTGAAAATGTAAAATGATGTATCTGACAACATAATTTTGTAGATTAGGTTTTATTTTGTTACGTTAGTTACAAAAAATAAATAAATTTGTCACATAAAACGTCAAAAATGTTTAGCAAAATGAGTCGTTTTGGTAGTATTTTTAAGAAGAAAAATATTCTTCCTAAATACCATTCGAGATAATAATTTTTTGAGAGAATTTTTGTCTATTCCACGGCAACTTATTGCAATTTCACTCCACAAAACATAATCTGACAATTCCCCTCAACTGCGTTTCGGGAAATTGATAGATGATGTTTTGTGTCGTGAAATTGTTAGAAATAAGTTGCCGTGGAAACGACAAAACAATTCTCAAAAAATTATCATCTCTTATGGTATTACCCCTGAAAACTCCAGTCCACCAGTTATGCGGGTTGCGTTTTCGGTGGAGACACGTATATTACCCAAGACGCACGTCCATTATTTATATAGAGGTCACTGTTCAAAACCCACTGTACATTTAAATAGGCGATACGTGTCTAGAACATATATGGTCTAAGATCATAGCCATCTAGAAGTTAGCTATTAGTGGACATTAGCACACATTATAAACATTATAACACACACCATATACAGATAATGATTTAATCGCTAGGCTGGTTGGCTACTCGAGAACTGTGTGCCAGATATGGTCCGTGTCCGTGCCATATGCAGTCATAAATATTTACATACAAAGACATCGATAAATGTTATTAATAATGGCACGTTGTTATTGAAGCTTGAATTGGTCAGATGGGGCATTGTGAAGTTGTGAGTAATGTTTTGATTATTTCTTTATACAGGGTGCAGCACAAAGGACGGATGGTTTTTAAAAAATCTGCTGTGTCCACCACAGTACTTCCCCGACTATATAAGTTTTAATAACTTATTTCGTAACGCCTTTAATTTATGCTTTATTCAGCAAAATTTAAATAAATTTATCTTTTTTCCCAAACTATTTAAGCATAATTTGAATAATGTATTTTTATCTTTCTACTAGAATTATTTTCCCGAGAGCTTTAATTTGATACCACACACGATAGTATTTTTTAAAAAAGTTATGTTTATAATATAAAGTTGGTACCACTGGTTGAATAAAAAAATTTTTTTAACATTTGTATACAAATTAGAAGAGCTTATTAGATTTTTTGGTACAAATATCTTCACCGGAAGTGATATTTTTTGAAGAGTGAAAAGATTAATAATTGTCAAAAATTTATTTAAATTTGGATAAATATAATATTTATTTGTAATAAGAATAAGAGAAAAAGTTATTTGCAACTAACGTTATAATTTTTTTTCTTTATTTGGTAGTATTAAAGAACTGTAGTAAAATTTAAAAAAAAATTATTAAATAAAACGTTGAAATCTAGGTACATTTTAGTGAAAAAATGTATTTATAAAAAATTTCTAGGTATAATTTTTTGTTTCAGCGGTAGTTTTTAAATTTTCAAAATTTTCTAAATAATGAAAGTCCAAAATTTTATAATTATTTAAATTTGCTGTTGAGATACCTACTATAGTAGATAATGTGAAATTTATTTGAAAAAGAATTCAAATTGACCAAGGAGTTATTGATAAACTACGAATTTTAATCGTTTTCTAGACTTTCCATTAATCAAAACAAGTCCGGAAAATCGGAAAAGACAATATTTACAGCTAGTATAAAACTGTTACCAAAATTTGGTTCATAAAGCAATCGAAATAGGCGACACTACTCACTACTACTACTACTACTACACTCTTCTTTGAATTCCAGGAAATAGGTAAAACTATACTATTTGCTTGGACTTCGAGAAAAATGGGACGTTTGGTCTCTCTGTCTATATCATTAATTTAATGCTATAACTACACTCGAGGAAAAAATTAGGGGAAAACTTTTTTTTGACGAAAAATGTCAAATTTTCAAACCTTGATAACTCGGTTGCATTTGACCCAAAATCAATAATCCTTTTGATTTTAAAAAGATCAAAGTCTCCTCTTTCGAATGATGTACTTGAAAGCCACATACATCCCATGTCCCGTAAACCACCATAGAAAAAAAAATGTCCAACTTTAACAACTTGTACGGAGTACAAAAAAAATTGTAGACCATATTCAAGGCAAGGACATTAAAGTTCACACAATTGCCTTTCAAGTTAAAAAAAGAACAAGTTTCTACGATGATTTGATCCAAAGTTATGAGCATTTGAAATTTAAAGTATCATAAGCATGTTGTCTACGCACTTGTTGATGAGACGACGAATTTGGGCCTGCGGAATGCTCCACCAGATTTCACGAAGCCTCGCGAACATTTCATCGATGTTAGCAGGTTAATGTGAAAACTTCATAACTTTGATCTTTTTAAAACCCAAAGGATTATTGATTTTGGGTCAAATGCAACCGAGTTATCAAGGTTTGAAAATTTGACATTTTTCGTCAAAAAAAAAGTTTTTCCCTAATTTTTTCCTGGAGTGTATTTACGATTTGATTAAAGTAAATAAATAATATCAAATGTTATCTAAACTTAATTGTTATTAAATGTTACATTTACTGCGGATTCGCGGTTTACAATAATTTCATTGCATTATTTTGTCGTTAACACTATCGCTACGCTATTACCTATAAGACAATGTATTTTTTAAATTAATAATATTGAAAAAAAACATGAAAAATTGTTGTTCTTATTTAATTGTTACTTAAAACAATGGTATGTTTCCATAGTATCTAAATACCGATTTAAAGTAGAATTTTATATCATAAAAATATTTTATTTTAAACAAAATCGAAAAGTAAAAAATACTTGGTTAAAAATGTCATTTTTATTAGAAGCGTATAAATTATACGTTATACACACGTTGGACATCATTTTGACTGTGACTCTGCATTTCATTCAATTCAAAAACTTCGACTATGAACTATGATACTATGTACTATGAGAGATAACTGCTAAAAATACAGTCTCCTGACCGAACCATTGTTTAAAATTTGTTGTAATGTTACTAAATTTCAAAAATAAGGTAACGTAATAATTCAATATTTAATAATAGGTATATAGTAAAATTAAAATAATCTTAATAGGTTAATAAATATTTTATTTATTGTTTTAGATATCATATCATAAATTAAAAGTGGCAGCGGCATAGTAATAATTTTTCACCTAAATTAAACAGTATACAAATCAAATTTAAACGCAAGATCAAAATAATTTTTGGTATGAATAGGTACGTAGTAGGTATTATATTTACATTTTTATTTTATTTAAAGTTTAAATGATAATTTTAATTATATTGTTATAGATTTGAAAATTTATGAAACATCGAAAAGTGTGGTCCTTTGTTTGGTTTAGTTTTGGTTTACAAATAAATTAAATCATTTATGTTACCTTTCTGATTTTTTTCAAATTTAATTCAAAACTTTAGGTACTATCTAGTTGTAAGGTATTTGGATATAAATTTTTAAATAATGTTTTTACAGAATTAATAATTTGCTCTAAATTATTATGTATCCAATAATTTTTATCTAAATTATATGAATAATAAGTTGTTACTTAATATATTAAATGGATATATCAATGTATTTATGTATATTGTATCTCATCAAAAAAATATTTGTATAAATCTCATCCAAGTTCTTCAGCCCAAAAAGGTATTGAGATATCAGTATTTAAGCAAGATTCTTTTATAAGGTTATTGTTTTTCATATTCATGAAAAGTTCAAACTTGTATTGTTTTGCAATGTATTTAAATCTGGTGCCAAGTGTAGAACTATTGTTTGGAAATATCTAGTATTGCATAGTTTGAGTCAGATGGAACAGACGATTACATAAGGAACCAGAATACCAGAAAGAAACTTGGTTTAAACACTGAATACTTTTTAGGTCTGAAGAACTTGGCTGAGCTTTTTATTTGTTTTTTATGATATATCACATATCACTACTTTTTGTAGTAAGAATAATATTGAAATTATACATGTTTACTTCCAAATTATATAATACAATCGATACAGCAACGACTCAGCTCATCCCATGTTGAGAATTTATTTCTCTACAATTAGCTAATTATAAAATATCCTGTGTGATTAACCGTTTACGAGATAATTGCGAAAAACTAGTGCAATGTTTAGTTTTTTCAGGATTTTGGGGGGACGCGGCACCCTGCGCCGGGGTAACCCGACGGATATTTGATTCTACAGTACTCCCAAGTATATATGCAAAATTTCAGGACTATATAAATTTTTTCCGCCAAATGGCGTTTTACGAGCTAATTTGACTACTAGTTCTCGAGATTACGATGGTGCGGCTCGAAAAACGGACATCCTGTATAGTTTTTGGAGAAACATTATAAAATAAAATAAAATGCTGAATTCGTTTTATACCTTACGTTATTTCTACGTAGATTTAGATTGGTATTGTATTTAATATTGCATTTCATGAAAAAAATATGCACATATCAATCAGCGAAACACACTGAAGTGCAATTGCATCAAAATTAACAAAAAAATTGTAATTAAAAGTATGTGTTCAATATTAAACTGTCGTTTGATTCAAGTTATTATTCTGTAAAAAATAATAAACTAGTGAGAAAAGAGAATATTATAATTTAATAAATTCGAAACGAAAGTAGAATTCGCGAAACCAACATACATACTCAGTAACAATTTGCAATGCAATGAGAACAAATTAGAAACTATACAATATTTGGCACAGATTTTTAAGTGTTACACTAGTACGTCATTTAAAAAACTGTTGTTAGAAGCTCAAATTGAATTGTTCTCATTTTGAAGGAGCATTTGACCTTTCACACGCCAAAAAAACCTCGATCATAAGTATTAGAAAATTAGAACTAATTTACAATTTCATTTCATAAAAAGCAGTTATTACTTTCATAGAAGATAACTCTTTATAACAAAATAAAACACACTTTTGTCGGTAGATATATGAGTACAAAATATTGAATTAACTAATCAATTACGTTTCTAATATTTCTTCTTGACATTTTATTAGCTTCTACTTTTAGGCATAAAATTTAAGGACGTTCCCTAGACATTTTAAAAAATGTTCTAATGCAACCAAACTTTGAATTTATGTTGTCTGTGTCAAAAATGATACCTGAATTTTTTGACCACGTAGTTTGAACGAAATTAATTGTTAAATTTTAATATTTTACATGGGCTCTTATGGCTTTCCATTAATTGATTAAATAAAAGATGTTAGAAATGTTCTATTTACTTAATTTTTGGTATATAAACGTATGCAAGCACGGACATCAATTTCCCAAAATTTGAAGAAGGTTGACCACATAGTTGTAACAATATTGTTGTTGTTGTAAAAAAATCTGCAAGCATTTTTTGATTAGTGAATTAGAAATTATTGTAAAAATATATCACCGCAACTGAACGAATTGCAATATCAACTAACACCCGTTGACCGAATTTTGTTTTACATTAATAAAAATATTTTTATTAATTAAAGGCTGATATCTGAGTATGCCACTGCATGTCTAGGGAACCTCCTTAAGATTAAGGGTTTGCACAATTTACAATTTTTATATATTTTAAGTCGATTTATTGTATCTCTTCATGTATATTAAAAGGTTGGAAAATATAAAAATTCCTTGTTGTTTGGATTATTGTATAGCGAAATTATGTGAGATGTGACGTTTCGACCTGAGCCTTGGCCATTTTCAAGCTACAGTTATGATATGAAAATAATTTTGTTATAAATATTAATATGCATTGTCCCTTTAAGAAATAAACAAAGAACCAAACCGTAAGTATAAATTCATCCGGAGCAGAACCGCAACCTTTTGTGGTTCAAATCTCTCGCGCTATATATCATTTACTATTTTTTTTCAAATTGATTTTGAGAAAGTGTTGCGTTTCTCAATTTTTACTTCCTTGTACAGTAAAAAGGAAGTATTGTAATCGCGAAAAATTTCGGTTCTCAGATTTTGACGGAAATATCCGTTTTGACCTTTTCTGAATCTATTATGAGTATGACTAGTTTCGTCGTGACGTCTGTACGTACGGACGGACGGACGTATGTATGTCGCATAACTCAAATACGGTTAGACGTAGAAAGTTAAAATTTTGTATTTAATACTGTTATAGCATCTATAGTTGTGCACCTCCTATTTTTGGTTGCGATCGTCCGTGCCAAAGGGGTACTATTTGTTTTTTTTTCGCATTATTCAAAAACGGTAGGTATGTCGTAGAAAGTTGAAATTTTGTATTTGAGACTCATGTTGCATCTAGTTGATCACCTCATATTTTTGGTTGCGATCGTCCGAGCCAAAAGGGCACTTTACTCTAGGTATTTTTTGGTATTTTCCGCATAAATCAAATACGGTTAATTATTCTACATTTTAGTTATTGAGAAAAGTATGAACAGTTTAATAGGCGTACAAGGAAGTCATGTGGTGTCCACGTCAGATTTTTACCTTCCGCTTACCTGTAAAGGAAGTTATTGGAATCATGCAAAAAATCGGGTAGTGAGTTTTTAGTGGATGAGCACGAATTAGGGTCCTTACAACTCATTTTTGATAGTTTCCCGATGATGTCTGTATGTATGCGTGTGTGTGTGTGCGTGTGTGTGTATGTGTGTGGTCCGGGTCGATGCCGTCTGTCGGATAACTCAAATACGAATTATCCAAAAATTTTGATATTTGGTATTTTACAATTGTATACGAATAGGAAGAGCTCATTAGATTTTGGTACAAATATCTTCACCGGAAGTGATATTTTTTGAAGATTGAAAAGATTAAGTGTCAAAAATTTCTATAAATTTGGATAAATATAGTATTTATTTGTAATAAGAATAAGAGGAAAAGTTATTTGCAATTTACGTTATAAAAAAATTGTCTTTATCTGGTAGCATTAAAGAACTGCAGTGAAATTTAAAAAATAAATTTATCAAATAAAACATTGAAATATTGTAATCCATGTTCGGTTGATTTTTGTTTCTGCATAAAAAATATTGACAGGTGAGACGGGTGACAATGACAAGTTGGCATACCAACGCTATATAAGTCATAACGTCATAAGTAAGCTATTAAATGTAGTAACTGAACGGAGGATTGCTTCAACACAGAAGAGTTTTCGTGTGAATGAATCTTTTGATTCAGGTGATACTAATTTCTGTGTTTGAATATTTTGTATTTTTATTTGTATATTTTAAATGGGCACCGGATTGTATGTGCCTATACATTTCTGTTTAAAGTCTAGATATGGCGGAAGGTTGTGTGATGGTCACGTCAGATTTTTTTTTAGATATCCTGCCCTTTAGGAAATAATTCTATGGACGTGTATGTTGTTTTCTATGGCAGCATTTTGCGTTGCACTGGCATTTGAGCGTTTGGTGCGCGGTGCACACCTTTCACGTATTAAATTGTTTATTAATATAATGACCTTTGCGCAGCGGTGATTTCCAGCCGATAAACATCGGTGTGAGGAGAGATTTATTGTATTTTAAATGAGCGATGCTGAGCCTGTAATTTCTGATTTACAACCTGCCCATTTACTGCGATAATCGCCGTTATTTGCACCAAACAAAACGAGGAAATTTTGCGATGGTTTCTATGGGTAGGTGGGAAGGACAATACGGAATGTAAAGCCATTTTTGTGATATTTTAATATTATTATTTCAAAGTGTGAAGAAATGTAAGTTATTGTTAGTTATTATTTTAAATCGTTATGGTTTATGGTACAGTCCTAGTCATAAAAATGTTTTTGATTTAACTTAGTTTAATAATTTGCTGAGTGCTGACCACAAAATTATTGAACACTCTCAATAAAGATTGGAAGTTAATAAGAAATTTTCATGAACGAAATGAAATAAGTTTTGAATTTTTTTATGGGACTGCAATAATAGATATTTATACACAAAGTGAGATACATGAATGTTTATTCAAGAGAAGAAAGTTTAGGCCCCGAGTCCGAAGGGCGAGTGGGATAATTTCTTCGAGTGAATAAACATTCGTATCTCACGTGGTTTATATAATATTTTATTCAATTTTGACGAAATTATTTCAAATATATGAATTATAAATTTATTTTGACATAACAAAAAAACTAATCAAAGTAGTCGTTAGTGGCAAGTTGTCATTGTTTTATGCATTTTTGACGGAATAATAACAGTTTAAAACGTCAGAGTGATTTAAAAATGTGTTGAGTGATTTAAAAAAATAATTAATTCACTTGTGAATAAACATTTATTTAAAGTTGTTGCTATGGAGTTAATAATAGCAGTTTAAAACGACAAAATTGAATTGAATTCTTATGTGTCAAAAATGTACAAAGATCCAAAAAGGCAAAGATCTTAAATTAAGTAGGTACATAATTTACCAAAATGCACATACATTGTATTAGGTAGTACCTATATGTGCATATTGGAGTGCATGCCGGGCGGCCTAAAACCACGCCGCCTAAAGCCCACGCGGCCTAATTCCACGCCGCCTAAAATCCATAACGTCTAATTTTACCCCCACCACAATAGAAGGTGACTACGACGAACCACCCCGCCTAATACCACAACATCTAATTCCACAACGCCTAATGTCCATTCCGCCTAATACCATAACGCCTAATTCCACTCCACCTAATGTCCATTCCGCCTAATACCACGATGCCTAATCCCACGCCGCCTAATTCCACGCCGCCTAATTCCATATCACCTAAAATCCACAACGTCTAATTTTACCCCCACCACTATATCCACACCGTATTCACTCGTTCTGTGTGTTGTATGTCTCACGATTTTATACGGCGTGGACACAGTGGTGGGGGTAAAATTAGACGTAGTGGATGTTAGGGGGCGTTGAATTAGGCGGCGCGGGATTAGGCGGCGTGGTATTAGGCGGCATGGACAATAGGCGTTGTGGAATTAGACGTTGTGGTATTAGGCGGCGTGGTTTGTCGAAGTAAACTTCTATTATGGTGGGGGTAAAATTAGACGAATGTAATGAAAACTTCTTGACTGGATGATGAGATATGGAAGGAAAAATCAATTACTGGAAGTCAGTCACAAGATTTGAAGGCTTTATTTCATCTCCAACCGGTTTCTACCCCACATGGGTCATCTTCAGGGAGTGAAAGTCATAACAAAAATTGTATACATAGAATTAATTGTAAAACACATTTAAAAATTAGACGTTATGGATTTTAGGCGGCGTGGAATTAGACCGCGTGGGTTTTAGGCGGCGTGGTTTTAGGCGGCGTGGAATTAGACCGCGTGGGTTTTAGGCGGCGTGGTTTTAGGCCGCCCGGAATGCTACGGTGTGCCGTAGTCAACTTCTATTGTGGTGGGGGTAAAATTAGACATTATGGATTTGAGGCGGCGTAGAATGGGGGTTTACACCTTAACCAAATTTGTTGATTTCAACACTATTAGGTGTAAGATTAATGTAAACTCTTTCTAAAAACATAAATTATATGACATAATATGGTTCCATATTTATTTAAATAAATAAAGAAGATTTAGTGCATTTGAAACGCTTCAATTTCTGACGTCATGTTCACAGCACGGTTAACTCTCTTTAACTATATATCGCTCTCACTTCAACAAGTCACGTGAAACAGCAACAGAGCAAGAAGCTTCTTGTTTACCAAACCTTCCTGACGGTGACAGTTGACAACCTATCGTGAGATAATTAAGAGGTTGTTTCTGTTTAGTGTTGTTAATAGAAATATTATGTTTAACAAACAATTAGAACATAAAACAAAAATAATAAGTAGCACATGCATAAATCGTAGCAGTAGAAGTATCCACATGACAGCTGTCAACGAGCGAATGTCTTACCTCGCAACCCTCTCCTGTAACCATGTGATTACTGTGAACGTGACGTCACATTCGCGCCTTCCATCGATCGTTTAAACAGGAGGGAAAAAATACAGTTTTCAATAATTTTTTTACGCAAATCCTTTCATATTTAAATTGTTTAATTGATTGGAATCGATGTATCTTTTTATGAAGAATAACATATAAAAAAATTGGAAAAAAGTGTAAACCCCCATTAAGCCGCTTGAATTTTAGGCAGCGTGGTTTTAGGCCGCCCCGCATGCACTCCTGTATGTCTTCTTGATGTTTTTTCCGTTGTTGTGTCCTCTTGCTCTTCTCCTTCGTAGATGACGCTGTCTTCATCATCGCGTCTTCAATGTCTAGTCGTTGTTGAAGTGATGTAAATATATTTTTGAGTTGATTGTGTTTGTGTTTGTTGGCGATTTTACATCTAATTGTTGTTTACTTGTGCTGCTGTTCCTGGATGGCCGGTCTCTGTGATGTTGGTTGTTGTATTTGGTGCCTTAGTTCCGCTGTTGTCCGTATGACGGCCGGTAAAGTAGACGTTTTGGGTGCGCTGAGTTGTGCCGCAACTGCGTCGGTAAAACCGAACTCGCGCTGCGCGTAGTAGCGTTCTTCTTGCGTGATCGGTTTAGTTCCGCTACCGCCCGCTGTGTTTGTTTTATTTGCACTGTCAACAGTTTTTAATTTCAATTTGTTTGTTTTCTTCGTTTTATCTAGTTTTCCGGGCTTTCATCCGCTATTTTTGTAATTTCATTTGATTTCGCACATTCACTATCACTTTTATTATAACTTTCATCGTCACTGATGGTAATTTTCATTTAATTTAATTTAAAAGATAAATGTGTGTAACTCAATGGAGCCATGCATGCACCATTCTCATTTACGTTTTCATTTTAATTTTCATGGCTCCATTGAGTTAAACACATTTATCTTTTAAATTAAATTAAATGTAAATGTAAATGGCTGCATAAATCCGCTTTTAAATGTGAATTTTCAATTAGAGGGATAATGTACGCTATTTTATAATAATTATTTTTGTAAGTATTGTAAATTAGTGATTGTGAAACGAATGCAAGTTCTCCGACACGAGCGCAGTAAGTTTCAGAATTTGCATGAAGTTTCAGAAAATGTTCTCCGCATGTGTTACAAACAAGATTTTTTCTGAAATCGTCCCCCAAAACATTATAATCAAAATTAATTCAAGTTTAAAAGTAATCAAATGTTCTACTGTGAAGTAATGCCTTCTATCATTTAAAATGTTCTTGAAAACGGAAAAGCTTCTTTCTGAAACATTGCCTCCACTTAAGGTAGTAAATCCATGGGTAGTGACAACCCAAAATATGACTTGAATTAATATACAGCATTCATTACAAGTCGTAGAATTTGAATAAAAATTAAAATTTATAGGTAACCGTTGAAATAACGAAGATAATTGAATTTAAAGTTGACTGCACTGGATTTGTTTTAATATTAAACACAAACAAGAGAAATAGGTAACCAAACATCCTAAATTACATAATACTAGTAAAATAAACATACAAAATTTAATTATTTTTAATGAAACAATCATTACTTCACCCAGTGGCAGTGGCAAAGAAAATTTTTTGACTGGGAAACATGAAAATTCATTTTGTAATTTAAAAAAAAAATCTTTTTGATTCGTAATCAGTATATCAAACTACATATATCCTTAACGTATGTACCTGAAGTTATGAAACACAGTATATCTTAAAAAGTACAACCTCTAACTCATTTTGTCTAATCGAATTGACAGTTCGCCTGGCTGGGATTTAAACAACTGTCAAGTCGAAAATGTTATAGTAATATTTTGTCAAGAAACAGGGGCCCAATTCCTATTTCTCAACAAAATAAACTACAACATTGACTGAGTAAGAAGTTATACTTTAAGACGTGTAAATGTATTAAAGGATGTGTTAGTAAGTGTACAAAAGTTTACTGTTTTAAAGAAATTATAAATTCTTCTTTTCCAAGACTCATTGGCGATTCAATTTAAGGCGCTACACTTGTAAATCCAGAAGATTAACAATTTGAACGAGTCTGGCTGTATTATAAAAAATTTCAAACTGAAATTTTACATGAAGAATCATGATTCATTAATCATTAGTGAATCAATAAATGCAAATTATTAATTGCTGTGACATCAATTAGCAAAACTTGGAGCTAATTTTTATCATTTAATAATCCATATTATACGTTGATTAATGCACAAAAATAAATCGATAATATACATTAGTCGGAAGACAGTTAACCCATTGACTGTAATAATTTATGAAAAACTCGCATTTTGAGTAATTTTTAGAAATTATTTAACAAAATTCGGCAAGGTTTTTTGTAAATTTAATTCTATAGCCATGTAAGCACAACCTATAAGTACATCATTGTACAATATAAGGTCATCGATTTCAAAACCAAAGTCACAAAATGATTTATTGTAACATGCTTTTTGCTTTGCATTTGATAGTAAGAGATGGGGCCTTCATATTTTCAATGCTTTGTATTTGAATCAGATAATAATAACATAAGTTCGGTTTCTTTATTTCTTGTAAGATAATTACAAATCTTATTCTTGCATCATTGAATCTAAAACAAACAAATAATTATTAATTTGGGCATCACACAGCAACAAGTTGCTCCTGTGTGATGCCGGCTCGAGTCTCGAACCCGAGACTCTGAGGTGGGAGTCGAACCCGTGTGGAGTTGTTAGTTCCGGCTCCTGGTGATGTCAGGAACCGGTTGAGCCCTGTCACCACGTCAAGGTCACCCCACAAGACAAGGAACCCCTCGCCAGTCATCTGAACCGCGACGACTAACAAAGGGCCGCCCTAGCCCTGGCGACAGACTAGGGCGCCTACCCGACGATAGCTAAATTTAAATTTTGATTTAAATAGTCCGAAAATTATAACGAAGATTTATTTGCGCTTTATGCTCGAGCTACGTCAAAACAAAACGCGGAAGACTGTAGAGTGCCCGTTGATCCCAGTAGACAGGGGCCCCTGTGGTCAACCTGAAACAAAAAGCAAAGTTGTGGCTGCTGCCACCAAATTAGTACTGTGACGACAAATCTTCAATCTTCTAACTCAATTCATATTAGTCAATTTGACCCGAATAATTTACTATCACCCAGCCAGGACTTTTAAATTATTCGTGTCAAATATACTACGAATAATTATTTTGCATCTTGCACGAGCGGGCAACTCAGCCTTTCAGCAAAATAAAGACCGTAGCTGACATCATATGAAGATGAGCTTGACGTGTTCTCTCCAGTGCATGTTAATGAAAGGTACCTGAAACATTAAACAAACCGGCGATTAATAATAAATTACATGTATTTCATTTTCTTCAATCTTCTTCGATCCATGAAGAATGTCAAACTCAATTTACATTAGTCAATTTGACCCGAATAATTTACTAGGACCAGCCAGGGCTTTTGAATTATTCGTGTCAAATATACTACGAATAATTATTTTGCATCTTGCACGAGCGGGCAACTCAGCCTTTCAGCAAAATAAAGACCGTAGCTGACATCATATGAAGATGAGCTTGACGTGTTCTCTCCAGTGCATGTTAATGAAAGGTACCTGAAACATTAAACAAACCGGCGATTAATAATAAATTACATGTATTTCATTTTCTTCAATCTTCTTCGATCCATGAAGAATGTCAAACTCAATTTACATTAGTCAATTTGACCCGAATAATTTACTAGGACCAGCCAGGACTTTTGAATTATTCGTGTCAAATATACTACGAATAATTATTTTGCATCTTGCACGAGCGGGCAACTCAGCCTTTCAGCAAAATAAAGACCGTAGCTGACATCATATGAAGATGAGCTTGACGTGTTCTCTTCAGTGCATGTTAATGAAAGGTACCTGAAACATTAAACAAACCGGCGATTAATAATAAATTACATGTATTTCATTTTCTTCAATCTTCTTCGATCCATGAAGAATGTCAAACTCAATTTACATTAGTCAATTTGACCCGAATAATTTACTAGGACCAGCCAGGGCTTTTGAATTATTCGTGTCAAATATACTACGAATAATTATTTTGCATCTTGCACGAGCGGGCAACTCAGCCTTTCAGCAAAATAAAGACCGTAGCTGACATCATATGAAGATGAGCTTGACGTGTTCTCTCCAGTGCATGTTAATGAAAGGTACCTGAAACATTAAACAAACCGGCGATTAATAATAAATTACATGTATTTCATTTTCTTCAATCTTCTTCGATCCATGAAGAATGTCAAACTCAATTTACATTAGTCAATTTGACCCGAATAATTTACTAGGACCAGCCAGGGCTTTTGAATTATTCGTGTCAAATATACTACGAATAATTATTTTGCATCTTGCACGAGCGGGCAACTCAGCCTTTCAGCAAAATAAAGACCGTAGCTGACATCATATGAAGATGAGCTTGACGTGTTCTCTCCAGTGCATGTTAATGAAAGGTACCTGAAACATTAAACAAACCGGCGATTAATAATAAATTACATGTATTTCATTTTCTTCAATCTTCTTCGATCCATGAAGAATGTCAAACTCAATTTACATTAGTCAATTTGACCCGAATAATTTACTAGGACCAGCCAGGGCTTTTGAATTATTCGTGTCAAATATACTACGAATAATTATTTTGCATCTTGCACGAGCGGGCAACTCAGCCTTTCAGCAAAATAAAGACCGTAGCTGACATCATATGAAGATGAGCTTGACGTGTTCTCTCCAGTGCATGTTAATGAAAGGTACCTGAAACATTAAACAAACCGGCGATTAATAATAAATTACATGTATTTCATTTTCTTCAATCTTCTTCGATCCATGAAGAATGTCAAACTCAATTTACATTAGTCAATTTGACCCGAATAATTTACTAGGACCAGCCAGGGCTTTTGAATTATTCGTGTCAAATATACTACGAATAATTATTTTGCATCTTGCACGAGCGGGCAACTCAGCCTTTCAGCAAAATAAAGACCGTAGCTGACATCATATGAAGATGAGCTTGACGTGTTCTCTCCAGTGCATGTTAATGAAAGGTACCTGAAACATTAAACAAACCGGCGATTAATAATAAATTACATGTATTTCATTTTCTTCAATCTTCTTCGATCCATGAAGAATGTCAAACTCAATTTACATTAGTCAATTTGACCCGAATAATTTACTAGGACCAGCCAGGGCTTTTGAATTATTCGTGTCAAATATACTACGAATAATTATTTTGCATCTTGCACGAGCGGGCAACTCAGCCTTTCAGCAAAATAAAGACCGTAGCTGACATCATATGAAGATGAGCTTGACGTGTTCTCTCCAGTGCATGTTAATGAAAGGTACCTGAAACATTAAACAAACCGGCGATTAATAATAAATTACATGTATTTCATTTTCTTCAATCTTCTTCGATCCATGAAGAATGTCAAACTCAATTTACATTAGTCAATTTGACCCGAATAATTTACTAGGACCAGCCAGGGCTTTTGAATTATTCGTGTCAAATATACTACGAATAATTATTTTGCATCTTGCACGAGCGGGCAACTCAGCCTTTCAGCAAAATAAAGACCGTAGCTGACATCATATGAAGATGAGCTTGACGTGTTCTCTCCAGTGCATGTTAATGAAAGGTACCTGAAACATTAAACAAACCGGCGATTAATAATAAATTACATGTATTTCATTTTCTTCAATCTTCTTCGATCCATGAAGAATGTCAAACTCAATTTACATTAGTCAATTTGACCCGAATAATTTACTAGGACCAGCCAGGGCTTTTGAATTATTCGTGTCAAATATACTACGAATAATTATTTTGCATCTTGCACGAGCGGGCAACTCAGCCTTTCAGCAAAATAAAGACCGTAGCTGACATCATATGAAGATGAGCTTGACGTGTTCTCTCCAGTGCATGTTAATGAAAGGTACCTGAAACATTAAACAAACCGGCGATTAATAATAAATTACATGTATTTCATTTTCTTCAATCTTCTTCGATCCATGAAGAATGTCAAACTCAATTTACATTAGTCAATTTGACCCGAATAATTTACTAGGACCAGCCAGGGCTTTTGAATTATTCGTGTCAAATATACTACGAATAATTATTTTGCATCTTGCACGAGCGGGCAACTCAGCCTTTCAGCAAAATAAAGACCGTAGCTGACATCATATGAAGATGAGCTTGACGTGTTCTCTCCAGTGCATGTTAATGAAAGGTACCTGAAACATTAAACAAACCGGCGATTAATAATAAATTACATGTATTTCATTTTCTTCAATCTTCTTCGATCCATGAAGAATGTCAAACTCAATTTACATTAGTCAATTTGACCCGAATAATTTACTAGGACCAGCCAGGGCTTTTGAATTATTCGTGTCAAATATACTACGAATAATTATTTTGCATCTTGCACGAGCGGGCAACTCAGCCTTTCAGCAAAATAAAGACCGTAGCTGACATCATATGAAGATGAGCTTGACGTGTTCTCTCCAGTGCATGTTAATGAAAGGTACCTGAAACATTAAACAAACCGGCGATTAATAATAAATTACATGTATTTCATTTTCTTCAATCTTCTTCGATCCATGAAGAATGTCAAACTCAATTTACATTAGTCAATTTGACCCGAATAATTTACTAGGACCAGCCAGGGCTTTTGAATTATTCGTGTCAAATATACTACGAATAATTATTTTGCATCTTGCACGAGCGGGCAACTCAGCCTTTCAGCAAAATAAAGACCGTAGCTGACATCATATGAAGATGAGCTTGACGTGTTCTCTCCAGTGCATGTTAATGAAAGGTACCTGAAACATTAAACAAACCGGCGATTAATAATAAATTACATGTATTTCATTTTCTTCAATCTTCTTCGATCCATGAAGAATGTCAAACTCAATTTACATTAGTCAATTTGACCCGAATAATTTACTAGGACCAGCCAGGGCTTTTGAATTATTCGTGTCAAATATACTACGAATAATTATTTTGCATCTTGCACGAGCGGGCAACTCAGCCTTTCAGCAAAATAAAGACCGTAGCTGACATCATATGAAGATGAGCTTGACGTGTTCTCTCCAGTGCATGTTAATGAAAGGTACCTGAAACATTAAACAAACCGGCGATTAATAATAAATTACATGTATTTCATTTTCTTCAATCTTCTTCGATCCATGAAGAATGTCAAACTCAATTTACATTAGTCAATTTGACCCGAATAATTTACTAGGACCAGCCAGGGCTTTTGAATTATTCGTGTCAAATATACTACGAATAATTATTTTGCATCTTGCACGAGCGGGCAACTCAGCCTTTCAGCAAAATAAAGACCGTAGCTGACATCATATGAAGATGAGCTTGACGTGTTCTCTCCAGTGCATGTTAATGAAAGGTACCTGAAACATTAAACAAACCGGCGATTAATAATAAATTACATGTATTTCATTTTCTTCAATCTTCTTCGATCCATGAAGAATGTCAAACTCAATTTACATTAGTCAATTTGACCCGAATAATTTACTAGGACCAGCCAGGGCTTTTGAATTATTCGTGTCAAATATACTACGAATAATTATTTTGCATCTTGCACGAGCGGGCAACTCAGCCTTTCAGCAAAATAAAGACCGTAGCTGACATCATATGAAGATGAGCTTGACGTGTTCTCTCCAGTGCATGTTAATGAAAGGTACCTGAAACATTAAACAAACCGGCGATTAATAATAAATTACATGTATTTCATTTTCTTCAATCTTCTTCGATCCATGAAGAATGTCAAACTCAATTTACATTAGTCAATTTGACCCGAATAATTTACTAGGACCAGCCAGGGCTTTTGAATTATTCGTGTCAAATATACTACGAATAATTATTTTGCATCTTGCACGAGCGGGCAACTCAGCCTTTCAGCAAAATAAAGACCGTAGCTGACATCATATGAAGATGAGCTTGACGTGTTCTCTCCAGTGCATGTTAATGAAAGGTACCTGAAACATTAAACAAACCGGCGATTAATAATAAATTACATGTATTTCATTTTCTTCAATCTTCTTCGATCCATGAAGAATGTCAAACTCAATTTACATTAGTCAATTTGACCCGAATAATTTACTAGGACCAGCCAGGGCTTTTGAATTATTCGTGTCAAATATACTACGAATAATTATTTTGCATCTTGCACGAGCGGGCAACTCAGCCTTTCAGCAAAATAAAGACCGTAGCTGACATCATATGAAGATGAGCTTGACGTGTTCTCTCCAGTGCATGTTAATGAAAGGTACCTGAAACATTAAACAAACCGGCGATTAATAATAAATTACATGTATTTCATTTTCTTCAATCTTCTTCGATCCATGAAGAATGTCAAACTCAATTTACATTAGTCAATTTGACCCGAATAATTTACTAGGACCAGCCAGGGCTTTTGAATTATTCGTGTCAAATATACTACGAATAATTATTTTGCATCTTGCACGAGCGGGCAACTCAGCCTTTCAGCAAAATAAAGACCGTAGCTGACATCATATGAAGATGAGCTTGACGTGTTCTCTCCAGTGCATGTTAATGAAAGGTACCTGAAACATTAAACAAACCGGCGATTAATAATAAATTACATGTATTTCATTTTCTTCAATCTTCTTCGATCCATGAAGAATGTCAAACTCAATTTACATTAGTCAATTTGACCCGAATAATTTACTAGGACCAGCCAGGGCTTTTGAATTATTCGTGTCAAATATACTACGAATAATTATTTTGCATCTTGCACGAGCGGGCAACTCAGCCTTTCAGCAAAATAAAGACCGTAGCTGACATCATATGAAGATGAGCTTGACGTGTTCTCTCCAGTGCATGTTAATGAAAGGTACCTGAAACATTAAACAAACCGGCGATTAATAATAAATTACATGTATTTCATTTTCTTCAATCTTCTTCGATCCATGAAGAATGTCAAACTCAATTTACATTAGTCAATTTGACCCGAATAATTTACTAGGACCAGCCAGGGCTTTTGAATTATTCGTGTCAAATATACTACGAATAATTATTTTGCATCTTGCACGAGCGGGCAACTCAGCCTTTCAGCAAAATAAAGACCGTAGCTGACATCATATGAAGATGAGCTTGACGTGTTCTCTCCAGTGCATGTTAATGAAAGGTACCTGAAACATTAAACAAACCGGCGATTAATAATAAATTACATGTATTTCATTTTCTTCAATCTTCTTCGATCCATGAAGAATGTCAAACTCAATTTACATTAGTCAATTTGACCCGAATAATTTACTAGGACCAGCCAGGGCTTTTGAATTATTCGTGTCAAATATACTACGAATAATTATTTTGCATCTTGCACGAGCGGGCAACTCAGCCTTTCAGCAAAATAAAGACCGTAGCTGACATCATATGAAGATGAGCTTGACGTGTTCTCTCCAGTGCATGTTAATGAAAGGTACCTGAAACATTAAACAAACCGGCGATTAATAATAAATTACATGTATTTCATTTTCTTCAATCTTCTTCGATCCATGAAGAATGTCAAACTCAATTTACATTAGTCAATTTGACCCGAATAATTTACTAGGACCAGCCAGGGCTTTTGAATTATTCGTGTCAAATATACTACGAATAATTATTTTGCATCTTGCACGAGCGGGCAACTCAGCCTTTCAGCAAAATAAAGACCGTAGCTGACATCATATGAAGATGAGCTTGACGTGTTCTCTCCAGTGCATGTTAATGAAAGGTACCTGAAACATTAAACAAACCGGCGATTAATAATAAATTACATGTATTTCATTTTCTTCAATCTTCTTCGATCCATGAAGAATGTCAAACTCAATTTACATTAGTCAATTTGACCCGAATAATTTACTAGGACCAGCCAGGGCTTTTGAATTATTCGTGTCAAATATACTACGAATAATTATTTTGCATCTTGCACGAGCGGGCAACTCAGCCTTTCAGCAAAATAAAGACCGTAGCTGATATCATATGAAGATGAGCTTGACGTGTTCTCTCCAGTGGATGTTAATGAAAGGTACCTGAAACATTAAACAAACCGGCGATTAATAATAAATTACATGTATTTCATTTTCTTCAATCTTCTTCGATCCATGAAGAATGTCAAACTCAATTTACATTAGTCAATTTGACCCGAATAATTTACTAGGACCAGCCAGGGCTTTTGAATTATTCGTGTCAAATATACTACGAATAATTATTTTGCATCTTGCACGAGCGGGCAACTCAGCCTTTCAGCAAAATAAAGACCGTAGCTGACATCATATGAAGATGAGCTTGACGTGTTCTCTCCAGTGCATGTTAATGAAAGGTACCTGAAACATTAAACAAACCGGCGATTAATAATAAATTACATGTATTTCATTTTCTTCAATCTTCTTCGATCCATGAAGAATGTCAAACTCAATTTACATTAGTCAATTTGACCCGAATAATTTACTAGGACCAGCCAGGGCTTTTGAATTATTCGTGTCAAATATACTACGAATAATTATTTTGCATCTTGCACGAGCGGGCAACTCAGCCTTTCAGCAAAATAAAGACCGTAGCTGACATCATATGAAGATGAGCTTGACGTGTTCTCTCCAGTGCATGTTAATGAAAGGTACCTGAAACATTAAACAAACCGGCGATTAATAATAAATTACATGTATTTCATTTTCTTCAATCTTCTTCGATCCATGAAGAATGTCAAACTCAATTTACATTAGTCAATTTGACCCGAATAATTTACTAGGACCAGCCAGGGCTTTTGAATTATTCGTGTCAAATATACTACGAATAATTATTTTGCATCTTGCACGAGCGGGCAACTCAGCCTTTCAGCAAAATAAAGACCGTAGCTGACATCATATGAAGATGAGCTTGACGTGTTCTCTCCAGTGCATGTTAATGAAAGGTACCTGAAACATTAAACAAACCGGCGATTAATAATAAATTACATGTATTTCATTTTCTTCAATCTTCTTCGATCCATGAAGAATGTCAAACTCAATTTACATTAGTCAATTTGACCCGAATAATTTACTAGGACCAGCCAGGGCTTTTGAATTATTCGTGTCAAATATACTACGAATAATTATTTTGCATCTTGCACGAGCGGGCAACTCAGCCTTTCAGCAAAATAAAGACCGTAGCTGACATCATATGAAGATGAGCTTGACGTGTTCTCTCCAGTGCATGTTAATGAAAGGTACCTGAAACATTAAACAAACCGGCGATTAATAATAAATTACATGTATTTCATTTTCTTCAATCTTCTTCGATCCATGAAGAATGTCAAACTCAATTTACATTAGTCAATTTGACCCGAATAATTTACTAGGACCAGCCAGGGCTTTTGAATTATTCGTGTCAAATATACTACGAATAATTATTTTGCATCTTGCACGAGCGGGCAACTCAGCCTTTCAGCAAAATAAAGACCGTAGCTGACATCATATGAAGATGAGCTTGACGTGTTCTCTCCAGTGCATGTTAATGAAAGGTACCTGAAACATTAAACAAACCGGCGATTAATAATAAATTACATGTATTTCATTTTCTTCAATCTTCTTCGATCCATGAAGAATGTCAAACTCAATTTACATTAGTCAATTTGACCCGAATAATTTACTAGGACCAGCCAGGGCTTTTGAATTATTCGTGTCAAATATACTACGAATAATTATTTTGCATCTTGCACGAGCGGGCAACTCAGCCTTTCAGCAAAATAAAGACCGTAGCTGACATCATATGAAGATGAGCTTGACGTGTTCTCTCCAGTGCATGTTAATGAAAGGTACCTGAAACATTAAACAAACCGGCGATTAATAATAAATTACATGTATTTCATTTTCTTCAATCTTCTTCGATCCATGAAGAATGTCAAACTCAATTTACATTAGTCAATTTGACCCGAATAATTTACTAGGACCAGCCAGGGCTTTTGAATTATTCGTGTCAAATATACTACGAATAATTATTTTGCATCTTGCACGAGCGGGCAACTCAGCCTTTCAGCAAAATAAAGACCGTAGCTGACATCATATGAAGATGAGCTTGACGTGTTCTCTCCAGTGCATGTTAATGAAAGGTACCTGAAACATTAAACAAACCGGCGATTAATAATAAATTACATGTATTTCATTTTCTTCAATCTTCTTCGATCCATGAAGAATGTCAAACTCAATTTACATTAGTCAATTTGACCCGAATAATTTACTAGGACCAGCCAGGGCTTTTGAATTATTCGTGTCAAATATACTACGAATAATTATTTTGCATCTTGCACGAGCGGGCAACTCAGCCTTTCAGCAAAATAAAGACCGTAGCTGACATCATATGAAGATGAGCTTGACGTGTTCTCTCCAGTGCATGTTAATGAAAGGTACCTGAAACATTAAACAAACCGGCGATTAATAATAAATTACATGTATTTCATTTTCTTCAATCTTCTATAAGGGCCGTTCGCATGAAGAAGGCCAAACTCAATCCATATTTTGTCAGTTTGACACTGAGTAGTTCACCTAGCTAGGATTTAAGGAACTACTAGTGTTAAACACACTACAGTATTTATTTTGTATCAGGGCATGTGATCAGTCTGCCCTTTTACAAAACAAAATACCATAGCTGACGTCATATGGAGAGGCCAGGTCTCACGGAATAACCTTAAACAAATAAACTGTAATGGGTTAGCGAAGAAATATTTATTTGTAGCTCGGTACAAATTCAGCATCTTCTTATAATTTTCCTTGTCACGTTTTTGAAAGTAAATAATGTTTTAACTTGATCCTACATGTAATGACGCTCATTACATACTCTGAGTCATCGTGTGTGCGGTTATAAACTGTTAGTTCACTCGTGGTTGTTAGTGGAGAGTATACCACAGGATATGTTCCTAAAGTTAAACTTGTTATCTATTAATGTAATTCTAGTTGTATCCTAAAACAAAAAACTGAATGCAGTAAAATATTCAGTAAATGTACGAGTGTAAACTGTAGCATGTATGTACATCTTAAAAAGTACAAACTCCAACTCATTTTGTCTAATCGAATTGACAGTTCGCCTGGCTGGGATTTAAACAACTGTCAAGTCGAAAATGTTATAGTAATATTTTGTCAAGAAACAGGGGCCCAATTCCTATTTCTCAACAAAATAAACTACAACATTGACTGAGTAAGAAGTTATACTTTAAGATGTGTAAATGTATTAAAGGATGTGTTAGTAAGTGTAAAAAAATCCTGATTAACTCTTCATTATTAGTAGGTAGGTACTTGGTATTTGAATCGAAAATAATAACATTAAAGCGTTCATAATTCGGTTTCTTTATTTCTTGCAAGCTAAGTACATATTATATTCTTGTATCATTGAATCTAAAACAAATAAATAATTAATACTTCATGTTGTCAATTGGGCAGCACACAGCAACAAGTTGCTCCTGTGTGATGCCGGCTCGAGTCTCGAACCCGAGACTCTGAGGTGGGAGTCGAACCCGTGTGGAGTCGTTGGTTCCGGCTCCTGGTGATGTCAGGAGCCGGTCGAGCCCTGTCACCACGCCAAGGTCACCCCACAAGACAGGGAAAAATGTGGCCAACCAGAGGCCATTGGGTGTTGTGTGCAATGCAAACACAAGTTCTAAAGTGCAATGAACTCAGTTTGCTACAAGTGCTGTGTGCAATGCAAACATGACGTCAGAAGTGCAATGACCTCAGTTTGCTACAGCTATTTCAGTACATATAAAGCAATCAATGTTGTGTGCAATGCAAACACAAGTTCTAAAGTGCAATGAACTCAGTTTGCTACAAGTGCTGTGTGCAATGCAAACATGACGTCAGAAGTGCAATGACCTCAGTTTGCTACAGCTATTTCAGTACATATAAAGCAATCAATGTTGTGTGCAATGCAAACACAAGTTCTAAAGTGCAATGAACTCAGTTTGCTACAAGTGCTGTGTGCAATGCAAACATGACGTCAGAAGTGCAATGACCTCAGTTTGCTACAGCTATTTCAGTACATATAAAGCAATCAATGTTGTGTGCAATGCAAACACAAGTTCTGAAGTGCAATGAACTCAGTTTGCTACAAGTGCTGTGTGCAATGCAAACATGACGTCAGAAGTGCAATGACCTCAGTTTGCTACAGCTATTTCAGTACATATAAAGCAATCAATATTGTGTGCAATGCAAACACAAGTCCTAAAGTGCAATGAACTCAGTTTGCTACAAGTGCTGTGTGCAATGCAAACTTGACATCAGAAGTGCAATGATATCAGTTTGCTACAGCTATTTCAGTACATATAAAGCAATCAATGTTGTGTGCAATGCAAACACAAGTTCTGAAGTGCAATGAACTCAGTTTGCTACAAGTGCTGTGTGCAATGCAAACTTGACATCAGAAGTGCAATGATATCAGTTTGCTACAGCTATTTCAGTACATATAAAGCAATCAATGTTGTGTGCAATGCAAACACAAGTTCTGAAGTGCAATGAACTCAGTTTGCTACAAGTGCTGTGTGCAATGCAAACTTGACATCAGAAGTGCAATGATATCAGTTTGCTACAGCTATTTCAGTACATATAAAGCAATCAATGTTGTGTGCAATGCAAACACAAGTTCTGAAGTGCAATGAACTCAGTTTGCTACAAGTGCTGTGTGCAATGCAAACTTGACATCAGAAGTGCAATGATATCAGTTTGCTACAGCTATTTCAGTACATATAAAGCAATCAATGTTGTGTGCAATGCAAACACAAGTTCTGAAGTGCAATGAACTCAGTTTGCTACAAGTGCTGTGTGCAATGCAAACTTGACATCAGAAGTGCAATGATATCAGTTTGCTACAGCTATTTGATAAGAAAAACACAATTTTGTTTCCGTAGTGCAATGCAAACATCGTCCGAAAGTGCAATGAACTAGTTTGCTACGGATTTTAAATTTTTTATTTTACACAATAAATAAAATATTGATCGGGGTAAAAGGTATATGTTTTCAATTGACTTCTTTATATCCTTTCTTGATATTTTATTATTTCAATCATCTATTATTTGTTTATAGTGCCATTGGATATATTATTTTTGATCTTGTTTTTAAATTTATATAACAATAAATAAAAGTTATTTGACTACGAATATTAGCTATTCTTCTTGTTATCTGTCTATTATTATTACCTATTCTATCTTGGTCCTAAAACCAAAAACTGAATGTAATAAAATATTCAATAAATGTACCTGTACAACAAGAAGGCCAAACTCAATCCATATTTTGTCAGTTTGACACTGAGTAGTTCACCTAGCTAGGATTTAAGGAACTACTAGTGTTAAACACACTACAGTATTTATTTTGTATCAGGGCAGGTGATCAGTCTGCCCTTTTACAAAACAAAATACCATAGCTGACGTCATATGGAGAGGCCAGGTCTCACGGAATAACCTAAAACAAATAAACAGTAATGGGTTAGCGAAGAAATATTTATTTGTCGCTCGGTAGAAATTCAGCATCTTCTTATAATTTTCCTTGTCACGTTTCTGAAAGTAAATAATGTTTTAACTTGATCCTACATGTAATGACGCTCATTTCATACTCTGAGTCATCGTGTGTGCGGTTATAAACTGTTAGTTCACTCGTGGTTGTTAGTGGAGAGTATACCACAGGATATGTTCCTAAAGTTAAACTTGTTATCTATTAATGTAATTCTAGTTGTATCCTAAAACAAAAAACTGAATGCAGTAAAATATTCAGTAAATGTACGAGTGTAAACTGTAGCATGTATGTACATCTTAAAAAGTACAACCTCTAACTCATTTTGTCTAATCGAATTGACAGTTCGCCTGGCTGGGATTTAAACAACTGTCAAGTCGAAAATGTTATAGTAATATTTTGTCAAGAAACAGGGACCCAATTCCTATTTCTCAACAAAATAAACTACAACATTGACTGAGTAAGAAGTTATACTTTAAGACGTGTAAATGTATTAAAGGATGTGTTAGTAAGTGTACAAAAATCCTGATTAACTCTTCATATTATTAGTAGGTAGGTAGGTACTTGGTCTTTGAATCGAAAAATAATAACATTAAAGCGTTCATAATTCGGTTTCTTTATTTCTTGCAAGCTAAGTACATATTATATTCTTGTATCATTGAATCTAAAACAAATAAATAATTAATACTTCATGTTGTCAATTGGGCATCACACAGCAACAAGTTGCTCCTGTGTGATGCTGGCTCGAGTCTCGAACCCGAGACTCTGAGGTGGGAGTCGAACCCGTGTGGAGTCGTTGGTTCCGGCTCCTGATGATGTCAGGAACCGGTCGAGCCCTGTCACCACGCCAAGGTCACTCCACAAGACAGGGAACCCCTCGCCAGTCATCTGAACCGCGACGACTGACAAAGGGCCGCCCTAGCCCTGGCGACAGACTAGGGCGCCTATCCGACGATAGCTACTACATTTTAATCAAATTTGTAACAAATATTAATCCACGTAAGATGTATTCTATTTTCTTGACCTGAAACCCTTCTTAAAAACTAATTGTATGACAATCAGTCTCTCTGAGACAATTTTATGGACCTAAACAATAATCAATATATTAATCCTCGTAAGATGTGTTCTATTTTCTTGACCTGAAACCCTTCTTAAAAACTAATTTTATGACAATCAGTCTCTCTGAGACAATTTTATGGACCTAAACAATAATCAATATATTAATCCTCGTAAGATGTGTTCTATTTTCTTGTCCTGAAAACGTTCTTAAAAGCTAATTTTATGACAATCAGTCTCTCTGAGACAATTTTATGGAGCCAAACAATAATTTTACATAATTCCATTCGTTTTGTAATTAATATTAATATTATTTTCTTGACCTGAAACCCTTCTGAAAAGCTAATTTTAAGACAATGAATCTCAGCAGTTTCAAAATTGCCCTATCGCAAGCCGCTATGTATACAACACGGAAGTACAAACACAAATACATATGAAATGAGCACACGTTGAAGATTCATTTCCATTCGAAACATTCCTTCCTAAAAGGCGCATCAATATTCTCTAACAGCGTCAGACTGAAACGGTCGGCTTATGATCAACCAACAACCAACCTCCTTTATGGGGACAGAGCTGGGATTAGAGATGGCCTAAAGCACCCTATGCCCTACATATGTAGAGCCCTTCGGCTGATTTACAAGACGGAATAGAACCCGCATTTTACATTTTAGGACAAATATTGCGAACTTGATTGAATCAGCACCGGATACTCAATTCACATGTAAGTGTATTTATATTTGAGTGTTGCACACTAAAACTTACTTAGTAACAATATTTAACAACTGAATTTTATCGCCATTTAATATCATTGTAATCAAATTTGTAACTCAATTCAATCCTCGTAAGATGTGTTCTATTTTATTGTCCTGAAAACGTTCTTAAAAGCTAATTTTATGACAATGAATCTCTCTCTGAGACAATTTTATGGACTCGTACAATAATTTTACTTAATTTCAATCGCATTTTGTAATTAATATCCACGTAAGATGTGTTCTATTTTCTTGTCCTGAAAACGTTCTTAAAAGCTAATTTTATGACTCTCTGAGACAATTTTATGGACATACAATAATTTTAAATAATTTCAATCAATTTGTAAAGCCTGTTTTACATTACACTAAATCTTGAACAAGATATTGTTCAATTTTTGAAACAATCTAAATTGTGTAGTATCATACAGCAAATTGTGTGAAATATCGCATTGCTTCGTAAATTGTCTGAAAAAATAGATAAGCGCGGCTGTCAAATTATTATTATATGCAAACTGCGCAGAATCATAAACTAAATATTGTGGGCAGGTATATAAAATTGTCTCAGTATAAAACAGAAATTAATTAAAAACAAAACAATTTATTGTTCAACATATTGTTCAATTTGTTGCGCAATTTCTTGTTCAATATATTGTGTAATGTAAAACGGCCATAATTAATATTAATCCACTTAAGTTGTGTCCTATTATCTTGACCTAAAACCTGTGTTCTTGTTATCTTCTGGTGCTGAAATAGAAGTATGAAATCTAAAGGATTTTTTTATTCTCAGTTAGATTTCATTGACTACAATTTTTTAAATTTTTTAATGGCATTGTGATTTTTGTGTCTTTTATAAATGATTAATTATCAAACAAGTTTAATGTTACGTGGACTACTTTGTGTGTTGTGATTTTATTCCCGCTTTATGTACACTACCTCAGCAGGGCTGGGTAACCTTTGACCTGACCCAGTGCCTTCCAGGAGTGACCTGGTATGACCCAAGATCTAGGCGCAGACGAATATTAATTTATTTCTTCATTGAATCTTTAAAAATTCTAATTATTTTTAAATATACTGTGAATGATCCATCTTAAGTATTATTTGTATTTGACAAGTATTGGAAAAATATTATAGAGGATTAAAATTAATTAAATTGTGTAATATAAAATATTAGTAATAATAGTTATATTCATAATATATAGTATCATACAATTGACTGTGTTGCTTACTTATAAAAAACACAAAATGCACCATTAACGCCTTTTTACTTCCTTGTACGGAGTAATAAGGAGGTATTGTAATCGCGAAAAAATTCGGTTCTCAGATTTTGACGGAAATATCCGTTTTGACCTTTTCTGAATCCATTATGACTAGTTTCGTCGTGACGTCTGTACGTACGGACGGACGTACGTACGTATGTATGTCGCATAACTCAAATACGGTTAGACGTATAAAGTTGAAAGTTATATTTAGGACTGTTATAGCATCTAGTTGTGCACCTCCTATTTTTGGTTTCAATCTACAAACCGGAAGTAGAATTTTTTCGAATATTTCGATAAATATTTAATTTAAGACAATTTTTTTATTTTAAATGAAAGATTATGTGATTATTACCTACAATCGGTATTTTATAAATATTTTTGTATCTGGTATCATTTAAGAATAATTAAAGTATAATATTTATAATTTAGTATTTCGGTATCTTGTAGTCCATGATCGATTAACATTTGTTACTACGTAAAATTTAAATGATTATGACATGACAGTGACAATAGTAAAATATGCTATATATCTTCTTCTGCAGTTTAAATAAAATGACTAAAATATATTTGTGAGTATAGTAGCAGTAGTAGTAGTACTTATATTAATATTAATATATTTGTATAATAAGTTAAAAGAATAAAGTAGGTATGGCGCGAGGTCTTATGGTGGCCACGTCAGATTTTTTTATATTATTCTACATTTTAGTTATTAAGAAAAGTATGAACTGTTTAATAGGCGTACAAGGAAGTCATGTGGTGTCCACGTCAGATTTTTCCCAACCATAAGTTATTATTATTATTGAATTATTGCATTAGATCCCAAAGATTCACTCAACAAGTTACCGCAGAGTAGCATAATCACTACTAAATTACTTATATTATGTATATTAAATATGTTTCATTATTTATATAGGTATTAATTAGTTTTTCAATTTATCGTGTGTAGTGAAATTGTGTTGTATATTTAAATTAAATTTATAGTTTGTTACAAGGAGTAAAAACAAAATTTGAAGGTGTTTTCTAATGCTTACTATTATGTCAAAATGATTGAAGTGTGATGTTTATGTTAAATGTCAAAATGTCATTTGGATTATTATTTAATACATGTTTTTAAATTTGATTTCAGTTTATTTAAAGAATTTGTGAATTAGTTTAAGTGATTTTTCGGTGATTTTAGAAGGCACTGAAATTAATAGATATTTATACACGAAGTGAGATACATGAATGTTTATTCAAGAGAAGAAGGTTTAGCCCCCGAGCCCGAAGGGCGAGTGGGATAATTTCTTCGAGTGAATAAACATTCGTATCTCACGTGGTTTATACAATATTTTATTCAATTTTGACGGAATTATTTCAAATATATGAATTATAAATTTATTTTGACATAAAAAAAATCAAAGTAGTCATCAGTGGCAAGTTGTCATTGTTTTTATGCATTTTTTACGAAATAATGACATCACAGAGATTTGAAAATGTGTTGAGTGATTTAAAAAGTTTTAATTCACTTGTGAATAAACAGTTGTTTAAAGTTGTTGCTATGAAGTTAATAATATCAATTCAAAACGTCTAAATTGAATAATAGATATTTATACACCAAGTGAGATACATGAATGTTTATTCAAGAGAAGAAAGTGTAGCACCCGAGCCCGAAGGGCGAGTGGGATAATTTCTTCGAGTGAATAAACATTCGTATCTCACGTGGTTTATACAATATTTTATTCAATTTTGACGGAATTATTTAAAATATATGAATTATAAATTTATTTCGACATAAAAAAATCAAAGTAGTCGTCAGTGGCAAGTTGTCATTGTTTTTATGCATTTTTGACGAAATAATGAAATCACAGAGATTTAAAAATGTGTTGAGTGATTTAAAAAGTTTTAATTCACTTGTGAATAAACAGTTGTTTAAAGTTGTTGCTATGAAGTTAATAATATCAATTCAAAACGTCTAAATTGAATAAAATAATTTAAGAGTGTCAATCTTACTTTTGATTTACCTCCTCATATTTCATGTTATTTTAATGGGAACCATTATATATATTATAGTGGAATCCAACCACTCGGACCCAGTGGTATTATTGTTGGTTGCGCTGAGCTAGCCACTGACCAATCATCAATCATTAACTACTGCATTAGACCCATAGATTCACAAAACAGGGTAGCGTAAGCACTACTTTACTATACTTCATTTCAGCTAAGAAAATAGCGTTGGATTAGATAGGGCAATGATATTCTTGAATCTGATTGGTTGAGATGAGAGGTAGATTTACACTAGCAAACATTTTCATTTCCGTTAACATTACTTATACCTTCTTATTTTGAATTTCATAGTTACATCGAAGTACTACACTATTCAATGACAGCTTTATTCACAAAACATAACTTATTTAAGATCGCGTCAAACTTTGAACTAATAAAATGTGTGAGTGTAAAACTTACTGGCATTCGCAGTGCCATCTGCTATTTTCTTAGCTGAAATGAAGTAGCTACAGTTACCAATAAATAAAATAAGATGTTAAGTAATTTGACTTATAATGTATTTCAAAGTGTATTAGGTATATTTATATTTTAATTAGTTTGTATATGTATTATAATTTGTTGTGTATTGTGTGTAAAAGTGTATTATCATTTATATTTGAATTAATTTATGTATTAAAATTATTTAAAAATATTAAGTATGTTATGTGTTTGTTATAATTCAATCGTCTACCCTATTTGTGAATCTTTGAGTCACAATTAGTCGATTAATTTACTGAGACACCTGAAATAGATAAAAAATGATTAAGTATAACACTCTTCGTTTTGGCCAAAGCCGCAACGTTCGTGTTAACCTTAAGGGGGAAACACCCCCTTACACTTTTCGGGAACCATCAACTACTGTACTGCATTAGACCCATAATCATAAAGATTCACTAAACAGGGTAGCGTAAGATGATTTTCAAAGTGTATTATACCGTGAGTTTATTTTAACGTGAAACATAGGACTTTTCATATCCATGGTTACGAATTTGACAGCAATGTATTAAAGCGTTCTTTTTAAAATCGAACATAGGGAATCAATTTAACTGTATTATTCTTGACCAATATAATATATTTGGACAGCTGTAATAGTTCCAAGAGACGCTTTCAACATAAACTTGTAATTGTTTAAACTATACCTACATCGTATTTTCAGGTAGCATCAGTTTGACTCCAATTAACAAATTCAAATGTTGTTATCTGGAAATACGATGTAGGTATAGTTTAAACAAATAAAAGTTTATGTTGAAGGCTTCTCTTGGAACTATTACAGCTGCCCAAATATGTTATATTAGTCAAGAATAATACAGTTAAATTGATTCCCTATGTTCGATTTTAAAAAGAACGCTTTAATACATTGCTGTCAAATTCGTAACCATGGATATGAAAAGTCCTACGTTTCATGTTAAAATAAATTCACGGTATTTATATATTTTCATTAGTTTGTGTATTATGATTTGTTGTATAAAAGTGTATTATTATTTTTAATTATTCTTTTATTAGGTATGTGTACTAAAATTATTTTAAAATATCGTCGAAATGTTTATATTTCACTTAAGTAGTTTGTATGTTTGATTTAAAGTGTATTTTATTGTTTAAATTGTATGTGTATTGTGTGTAAAAGTGTATAACTTATAATTAATGTATTTATGTATTAAGATTAATTATAAATATTTCAAAGTGTGTTGTATGTTTATTTAATATTCAAATCGTCTACCCTATTTGTGAATCTTTGAGTCACTTTCCAATTAGTCAATTAATTTACTAATTAGTCGCCTAAAACAGATAAAAATGATTAAGTATAACACTCTCCGTTTTGGCCAAAGCCGCAACGTTCGTGTTAACCTTAAGGGGGGGGGGCACCCTTTTACATTTTCCTTAGAAACTTTTCTTGAATCATCAACTATTTCATTAGACCCATAGATTCACTAAACAGGGTAGCGTAAGATGTTGATTTGATTTACTTAATGTTTTTCAAAGTGTATAATTTATATTTTTAATAGTGCGTGTGTATTATAATTGTTTGACTTAGAGTATATTTTGTTTATTAATTTATATTTTAAATAGTTTGTAGATATGTGTATTAATTTATTGTGTATACACTATACAATAATTGTAAGTGTATTAAAATTATTTAAAATATCGTCAAAATGTTTCAAAGTGTAGTAATACTTATATTTCAATTAATTTGTGAGTTTGACTTAAAGTGTATTTTATTTCTTAATTAAATTTCTGTTTGTATGTGTATTATAATATATTGTATATTGTGTGTACAAGTGTATATTATTATTATTTATTATTTATATCTTAATTAATTTATGTGTATTCAGATTATTTAAAAATATGTCAAAGTGTGTTGTGTGTTTATTTGATAATTAAACCGTCTACCCTATTTGTGAATCTTTGAGTCACTTTACAATGGGCTACTTGCATGATTTTTTTATTAAATATTTTTGAAGAAAAGATAAAAACTTGGGACCCGTATTTTGTATTTTTACAAAAACTTATTAAACAAGCCCAAAATTAAATAATTAATGGTGTGACGTAGAAAGTTGCAATCATATAATGTCTGATACAAAATAGTGACGTCACAGCAAAATTTCTTTCTCAATTTACGAAAACATATTTTTTTTTAAATAAAATTTGTATTTTTACCAATGTTTCAAATCTAACATTAATTCAGAGTCATAAAAATCTCATTTTCAGTTACCATGCAAGTACCCCCATTAGTTCATTAATTTACTAATTAGGCACCTAAAACAGATAAAGCATGATTAGTATAAGTCTTGGTCTTGGGAATGTTAGGGCCCCTGAAACTACACCTGAAACACGACAAATCAATTAGTAAAGTCATTGACAATAACAGCGGTTCTCAAACTATGAAAATTAATATTTTACTCAATGTAATTTACTCAATTTAATATAATCTTTGTATTAACATCTGTGTATTATTTTATAAAAATTAAATTAATACAAGTTATAAGTTGGAAATATAAAATGTTTGAATGTTTGATATAAGCAAAATTTTGTTAGGGTGCCAAAAAAAGTTTAAGAACCACTGGAGTGATACACATATAAAAACAAATGGCAGCTGAAGGTCTGGTCGAAACTGGGTGGAACCACTTTTATAACAATAATTGAAGATTGATGGTCTTGACGATTGAAGATTTTTTAATAATTACTTTAATTTTGACACGAAACGAATTAGCTTAAGTACCAATTTAAATTACTTTTTTTTTACTTAATATTAAAAAAATTTTAAAAACATAGTTCAAATAATATAAACTCAATTAAATGCTGTCAAATCGAGTTAACATTTGACCTGGCTGGGATTTGACAAAGTTAACTCGAAAATGTAATGATATGATTTTGTCTGAAATAGTAGCCCATCCTATTTCGAAACAAAAAAATATCAAAACATTGACACTTCAATTTCAAAATAGTAAAACAAAAATTAATTAATTTGTAACACTAAACTAATCAATAAATTGTAAAACAACAAACAACAAACAAAAATTCTAATAAAATTATTTTTACCAAACAAGAAATGGTACAAATAATAGCTAACCCGTTTCATGAATCCCAAAATAATAAAAATTTAAGTGGTTACCCTCTCCTAATAACACCTGAAACTTACAAACAAACCATATTAGTAACAAGTTAAAACAATAGTAGATAACTCTCCTAATAAGAGTTATCACCCTTCCCCCTAACATGAGCCGCATAACTGAGCTATCTCTTCGGCGAGAGCCTGGTCCCCTTACCCGCTGTAAGGTCCCTAGGCCCCCTACAGTTTGTAGGGTCCCTACCCGACCAGTCCGACTGGTGTGAATTTAACCGCGAACCGAACGGCGCCTAATTCCCCCGCGCAAAACCGGACGAAACCGCGGACAAAACACCGATTCTTCGATACTACCCTAGCTCGTCCTGACGCAGCTATGCCCATGCCGCTATAACGAGCTCGTTATAGCGGCGTGGTGGCAGTAGAAGAGCCCGCTAGATCCCGGGAACGGCGAGGTTTAGCGAATTTTCGCCGTAAATTCGCTAAGGGCGCAAATAAGTCGAATACGAACAACGACGACGGATTCGCGGAAAAATGTGCCTCTTTGCATATTTTGAATCAAGATGTTCAAAAAGTACAACGTTTGTCTATCCAGCAATAGTAATTTTATATGTCTTTAATTCATTAATTAATTAATTGATTCAAAAAATTGATAGACATATAAAACCCTTAGTAAAAACCCCCTATTCATACTTCATCAAATATTATTTACATAACCAAAAAAGTTAAACAAATTGATGTAAGTTCAAATAGACAGTTTTTACAACAATCCTAACATTGCCCTAACAAATATACAATTCTGGAATCCTGAAGAATTCCTGAAAAGCAAAGGGTTAAGCTGAAAGAAACGTTAAAACGTTCAGATGATTAGTATACAGGCGTCAGTGATCATTAACATTTTATTAACAGGGTTCACTTTCAATTTAATTAAATTATTTTATAAATGGAACACACTTTAAATCAAATCAGTTCAACTCTGATACATATTAAATAAGTTCAAATCAAATATAACCTCAAATTTTTCAAATTATATTGAGTTTATTTTATAAAAGGAACACTCATTTATAAATCAAATCAGTTCAATACAGACACATATTAGCTAATAAATTTTGAGTCAGTTCAAATAAAATATAACCTTAAATTTTGAATATTATATTCAGTATATTTAATAAATGAAACACAATGATTAAGTCAGGTCAGTGTTGACCTATATTAGCGAGACTAGGTCAAAAAGATGGCGCCATATGCTGGACACCTGCTGGAATTAAGTCAAATGTAACCTCAAATTTTTAATACTATATTCCGACTGTATTCAGTATATTTAATAAAAGAAATCATAAATTAAATGAAATTAGGTCACTACCTACTGACATTTATTAATTAGGTCATTTTGAATCACTTTAAATTAAATGTCACTTTCAATTTTCTATTATACCTATTCAGTAATAAAATGAACACTATTTTAATTCAACTTCGATCAACACTGATATTATAATTATTAGTTAAAATTTTGATTCGACAAATAACCCATGTTATGAAAATAATCCTAATGACATGTATTAATTAGGTCATTTTGAATCACTTTAAATCAAATGTCACTTTCAGTAATAAAATGAACACTCTTTTAATTCAACTTCGATCAACACTGATATTATATTAGTTAAAATTTTGATTCAACAAATAACCCATGTTATGAAAATAATCACTGATTAAAAATAGCTAAACACATTATGTCAAGTTTCTAAATTCATCATATATTATTTAAATTATAATTATTTAGTACTGTTACATCAAAATTAAAATCATTAAAATGTTTAATATAGTTAGTATTGAAATATTTAAAATTTAATAAACTTATTTTATAAACAAATATAGCAATGTGAATATGTGACCTTAGTAGTTAGTATTTCATCAAATTTAAAATTAATAAAATCTTCAAAAAAATTAATCTTTAAATATTTTCTCATATTATTATAGTTTCCATTTAAAACAATGGTGCATTAAATTAATTTCATAAACAAATAGCAATATGTGAAAAAAGAAACTTGTAATATTCGCAGCACTGGATAGACAAAAGCGGCAAAAAAGTTCCACTAACCTGTATCTTGAACAGTCCCGTCAAGATTACTTCAAAATCTTCAAAAAGTTCCAAAAAATCTTCAAACAATGTCCAATTAGTCCATTGTAGTATAATCCAAATAAAGTGTTAACCTCACTGCAAGTCACTACCGAACGTCAAACCGCACGCCACTTGGTCGCACTAGCACTCAAACTTATTTAAAATTAACCGAAATCCCGATTAAAAGTCATTAAAGTTCAATTAAAGTTCGATTATAACACCAGAACTTCCAATTCGGCTGTCAACAATCAGAACTGTCATTTGTTCCTGTTTCAGAGCGGCCATGTTGAAGAATTCCGACAAGTCACGAAGCCGCCCGAGCGATTCCGAACTGGTCCTGGGATACGAGAATTGATTTTATCGATTTTTTTATTAAAATCGATGGAAACCGGACAATTTATGATTAAAACGCTTTATAAATGATTGATTTATAGTTAGGAACACTTTTTTGTACATGACTTTATGTTTTTTCCGCGAAATAAATGCTTTTTCTGGAGCGCGCGGTACACGTCTTCACCTTTTGACCTTTTAGACTCAACTGATTGTTTTTTTGGTGAATTTGTGTATATAAACCAACAAACCCCCAGAATCGAATTATTTTTTTTTATTCGATGCGGACATATGACACATGTATTTAGGCCCATTTTTTCCGTAGATCACGAATATCTAGATCAAAAAAATCTACGATGCATACTTTTTGAGAAAATTGCTTGCAAAGTTAGCCTCCAAATGTCAAACTGAAATAAGTTGATATTTCGTTAATTTTAGCTTTAAACTAACAAATTTTGGCCTCAAATCGATTAATTAGTCGTTTATTAACTGTTTTTAATAGTCTTTTGCCGATTCATAACAATTTTTTTGCAAAACCTATCAATATATTACCAATAACTAATAATCGATATTTTTGTATTATTGAGGCAGTTAGGCTATTAAAAGCTTAAATACAGATTATTTTATTCGTTTTGAAACGAAAATCTTATACAGAGACCCATTTCCTAAGTCAAAAACTTATATTTTATAACCCTATATATTGACTTTCCATAACCTGGCATTATTACTTGAAATATGCAATTTTATCAATCAACACCCAAATGTAATAATAACATATACATTTCCAATCAATTTTATGCCTCGATACCCCAGTTCTATCATTTAGTTAAGTCAGAAGTCATTTTTGGATACATCGGTTTTGAAGCTATCATTAGAATCTATCATTCCCCCTAATAAAAATCAAATCGATACATTTATCACTTAAATATGGGTAAAACTAGCTATCAAAAATCATTTATCAAGTATCTATTAGGGTACCGATAGACTGACAATAAGTTTTCATCAATTTTTTGGCCCAAAAATCAGTATCACAAATTGTGTTAGGCATATTTTCAAACACGACAAATTTAAGGCATTAATATCTAACAAAATGTTAAATATAGTTGGTTCCAATCATAGCAACCATAAAATGATTGTTCTACAAGCTTTGTTTGAATCTCATATTTAGTTTAAGCATTTTCTTCTTGAGCTGTTGCTCTAAATGGTTCTTTTCTAATACCGCAAGGAATCGTAGAGAAATATGTTTAAGTATCTAACAAAATGTTGGGTATAGTTTGTTCCAATCATATATATCATTAAAAGATAAAAATTTAATCTTTACTTTAGTTCAGATCGTTTCAATCAGCAGCCACAGCTCAAAATGGTTCTTATAGCAGTGGTTGTAGAGGTCATTCCAAAAATATTTAAAAAACCGAATAATACTTTGTAGATATAGCTTCCCAGGCAGATAATACACTGACAGTTACATTATCTAATCATATCCAAAGCATATAAACAGCCGAGGCACCAAATTTGTTGCTTTACCTAATAAACAACTAACAAATACATTTTTGGTCTTACAATATAAATTTTATTAATATTTCCAAGTAAAACAATCTACAGAATACTATTCCGGCTGTACATGCACTAAAAGCATCACTTTCCGGCCCGCAACAGGCCACCAGGTCCAGAAACTGCTACTTTGCATTCCTGGTTTGGTACACAACAAAACATATCAGCAACAATGTGCTGGTGTAATAACCATGGAAACTACCAATCCCTACAATATGAGAATGTAATAACCATGGCAACAACCAATCCCTACAATAAGAGAATGTAAAACAGGGAACATAATATTCCA
Organism: Agonum fuliginosum; assembly: GCA_947534325.1. NCBI lineage: Eukaryota > Metazoa > Arthropoda > Insecta > Coleoptera > Carabidae > Agonum > Agonum fuliginosum. The sequence goes on from OX384036.1 coordinate 26,319,636, forward strand.
GCTGTGTAGGCACTAAAAGCACCACTTTCCGACCGGCAACAGGCCACCAAGTCCAGAAAGTGCTACTTTGCATCCCCAGAACAATACATGTCAGCAACAATTTACTGGTGTAATAACCATGGAAACTACCGATCCCTACAATAAAAGAATGTTCCAGGAATTTCCATGGGAACGACATTAGCAAAGGATCGATTCTTGGAACAGAAACAAGCCCAGCCTCAAAAGGCGGAGCTTATGTTGATAAATTTATCATTTATTATTTATTATTGGGTCTAGCTATCGAAATTTAACAAAATTGGGACATAAATGTATAAACAATACTTGGTATATAACAAAATTGTGAGAAATGATAGCAGAAATAAATAGAATCTTTGGTAGAATTGTATAGTAAATTTCTGAAGTTACTATTGGAGCTAAGGACGACCTATTGAGGCTTGGTTGAGATAAATTGATTATTGGAAGCGTATAGCACAGCTATTTCAATTTTTGTAATTATTATTCTATTAACACTTCTTCAAAAACAATTTGCCTCCTAATTTGTATCTACCTGCACCTATAAGACCCAATAACTCAAAAACTATTAAAGATAATCAAATTCCGAGGTCATTTTTAGAATCCGCGTGCATTTTTATATAAATATGCATATTTTCACTTCTTCATACAGAGTATTAAGTTCTGAAAATACATTTGCGTTTTATTTTGTTTGGCGCGAGGCAAAAAGTACTAGTTCTCTACTGTGGCAGGTGGTGGAGGGGCTATGCCGAGGCTGCGATTCTGCCGAGGCAGAAAAATTGACTTTCTGCTGAGTTAAACTACCGAGGAAGGTGTATATTATTTTTGTACTTTTTCAAAGCTTCTCAGACTCGCAAGTAATATCTATGAAAAAAGCAAATAAATAAAAATTCCTGGTGCGGACGACCTTTCCATCGGCTTTCATAAGCATTTAGTGTGACGGTTTACATTTTACATTTATATTTAAGTTTAAGCAACACAGCGTGCACATAATGTACTTAAAATAGCTTTAGTAAGTGGTAAAGTGGTAAACATAAACTTAAAGTTTGGAGGTTTCAAACTTTAGTGCTAGAAAGTGAAAAGTACGTATGCTCGTCTAGTTACATGAAGAAACGTAAACATAAATGTAAACCTTCAAACTAAATGCTTGTAAATGAGGCTTAATATAAATATTTACAAAAAATGTAATTTTCTTGACTGTGGTCTTTAATTTAATAAAAAAAAACAATTACTGGAATTCAGTCAACTTTATTAGATTTATTTCAACCTCAACCTTCCATGTTTGTGTGCTGTGTATTTCACGTTTTCATTGATTTTAAATTATTTATTATTAATTTTTAATTTATATTTTAATGTTAATTTTAATATGTTGTATTATACAAAAAATGTATTGACTTTCACCTCCTGATGATGACCCAGGTGGGGTGTGAAACCGGTTGAGGTTGAAATAAATCTAATAAAGTTGACTGAATTCCAGTAATTGTTTTTTTTATTAAAATAAATATTTACGTTTAAGAAAGTTTAAATTCATCTAACTGAATACGAGCATTCACAGTGCCTGGAAAGTGGGAATTATGATTGCTCGTGTTAAGTTAATGAATTTAAACTTTCTATAAATGTAAACCTTAATTCTAAATGCTTATGGGGATCTGCAATTATGTATACTTATAAAAAAAGACACGAGGAATCCAATGCCGCAAACCGCGTCTCAATATCTCATTTAGTTTCCGAGTTATACCCATTTTTAAAAACAACCCCAATCAGTTTATAGAATGGCTGCTGCCATCTATCGGCAACTTTGGTACTATAACATGTTCAAATATCTGGTAAACCACTCAAAATATCGCGAATCTGATTGCGGCATCGGATTCCTCGTGTCTGGATTAGTATAAATACATATAGTTTCATCACATAGATCCTTTTGGAGTAGTTTGAATACATTTTTTAAAAAGACGTAGACGGGCCACTTAATATTAAAGACAACAAGCCACGTTTATCTTTCAGTTAATGTTCTAGTTAACCACCAGATAAGTAAAAAATAAAGCGCATGCTAATAAATTTCTTCATGATTATTTCAATTGAATTATCTGAAAAATTAACTATACCCAGAACTATATATCTATGTATAAGGAAATCCATAACTTTTTAAATTAAGTGTATAGATAAATTAATTTATTATAACAGTAAATTATAGAACAGACATTTGTCACCATAATTTAAATATAATTACAACTGATTATATTTTTTGCCACATGTAATGTAGTACAAAAGCTAATGTTAAGCGTCAATACATAATCAGTTTGAGTTATACTGTGAAACAACAATAATTTAAAATGAAGTGTATTGTTTTTACAACAATATTTTTAAACTATTTAATTCTAGTATATTCAGCAAGAAATAAACGAGCGTGTATCCCATCAAAAACCACTGCTTCCGGATCTAAGGCACCTTCAAATTTCTGTGCCGGTGACTTAATTTTTGAGGATGATTTTAATTCGTTTGACAGGTCAAGATGGTTCCACGAAATCTCTTTGTCAGGGTTTGGAGTAAGAATCATTTTACTTTTTTCTATTCCACTCTTTTCCTCACTACTACGAATGCCTAAAACCAGCCCGAAACTCATACTTTGCCGCATCCTAGCAATGCAATGTTTTGAAGTTGAAAAATACTGTAAAAGTGGTTTCGTTGCGAGTAAACTGTCAGATTATTATTGACTGCAGGATAATGTTTTTATAAACATTTAATAGAGAAAGAATGGATCTACAGATGTGCCTTTTTAAATTTTAAAAAATAATTTCTATCAGGAGATTATAATCGTGTAATGTTTGCATAAATTAGAAATTTTTATAATCATGTACAATTTTTTAATGAAAATTTTAAACAGGCACATCTGTAAATCCATTCTTTCTGTATTAAATCCTTCTTGAAATCAAATTTTACCATTCTTGTACTGGCCACGAAACACTTGCTACATTAGTACATTTTATGCTGGATTTTAGGAGGTAGACGAGCCTCTTCTGTCCCAAAGACTATTTCTTAATTTCTTGAGGAATTTATGTATTGCTCTAAAAAATAAAAATCATCTTGAGAGTACTTATATAATTATTGTCAAAAACTAGAACATCACAGCAAATAGTTTATGCATTGTATTAATGATTGAAATTTGGACATTTTAGAACAATGAATTTGAATGGTATACTGATGATGGAGGAAACAGCTTTACTTATGATGGTAAATTGTTCATTAAACCAAGTTTAACTTCGGATTTCTTAAAGGACGAAAATAAATTATATTCTGCTACCATCGACTTAGGACCTAAGTAAGTAAAATATAACGTTAATCACTATAATAGAGACACTCAACATTGTATCATGAAGCCCATTTTACATTGAGCAATATTGCAGCTGCAATCGCAACTTTCAACCAGTTGCATCAATAGTGCGTGAGTGTAATACAGGAATTGCACGTTCAACAGATTGAATTAATCGTGCCCACAATGGGTTGCATGAAAAATACAACTTGTTCTAAATTCGTTCAAGCTTGCAAAGCAATTCACAGTTATTTCTAGTTATTTTAAGTCTGTTATGATATTACCAACCTGACATAAACGTCAAAAAAAGAGTTCAAAAGGACACAGCTACGAGACACATATAAACTATGAAGTTAGTAACACAATAAAGTGGTAAAACAATATGATGATGGTAACACAATATTGACAAACTTTGTAAAATGAAAAAAATATCTTGAAGATTGGAGTTGCTCGTTGCGCTTGCTCAATGTAAAATGGGCTTAACATAAAGTCAGAATTTTGAAAAAAAAATTGGGGTTAACGTCAATAGTGTACATGACTCGTCGGAAAGTGTCTATCAAATGCTCGGCCAGCCTCGTGGATCAGCATTCTCACTAACACAATATCATTCACTTTCCGTGCTCATTATGTAATATACCATGTATTTGTTACTAGGTGCACAAATAATATGAACAACAACGGCTGCAAAAGAACAGGAACTTCACAAGATATCCTCAACCCTATAAGGAGTGCCAGAATTAATACAAAAGATTCTTTTCGATTCAAATATGGCCGAGTTGAAATCCGTGCCCAAATGCCTACAGGCGATTGGTTATGGCCAGGTTAGAATCAATTTCTAGATCAAATGATTAGTTAAAAAATTTTATCTGCTGCCGTAAATTAGTCAAAAAGTATTGGTATTAAACAAATTTAAACTGAAAAAATCAGGTTTGCTATTTTTGAAACTTCCTTAGTAACGACTTGTTTGTTATTTCATTATGGTCCTGAGTATCATACTGGATTCATTATGATTATGGTCCATGGTCTATAATGAACTCTATTATGGTCAATATTGCGTTCAGTAAGTGTAGAGCCTTAAATTCTATATACCATTTTAATATGTACCTCAATTTATTTTACATTCTGTATAGCTTCAAAACAATGAATTTTTGTATCCAGAATTTAGAAACATGAAAGAATCCTAATTTTTTTGTCAATAGCTCTTTGGTTTATGCCCTCAAAAAGCACCTATGGCATTTGGCCAAGATCTGGAGAGATTGATTTAGCAGAATGTCGAGGTAATCTCAACTATTGGGCAAATGGTAGAAACATTGGAGTCGATACCATTGGATCAACTCTTCATTGGGGTCCAGATGCGGGTCATAATGGCTGGGAGAAGACCCATTACGAAAAATACCAACAAGGAAATGGCTTCAATAGACGGTACAGCATTTATGAAGTCATGTGGACTCCTGGTAGGTACAAAAAAATCTATTACGCCATTTATTTGGTAATAAGCTGTGAGTCTTGGTGATATTCATTGTGCTGTATCAGTCAACTGTCAAGCTGAATTCAGAATTTTAAACCAGTGCTGCCAAGTGCCAAACATTTTGCAATGCAAAATTTGCATTGTTCAGTATCAGTACGAATTCACGATGTTTGTAACATCGAATATGATGGGGTTATGGTCAGATAAATGTTAGGCAAGAATATGTACTAGTTTTATTGTTTTTTACTCAATATTTTAGGAATTTTGACACTTTGAGGTTAACATACAAAACTTCATTTTATTCAAAAAATCTTGTTAAAAACACTCTTCCGCGCTCTAATTTTGTGTTTTTAGGTCATATTTTAGCATAAAAAACCATCTCTTTAATAAAACACATTTTAAGGAAAACACGTCAACTATGCATTCCAGCCAATTTAATTGATTTATGACAGTGAGAATGTCAATAGTGACACATCATTTATATATTCTTCTACAGTTGACTGACTAAAATATATTTGTATTAAGTACCTGGCCACCTCAGATTTAAAAAAAATAAATACAGGGTGTTTCAAGTCGAGTGGAACAATTTTTAACAGCTTATTCTTGAGGTCATTTTAAGCAAAACTGTCATTGAACATAGGTAGGTCCTATTCCTTCTGGTTAACAAAATACAAGAGGTTGAAGTTAATTTAAAAGAAAAAAAATCGTTTTATAGAAACATTAATTAATTTGACAGTTACCATTTAGTGACGTTTACAATTCGAAATTACAAATGTATTTATTATAAGTTACAGAAATAATATTTAATATAAATGCTTAAGGAGGTTCCCTACACATGCAGTGGCGTACTCAGATATCAGGCTTTAATTAATAAAAATATTTTTATTAATGTAAAACAAAATTCGGTCAACGGGTGTTAGTTGATATTGCAATTCGTTCAGTTGCGGTGATATATTTTTACAATAATTTCTAATTCACTAATCAAAAAATGCTTGAAGATTTTTTTTTTTCAATCGACAATATTGTTACAACTATGTGGTCAACCTTCTTCAAGTTTTGGGAAATTGATGTCCGTGCTTGCATACGTTTATATACCAAAAATTAAGTAAATAGAACATTTCTTACATCTTTTTATTTAATCAATTAATGGAAAGCCATAAGAGCCCATGTAAAATATTAAAATTTAACAATTAATTTCGTTCAAACTACGTGGTCAAAAATTTCCAAACAATTCAGGTATCATTTTTATGACACAGACAACATAAATTCGAAGTTTGGTTGCATTAGAACATTTTTTAAAATGTCTAGGGAACCTCCTTAATGTAATTTAAATATTGCTCTTACAGTATGCACAGTTATAAACTGCAGGAACTTACCTTTAGATATTAATAAAATATGATTATTTATTTTAAATAGAAAAATGTTGTGACGTTTCATTCAATAGCAACAGAATAACAAACAATATTAAAATTATATTTAACTGGCCAATGGTCATAACAATTCCAACTAGACGTCAAAACCAATTATATCGTTGCCGGAGACAGCAAAGCTGTAAAATCATTCAGTAAAGATGCTATCGGATGCTTTTAAAGAACTCGAAAATGCTGCATTACAGGCCCAAAACATGACTGGAGTCATCTTAAATATAAAAGAACGAGTTGCCGAATTGGATTTGAAACACAGCCTGACAGAATTAGAAACGAAAGAGCTAGAAAAAATGAATCGTGAGCTTATAAAACATATGCAAGACTTCGACGCCAAAACTAAAGTGATTCAAACGCTTCTTAATTTCGCCAACCAACATGGAAAAGCTAATAACCCTTCAACACCGCAACCACGTCAACCTGAAGATATGTTGCCTAAAGTTGTCATTTGCGGCAATTCGGATGATAATAATGTGCCGAAGATTGTTATTTGTGACATGCCGAAAAATCAAAAACGACCTAAGACTCCCTCCGTAGCGCTATCACCCGCGGAATTTAACCGCCGGAATGAGGAATTAGAAATGAAAGCAAAATTAAAGAGTCTTGAAGAGGAAAAATCTCAGTTACAAGAAGAGCTGATGAAACAAAGGCAGACCTGCAGCAATCTCCAACGAAGAGTCTGCTGTTTGACGACTGAAGTGCGAATATTGTCTAAGCAAAATACCACTTTAAAGCCCCGGTGCTAAACATTCGAATCTTCGCCGACTCAGCCGGCGAAAGATGCGCCGGTGAGCAGCAGCTGTTGCGGTCAAATCATACGCCCACGCTAGGCGTTGGGCCCCAATAGTGGCAACCGCGATTTTAATTATTTATTTTCAACATTTTTAAAATTAAATTTACAGTAGGCAACGGTATAATTGGTTTTGCCGTCTAGTTGGCCAACGATCCTAACAAACTCAACAACTGGCTGGTGATAATAATAATATCTACAACCCAAATTGGATTGTAAAAAGCTGTAAATAAATAAACGAAGATAAAACTCAACAGTTCATTGTTTCAAATACGAGTAATTTAAATAAGGGAAAACCATTGCAGTTCTTGGTTTGCATTTGGAACCTTCACTAAATGGTTCTTCTACTATAATGTGTTTATTAGAAGGGTATAAACTAATTAATTTCCACTCTTTGATATTAGTAATTGCTGAACTACCGGTTTCGACACTTTATAGAGTTATTTTCACATCCGGTGTCGAAGACTACAATTAAAAATTACTTCAATTAGTCCAACTTGAAAACATTGTTCCATAAGTTGTACATGTCTACAATAAAAATGTACAAGGTCAAATAACATATCACATAAAATGCACATGTTTTGTAAATAAATAAGTAAATAAGATTTCTTATCTTATTTTATTAGTAAAAAACCTTCAGGAACACTATTTTTGCTACCTACACTAAAGAATTTTATCAACATGCACACCTTAGAAATCGTTTTCATTTGGTTTTATTCTATGGAGAAATCTTTCGTAAAAACACCAGAAAATAAAATTAATGCAAGCACAAAAAGATTCAAATTTAGAAATATGCGTAATAAAATATCTACATCAAAAGGTTCATTTACAGGAAAATTCAAATCTAGAATTTTAGATTCGACATAAATGCAAACATAGGAAGATGCAAATCTAAAAAAAATCGTTTTATAGAAACATTAATTAATTTGACAGTTACCATTTAGTGACGTTTACAATTCGAGATTACAAATGTATTTATTATAAGTTACAGAAATAATATTTAATATAAATACTTAATGTAATTTAAATATTGCTCTTACAGTATGCGCAGTTATAAACTGCAGGAACTCACCTTTAGATATTAATAAAATATGATTATTTATTTTAAATTGAAAAATGTTGTGACGTTTCATTCAATAGCAACAGAATAACAAACATTATTAAAATTATATTTAACTGGCCAATGGTCATAACAATTCCAACTAGACGTCAAAACCAATTATATCGTTGCCGGAGACAGCAAAGCTGTAAAATCATTCAGTAAAGATGCTATCGGATGCTTTTGAAGAACTCGAAAATGCTGCATTACAGGCCCAAAACATGACTGGAGTCATCTTAAATATAAAAGAACGAGTTGCCGAATTGGATTTGAAACACAGCCTGACAGAATTAGAAACGAAAGAGCTAGAAGAAATGAATCGTGTGCTTATACAACATATGCAAGACTTCGACGCCAAAACTAAAGTGATTCAAACGCTTCTTAATTTCGCCAACCAACATGGAAAAGCTAATAACCCTTCAACACCGCAACCACGTCAACCTGAAGATATGTTGCCTAAAGTTGTCATTTGCGGCAATTCGGATGATAATAATGTGCCGAAGATTGTTATTTGTGATATTTCGAAAAATCAAAAACGGCCTAAGACTCCCTCCGTAGCGCTATCACCCGCGGAAGTTAACCGCCTGAATGAGGAATTAGAAATGAAAGCAAAATTAAAGAGTCTTGCAGAGGAAAAAACTCAGTTACAAGAAGACCTGATGAAACAAAGCCAGACCTGCAGCAATCTCCAACGAAGAGTCTGCTCTTTGACGACTGAAGTGCGAATATTGTCTAAGCAAAATACCACTTTAAACGAGAAACTGGCGAATTTACAGGGTAAATGTCGTATCAGACCGGACATGCCGTGTGCAAGCGGCCGAGGCGTCTGTCCAGCAGACGTCGAGAACCGCCTTCGGCACTACTCCAACACCATAGACGCCCTAGAGAAACAAGTCGAAACTATGGAGACCGAAGCGCGCAGAATGCAAGACGAACTAATATCAGTCCAACAAGAACGCGTCGACTTACTAAACAAACGCATGGCAGCTGTAGCTCAACCGCCACCGCCGCCGTCGCCACCAGCGCAAGACCTCTCCGGCTCCGATTGTTGCTGTAAACCGCAAGACGAACAAACAGTAACCAAAAGCAAATGGCCGCGGAAACGCCCATGCCCCTCATCCAAACCTCAAAACGTCTGTTGCAACTCGAAGTCTTCCGATAAAACGCAAGGCGAATCACAGGCCCGACGCAAATCAGCCACAGCTCAAAACGTGTGCTGCAGCTCGAATTCGTCCAATGAAACGCAAGGCGACAGCACCCGGCGCAAATCAGCCACAGCTCAGGACGACTGCTGCTGCTCGGGCCTCAATTCTTCCAATAAAATAAGAGGCGAATCACAGGAACGGCGCAAATTAGCCACAGCTCAAAAAGACTGCTGTTGCTCGGGCCTCAATTCTTCCGATAAAATGCAAGGCGAACCACAGGCTCGGAGCAAATCAGCCACAGCTCAAGACGACTGCGGTTGCTCTGACTCTGGCCTCAATTCTTCCGACAAAATGCAAGGCGAACCTCAGGCTCGGCGCAAATCAGCCTCAGCTCAAGACGACTGCTGTTGCTCGGGCCTCAATTCTTCCGATAAAATGCAAGGCGATCCAAAGGCTCAGAGCAAATCAGCCACAGCTCAAGACGACTGCTGTTGCTCGGGCCTCAATTCTTCCGACAAAATGCAAGGCGATCCACAGGCTCGGAGCAAATCAGCCTCAGCTCAAGACGACTGCTGTTGCTCGGGCCTCAATTCTCCCGATAAAATAAGAGGCGAATCAAGGGAACGGCGCAAATCAGCCACAGCTCAAAAAGACTGCTGTTGCTCGGACCTCAATTCTTCCGATAAAATAAAAGGCGAATCACAGGAACGGCGCAAATCAGCCACAGCTCAAGACGACTGCTGTTGCTCGGGCCTCAATTCTTCCGACAAAAAGCAAGGCGATCCACAGGCTCGGAGCAAATCAGCCTCAGCTCAAAACGACTGCTGTTGCTCGGGCCTCAATTCTTCCGATAAAATAAGAGGCGAATCACAGGAACGGCGCAAATCAGCCACAGCTCAAGACGACTGCTGTTGCTCGGGCCTCAATTCTTCCGATAAAATAAGAGGCGAATCACAGGAACGGCGCAAATCAGCCACAGCTCAAAAAGACTGCTGTTGCTCGGGCCTTAATTCTTCTGATAAAATGCAAGGCGAACCACAGGTCCGTCGCAAATCAGCCACAGCTCAAGACGACTGCGGTTGCTCTGGCCTCAATTCTTCCGACAAAATGCAAGGCGAACCACAGGCTCGGCGCAAATCAGCCTCAGCTCAAAACGACTGCTGCTGCTCGGGCCCCAATTCTTCCGATCGCACCGAATCACAGACCCAGCGCAAATCATCCTCAGCTCGAAAAAGCAAGGAGGAGCCCTATTGTTCCGATGAACCACCAGAAGAACCAGCAGTAGGTCAAGGCGAACACGAATCACAGACCTCGCGTAAATCAACCACTACAAAACAAATCTGCGTCCGCAAGGTGACCCCTTATTGTTCCGATAAATCTCCAGACGAATTAAAAGTAGTCCAATGCGAACACAAGAAATCAAAGAATAAATCATCCGCACCTCAACAAGGCTCCAATTGTTGTTGCAAGGAAATGGTAGACGAACTAAAAGCAGATCAAGACGAACGCAGATCATGCAGAGCTCACTCGCCGGCGCAAAAAGACAGTAACACGCAAGACGAAGGTAAACGCACCCAGCGCAAATCTTCCATAGCTAAATCGCCGACGCGACAAAGCCGGGGCGGCTGTTGCAAGAAAAAGCAAGACGAACCTCCACCGGAGTCGAAACGCGTCTGCCGCTGCACGACGGGGCCCAATTGTTACGAGAACATGCTAGAAAAAGAACTGCCGCCGGAAGCTGAATGCAACCCCACAGAAGACGACCCCGTTTGTTGCAAACAAATGCAAGACGAAATAGATGCTAATAAGTCGCCGGAACCGTCTCTACAGTGCCCGACGAATTCCGACACCGAATGCTGCGCTAAAATGGAAGCAGATAACGTCGAATCGGACTCGATGCGCTGCCCGGTGGGCAAAAAATGTTGCAAGAAAATGCTGGACGAACGAAAAGCCCAAAAGAAACGCAACAAATCAAAGCCCCGATGCTTAACATTCGAATCTTCACCGACTCAGCCGGCGAAAGATGCGCCGGTGAGCACCAGCTGTTGCGGTCAAATCATATTCCCACGCTAGGCGTTGGGCCCCAGTAGTGGCAACCGCGATTTTAATTATTTATTTTCAACATTTTTAAAATTAAATTTACAGTAGGCAACGGTATAATTGGTTTTGCCGTCTAGTTGGCCAACGATCCTAACAAACTCAACAACTGGCTGGTGATAATAATAATATCTACAACCCAAATTGGATTGTAAAAAGCTGTAAATAAATAAACGAAGATAAAACTCAACAGTTCATTGTTTCAAATACGAGTAATTTAAATAAGGGAAAACCATTGCAGTTCTTGGTTTGCATTTGGAACCTTCACTAAATGGTTCTTCTACTATAATGTGTTTATTAGAAGGGTGTAAACTAATTAATTTCCACTCTTTGATATTAGTAATTGCTGAACTACCGGTTTCGACAATTTATAGAGTTATTTTCACATCCGGTGTCGAAGACTACAATTAAAAATTACTTCAATTAGTCCAACTTGAAAACATTGTTCCATAAGTTGTACATGTCTACAATAAAAATGTATAAGGTCAAATAACATATCACATAAAATGCACATGTTTTGTAAATAAATAAGTAAATAAGATTTCTTATCTTATTATTATTTTACTAGTAAAAAACTTTCAGGAACACTATTTTTGCTACCTACACTAAAGAATTTTATCAACATGCACACCTTAGAAATCGTTTTCATTTGGTTTTATTCTATGGAGAAATCTTTCGTAAAAACACCAGAAAATAAAATTAATGCAAGCACAAGAAGATTCAAATCTAGAAATATGCGTAATAAAATATCTACGTCAAAAGGTTCATTTACAGGAAAATTCAAATCTAGAATTTTAGATTCGACATAAATGCAAACATAGGAAGATGCAAATCTAGAAAACTAGTTTGCGGGTAGGTACTCAACGCCAGAAAATAAAATTCTAGAATTTTCATGCACACGCCAGAAAATAAAATTCTAGAATTTTCATTCACAGGAAAATGCGTGCACAAGAAGATTCAAATCTAGAAAATAAGTGCGTAATAAGATATCTACATCAAAAGATTCATTTACAGGAAAATTGAAATCTAGAATTTTAGATTCGGCATAAATGCAAACATAGGAAGATGCAAATCTAGACAAATAGACAGTACACCTTAACAGTATTTACGGTACTTAATAAACAAGTAAACAAATAAATAAGTTCACCCAAAGATAGCTAGACAGATGATTTACAACCAATTTATGAATGAAATTTTAATCGTTCAATAACTTCAAATAAAAAATTCGTCTAATCTTTTAAATATTTTTATAATTGTTATAAAAAGCAGCAGCCAAAAAAATAATCTTTTTATAGTTCATTCGCAAAAGATTAGTTGTAATTCCTTAATTTTAACTTATACAGATTATGTACAAATTAAACAAACAAAGAAACAAATAAAGTACAGTAAATAAAATAATTTGTTTATGATTATTATTAATGTTTTAGATTACATAAGATTTACAATCGATGGCCAAACTATTGGGACAGCAGATCCAGGATCAAATTTCTGGAATTTTGGAGGATTTGCCCAGCAGGGATTAAGTGACAATCCTTGGGCAGGACGAGGAAAAATGGCGCCTTTTGATCAAGAAGTAACTCACATCCCCTTTAAATTCACGAAACAGTGCAACGCTAACACCATACATACATTTATGTAAATCGAGCTACAGGGGAACAACCTTTTCACATTTGTAAAATGCGTTGTCGTTAATCTGTTTCGTGAATTCCTGAGTACAAATGAGTTAAATGTTGTATTTGTTGCAGTTCTACGTCATTTTGAATTTGGCTGTTGGAGGTACCAATGGTTTCTTTCCAGATAACGCACAAAATCAACCGTATCCAAAACCATGGCAGAATAATGCACCACATGTATGTAATCTTAGGCCCTGTGGATGGATTCTTTGTAGATTCTTTCATGCTTCTGTCCTAGAAAAAAGAAATTTACTGTCTTGAAGCTATCAAAGAATCAGAAAAATCTTTTTCATGACTCATTGAAGATTCTATTTAGCAGCATCGCTATTTGACAAGCAATTCTCACCAGGATTATTTTCTCAAGATTCAGAAGCACGAAAGAATCCTCAAAGAATCCGGGCTTTATAATATTGAAACTATACTTATAAATATCCCCAGAAAATGAACCCTGATCTCAAAAATTTATTTCTTAATGACATAGATTTTCCTCAGATTCTGATATGTTATTAAAATAAATAAAATGTACACTCATACGGAATATTTTAATTAATAAATTGTTAAAAAATTCAGGGGTTCAGGTACAGAAATTTAAAGTGATTTCTTAAGTGACATATTAAGTCTGACAAACTGCATTTTTCTACTGGAAATACCCAGACTTATATTGTGATATTTTATTATTTTAATAACAATAGCAATAGATTGAAATTTTCATGATAAATGATAAATGATTTATATAATATATAATAAATCATGTATTAACAATGGACTATTATTTTAGGCAATGACTGATTTCTGGAAGGCAAAAAATCAGTGGCTACCAACCTGGAAACTTGGAGAAGCTAATGGATACGATGCTTCTTTAAAAGTAGATTATGTTAAAGTATGGGCATTATAAAATATAAAAATATATTTTGCAACAACACTTGCAATTCTCAATTAATATTGCAATATTATTTTTCAATTATCAGGGTTTTCCAAGTAGTTTTTAGATGTAAAAGATAATAATAATTAATTAAAGATTATATGAAGATAGATGAAATAGATTATAATGTACTTGACAATGTGCTAAATTTAATTTCAAAATAATTGTAACAATGAATGCAATTTAAAATATATATAATACGAGTACTACCATAATGTTTATTTTATTTATAAATATAAACTATGACTGGCCGTGGTTCTGACACCTCAGGTTCGATTCCAGCCAAGTACATTTCATAACTGCACAAAAATACTCTCCACTAACAACGATGACCGCACACTTAACTGATATAAAAATATGATACAATAAATAAAAATATTTTCTGAATTAAAATTTCTGCATATTTATAAAAAAATGTTGATATAAACATACTTCACTTTCTATTCAATTGAATGAAACAATAATAAGATTAAAAATAAATTAGCAATTAAAAAATTTGTCAATACACCACGGGAAATAACATTTCAAAGTTATTACAAAATTGATATTTATCTTTATTTGCTCAAAGATTAACGTTTTATTATGTATGCTATTTATTTAACTTAAAATAATTAAGAAACTTTTAAAATGGGTGACTCAAATGCCAAACCCAATCAAATGTTTTATTTTACTGCAAGTTTAAAGAAGAAAGTGTACCGAAGAACCACAAATATTAAATTTCTAATAATTTTATCAGATTCAGTACCACAAACTCGTGTAATTTTCATGTTAGCTTTATTTTTCATTTTTTCCTAATTTTAACTTTTAGGTTGCATATCAAAAGCTAAACGAGGTATCGAACTCTGCTTAGCAGAATTGTATACTTATATTTTAATTAACGTACCTACTTATAATAGGTACATATAATAAATTTTAGAATATTCCAAATTTAGCTTAAGAAAGTTTGAGAAACATACAATGCCGCAAACTACAGTTTGATATCTTGGTTTTTACTTCCTTGTACGAAGTAAGGAAGTATTGTAATCGCGAAAAATTTCGGTTCTCAGATTTTGACGGAAATATCCGTTTTGACCTTTTCTGAATCCATTATGACTAGTTTCGTCGTGACGTCTGTACGTACGTGCGTACGTGCGTACGTGCGTACGTGCGTACGTGCGTACGGACGTATGTGTGTCGCATAACTCAAATACGGTTAGACGTAGAAAGCTGAAATTTTGTATTTAGGACTGTTATAGCATCTAGTTGTGCACCTCCTATTTTTGGTTTCAATCTACAAACCGGAAGTAGTAAATTTAAAAAAAAAATTGATAAATAATTAATTTTAGGCAATTTTTTTTATTTTAAATGAAAGATTATGTGATTATTATCTACAATCGGTATTTTATAAATTTTTCTGTATCTTCTATCATTTAAGAATAATTAAAGTATATACCTACTTATAATTTAATATTTCGGTATCTTGTAGTCCATGATCGATTAACATTTGTTACTAGGTAAAATTTAAATGATTATGACATGACAGTGACAGTAGCAGTGACAATAGTAAAATATCGTTTATATCTTCTTCTGCAGTTTAAATAAAATGACTAAAATATATTTGTGAGTATACTAGTATAATAAGTTAAAGAATTTTTTATATTATTCTACATTTTAGTTATTAAGAAAATTATGAACAAACAAGGCGTACAAGGAAGTCATGTGGTGTCCACGTCAGATTTTTTGAGATTATGCAGCCTCAAAGTTGCAAACAGAAAATTTTACTTATATGTTCTAAATAAAAATATTAATTTTATTCACACAATAAATTAATTAGTGAAATTGCTATTTCAAGTGCACGTGTATTAAAAGATTAGTCATTATCTGTCTAATCAATTTTTGAGAAAAATAAAGTAAAAGTCAGGTGAAATATTATCACCTTGCTTAATCTTATCAAACACTGCATAATGCCTTGCAGAAAATCAGTATATAAACTGTTCTGGTTCTCTGAATGAGCATAGCTTCATCAGCAGCAGCAGCAAGATGAACCGTTTCCTCCTGGTAGTAGCAGCGCTCTTCTCAGTGGCTTGTAAGTATCCTCAGCAGTTGTAAAGGTTCTTGTGTGTTAACCGTTGTGTTTTAGGTGCCGCTGACCTGGACTGGCGCATCGTGGGCGGCTCCAAGGCGGCCGAGGGCCAGTTCCCGTACCAGATCTCGCTGAGGCAGTACGGCAGCCACTCGTGCGGCGGCAGCATCCTCAACGAGCAGTGGGTGCTCACAGCCGCGCACTGCGTGTCCGGCAGCAGCACCACGTACATGACCGTGGTCACCGGCACCAACAGCCTGCAGTCCGGCGGTGACACCTACAAGGTGGCGCGCGCCATCGCCCACAGCGGCTTCGACATGAACCGCCTGCGCAACGACATCGCGCTGCTCAAGATCAACGGCAACATCGTCTTCAACGCCAAGGTGCAGCCCATCCCGCTCGAGACCAGCGACGTGGGCGCCGGCGAGGACCTCGTGCTCAGCGGCTGGGGCCGCACCAGCTACCCCGGCAACATCCCCAACGACCTGCAGTTCCTGGCCCTCAAGGCCATCAGCTCCAAGGACTGCAACGACCGCCACGCCAGCACCGGCCTGGGTGTTGACGACTCCCAGTTGTGCACGTACACGCAGCGCGGCCAGGGCGCCTGTCACGGCGACTCTGGTGGGCCCCTCGCTCACAATGGCAAAGTGGCCGGCATCGTCTCCTGGGGCCGTCCTTGCGCTGTTGGCTATCCTGATGTCTTCACTCGCGTCTCTTCCTTCATTGACTGGATCAACAACAACATGCAATAAATCACTTCATTCCAACATTATTTCATTAATATTTAATCAATAAATTATTTACTTGCATACATTATATTATTGTTTTAACTTACATCCTGAAAAATCCAAATAATAAACTACGTTCCTCTACTAGTTAATCCGAAAAAAACTATCTTCAAATGATTTTATAATACAGGAACCACCTTTTCATTACTACATTATGAATTATAGAAAAATTTAAACCTTCTCTTAAAAACTGTATATTATTATTCAATTAATAAATTATTTACCTGCATGCTGTAACGAAATATCTAGTTACCGATATTTATATTTGACTGTTATTCAAATGACAGCTTAGAATTACCAAAATATAATCAATAGATAAAACACTTATCTCTTATTCACACATGTAAGAACCACTTTTACATAATTGTTTTAATACATCAAAATGAGATCTCCGGTGATTCTGATTGCTTTTATTGCTACTGCTGTCTGTAAGTATAACAATAATACATTTCTAAACAAAATAACAATAACATCTGTTTTAAAATTTAGCTGCGTCCTTTTTAAGAAACACCACATGACTTCCTTTTACGCCTTGTGTGTTCATACTTTTCTTAATAACTAAAATGTAGAATAATATAAAAAAATTCTTTTAACTTATTATACTAGTATACTCACAAATATATTTTAGTCATTTTATTTAAACTGCAGAAGAAGATATAAAGCATATTTTACTATTGTCACTGTCATGTCATAATCATTTAAATTTTACGTAGTAACAAATGTTAATCGATCATGGACTACAAGATAAAGAAATACTAAATTAAAAATATATACTTTAATTATTCCTAAATGATACCAGATACAAAAATATTTATAAAATACCGATTTTAGGTAATAATCACATAATCTTTCATTTAAAATAAAAAAATTTGTGTTAAATTAAATATTTATCGAAATATTTTTAAAAAGTACTACTTCCGGTTTATAGATTGAAACCAAAAATAGGAGGTGCACAACTAGATGCTATAACAGTCCTAAATACAAAATTTCAACTTTCTACGTCTAACCGTATTTGAGTTATGCGACACACATACGTCCGTACGTACATACATACGTACATACGTACATACGTACAGACGTCACGACGAAACTAGTCATAATGGATTCAGAAAAGGTCAAAACGGATATTTCCATCAAAATCTGAAAACCGAAATTTTTCGGGATTACAATACTTCCTTATTACTCCGTACAAGGAAGTAAAAATTGGTTGGGAAAATGCTACGGATGGGCAGTTTCCTTATGAAGTATTTTTTAAATTTCAAGAATATCCTTTTTGTGCAGGAACCATAATTAGCGACAGATATATTTTAACAGCTGCTCACTGCCTTACCGAGTAAGTTTATTATAATTATAATGTCTTCCTCTCGCCTCAAATTCTATAAAAGAGGTATTGTAATGGGTCTTTTCGAATATGAGTTTTTGGTGGATAAGCACAATTCAGGGTCTCTAGAATACGAAATTACTATTCTCACGATAATGTCTGTGTGTATGAACGTATGAATTATGTGACGATTAACCAAATTACATAGGTACTTAAGATTTTAATAAGGATCTTAACACCGGATAAGATTTTGGTAGAAATCCGCAAACCGGAAGTTACTTTTAAAGCTTGGTGTAATATTCTTTAAATAAATTGGTACATTATTTATTTATTACCATTTTTGCAATTAAAAATAAAAGAAATTATAATTATCTATGGGTACAGTTAATTTTAAATACAATTTGCTGAATCTGATAGTATTTAACAATAAAATAAAGTACCTACAACTAATATTCTATTTTTTTGAAATTCTAGATTCCAGTATCTTATTATTGTTGTCCATGATCATATGATATTTATTTTTACACAAAATTTGAATTATTATAATTATAACAGTTAGTCTAGTTGACATCTTTTGCTTGCATTTTGGTTTACATTATCGTTTACATATTACATGAACAAGAAACCATTAAACTGTAACTAAGTAAAACTATTTATTAGATTATTAGAAAAAGCAGAATTAGATGAGAGGTCATGTGCTGGCCACATCAGATTTTTTAAATTAAAAATTCCTTCATTTCAGTTTTAATATGACAATCAGGGAGATAATAGTAGTAGCTGGTACAAACAATATCTCCTCCGGAGGTGTTATCTACCACGCCGAAAACGCAACTTCCCATCCAAAATTCTCCTACAATAGCTTTAAATACGACGTAGCTGTCATAAAACTTAGCGAAAGGATCACTTACAACTCTACAGTGCAACCGATTAAATTGAACACTGATCCAATCCCCGCAGGTTCGGAGCTCGTCATCAGCGGATGGGGTTTGGACAGCAACCTAGATGAATTATTGGTCTCGGTGCCCCTCAGGTACATGAAGATCAATGCATTGACCACGGCAGCTTGCTGGAGCATGCTGAAGGAGAAGGGTTACCCTAACGGTTCTATTGATAATAATAATAATAATAATAATAATAATAAAGTATTTATTCCATCGACTAGTAAAATACAAGTATAGAATATGTCAGAGTTGGGAACATATATTTTAGAGTAAATTCAATATTGAAATCAATCAGCCGCAGTCTGCAGAAAATTCATCTAAAGTATAGTAACTCTTATTCAGAAGAAATAACCTTAGTGAGTTTTTGAATTTATTTTTATTACTCTCTTCTTTTAAAGAAGTCGGTAATTTATTAAAAATATTTAAGCCTTGAATATTAGGTAGATATTTTAAATTGTTGTGCTTTATATTTGGTATATGAAACATCTGCTTTTGTCTGGTGTTGAAAGAGTGTATGCAGGAGTTTAATTGAAAATCATTTTTGTTATTGAAAACATACATGCAAAGTTCGAGAATATAGAGAGACGTCAGTGTAAGAATTTTGAATTCCTTGAACAGTTGTCTACAGGAGTCAAAGCGAGAAACACCTGCTATAGTTCGAATAATTCGTTTTTGGATGATGAATACATTATTTGCAGAGGATGACGCACCCCATAAGCAGATAGCGTATCTTAGTCTGGATTCTACTTGAGCATAATAAAATGTAATAAGTTGTTGTTTAGTAAGAAAGCTGCCTAAATGCCAAAATTGGTAGCATATTGAGCCAAGTTTAGATGCTAGTTCATCCGCATGTTGTTTTCCAGTTAAATTTTCATTGAATTTATAACCAAGAAAGTTACCACAATTAGATCTTTCGATTTGATGTTCATCAATTGAGATATTCAAATCTAGATTATCTCTGCATTGAGGAAAATGAAATCGCATGTAATGAGTTTTTGTTAAATTCAAGTAGAGATCATTCTCACAGAACCATCTCGACAGCACATTTAAGCAGCTTTCGCACTTTTGTTGCAGCAACCCCTTATTTGACTCCGCGATAATTATGGACGTATCGTCTGCATATAAAGTTATGTGGCATTCATCTCCGAAAACTGAAGTTAAATCATTAATATAAATAATGAACAAAACAGGTGAGATGATACAGCCTTGTGGCACACCTATATTATTTATTAAAGTAGCCGAATTTATGTTACGAATAATATTGTTTTCACAATTATTAATTGTAACGAATTGTTGGCGATTTTCAAGAAAGGATTTAATCCAGCCTAAAGGTATACCTCTAATCC
Organism: Agonum fuliginosum; assembly: GCA_947534325.1. NCBI lineage: Eukaryota > Metazoa > Arthropoda > Insecta > Coleoptera > Carabidae > Agonum > Agonum fuliginosum. The sequence goes on from OX384036.1 coordinate 26,340,034, forward strand.
CATAACAGTGGAGTTTATTCAGGAGTTTTGAATGACTGACGCAGTCAAACGCCTTTGATAAATCACAAAAAATACTAATGGGGTGTTCCCCTTTATCCATACTGTTTGCAATACAGTGTACTGCTTTTTGAATAGCATCTATTGTTGTTTTGTTAGACCTAAATCCAAACTGGGCTTCATTTATGACGTTATGTTTAGACAAAAAAGGCTCTAAGCGATTTAAAAACGCATATTCGAACACTTTAGAGAAGACAGAAGTCAAAGATACTGGCCTGTAATTATTTAGGTCGCACTTATCATTTTTCTTGTGTACTGGAATTATTTGACTAATTTTAAGTTTTTCTGGGAAGATTCCAGTTATAAACGACAGATTAATCAAAAACATGACACTTTGGTTTACGGTTTCAAAGTAAAAGAAAAAGATGAAGCTTGTTCTGGCGATTCTGGTAGTCCGCTGGTGTTTCAAGGAAAAGTTGCTGGTATTGCGTCCTGGGTGATTCCTTGCCAACCTGGGTACCCTGATGTTTATACCAGAGTCTCAGATTATATTGATTGGATTCAAGATCATATGAAAATGAATTAATTTTTTATTGTAGAGTAGATTAATAAAATATTAACTTAAACGATGTCTTTTTGTTTCATTCCTTTTTACCTCTCGCCACTCATATCTGTAAGAGAGGTAGGTACCTATATTGTAATCATGCTAAAATTTCGATAGTGAGTTTTCAATGGATAAGCACGTTTTGAGGTCCCTAGAACACGATTTTGATAATTTCGCGATGATGTCTGTGTGTGTGTGTCAGGATGGATGTTGGAGGTACGATACCACTAAATAAAAAAATTTGAAATTTTGTATATAATATTATGACACCCTAGATTAGATCTGATTAGATTTTGGTGTTGATCATGCAACCGGAAGTGGTAGTTTCTTGAAGATCTGAAGAGTTTTTCTGGAATATTCTCAAAATTTATGAATTAATAGGTTTTTTTAAATAACATTATACTAAATGTTACTGTCTAAAATTTATATTCCAAGCGTTGTTTCTATCTAGCACCATTTTCCAATTAGAAGAAGTTAAAAATTCTACAAATTTGTTACAATTTTGATTTATCTGCCTACCCATGGAAACAAAAAAATAAAATATTTGAGTGTTAATGTCATGAATTTTTGATTTTTTGGCAAATTGAAATGGAAAATATGAAATGTCATTTAGTATTTATAAGGTCATAATAAACTTTAATAATATTATAAAAACTACAATTCCCGAATTCCATTCTAGTACAATGGTATATTTGTGAGTAAGTACCTTCATACAAACTTAGTAAAATAGTAGAGTATATGGCGAGAGGTCATGTGTTGGCCACATCGGATTTTTTTATTACCCATACATTATAATCACGGTACAAAAGAGTAGGTAGGGACAGGGCAGCCGGCGGAATCTCAGGTAGCCTTTGCTGAAACACAGTTTGTAGTTCCCCTCGGCAAATATAGATGGCATTCTTTCATAAATTACCGGTAAAAAATCTGACGTGGCCATCACACAACCTTCCGCCATACCTAGACTTTAAACAGAAATGTATATATACGTACAATCTGGTGCCTATTTAAAATATATACAAATAAAAATCTAAAATATTCAAACACAGAAATTAGTATCACCTGAATCAAAAGATTCATTCACACGAAAACTCTTCTGTGTTGAAGCAATCCTACGTTCAGTTAGGAACTACATTTAATAGCTTAATTATGACTTATATAGCGCTAGTATGCCAACTTGTCACCCGTCTCATCCAAGGAAGATGTCTCATCTGTCAATATTTTTTATACAAAAACAAAAATCAACCGAACATGGATTACAAGATTTGATAAATTTTATTGTTTTATTTGATAAATTTATTTTTTAAATTTTACTGCAGTTCTTTAATGCTACCAGATAAAGACAATTTTTTTATAACGTGGATTGCAAATAACTTTTCCTCTTATTCTTATTACAAATAAATACTATATTTATCAAAATTTATAGAAATTTTTTACACTTAATCTTTTCAATCTTCAAAAAATATCACTTCCGGTGAAGATATTTGTACCAAAATCTAATGAGCTCTTCCTATTCGTATACAATTGTAAAATACCAAATATCAAAATTTTTGGGTAATTCGTATTTGAGTTATCCAACAGACGGCATCGGCCCGGACCACACACATACACACACACGCACACACACACATACATACAGACATCATCGGGAAACTATCAAAAATGAGTTGTAAGGACCTTCGAGCATATACTGACTAGAGAAGTAATTCCCTATACCAATGCATAGCTTGTTGTGATCGGAAGATATGCAGTAGGGGGGACTTGCGGGGCTGGAAGTCATGGTGTATTGCGGGCAGCGTTTTGCTGTTATTCTTTGTTACTTCTTGTCACACATGTCATTTTACTATAACCCTAAGTTCTGCGTTTACTTTGTGAAAAGTTTAATGAGGTTGTGTGAGTATTATTTTACTTTGTGGAATAATACTAAGAAATTACGCATCCCTCAATACATCACGGCTTCCGACCCCGCTAATCTCCCCTCCAGCATATCTTCCGATCACAACAAACGCCGTAAGGCGGCCTCTAGTCAGTATATGCTCGAAGGTGGAGGGCACACCACAGGGCGATTTTTGTGCTATTTTGTGTTTGTATGTTTCAGATGAGGAACCTTTGTATATAAAACAGTTAAAGAAATTACGATGGGGACATCTGAAGCACATTCAACGAGAAATGAGACGTTTAGAAGATTTAGAAAGATTTTTGGATTCCTGCAGCGCTGAAAAATAAATTATGTATCGTGTTAGCGTAACTTGTAAAATAAAATTATTTTTAAATAGTTTATATATTGATCGTGTAACAATCAAACTTCAGAATTTCAGAAATTAAACATTTCAGACTGAAATTTAACTGTTTTTACCTTCGCGTACCTGTAAAGGAAGGTATTGGAATCATGCTAAAAATCGGGTGGTGAGTTTTTAGTGGATGAGCACGAATTAGGGTCCTTACAATTCATTTTTGATAGTTTCACGATGATGTCTGTATGTATGTGTGTGTGTGTGTGTGTGTGTGTGTGTGTGTGTGTGTGTGTGTGTGTGTGTGTGTGTGTGTGTGTGTGTGTGTGTGTGTGTGTGTGTGTGTGTGTGTGTGTGTGTGTGTGTGTGTGTGTGTGTGTGTGTGTATGTGTGTGTGGTCAAGGCCGGGGTGTATGTCGTATAACTCAAATACGAATTACCCGAAAATTTTGATATTTGGTATTTAACATTTGTATATAAATTGGAAGAGCTCATTAGATTTTGGTACAAATATCTTAATCGGAAGTGATATTTTTTGAAGATTGAAAAGTTTAATTGTCAAAATTGTATATAAATTTGGAAAAATATAGTATTTATTTGTAATAAGAATAAGAGGCAAAGTTATTTGCAACTTACGTTATAAAAAATTGTCTTTATCTGGTAGCATCAAAGAACTGCAGTAAAATTTAAAAAATAAGTTTATCAAATAAAACGTTGAAATCTTGTAATCCATGTTCGGTTGATTTTTGTTTCTGCGTAAAAAATATTGACAGGTGACAAATTGGCATACTAGCGCTATACAAGTCATAAGTAAGATATTAAATGTAGTAATTGAACGGAGGATGGCTTCAGCACAGAAGAGTTTTCCTGTGAATGAATCTTTTTATTCAGATGATGCAAATTTCTGTGTTTCAATATTTTAGATTTTTATTTGTATATTTTAAATGGACACCGAATTGTACGTATACATTTCTGTTTAAAGTCTAGATATGGCGGAAGGTTGTGTGATGGCCACGTCAGATTTTTCTATAATGATAAACAATTTTTATCTCTCGCCTCATATTCTATTGTAATGTCTGTGTGTGCGTTTTTGGTGGATAAGCACGTTTCAGGGTCTCTACTATGTGTGTGTGTATGGACGTATTTGACGATTTTTCGTCCACGATAACTCAAAAAGTATCAAACCTTTAATAACCAAATTTTATATTTAAGCTTTTAATAAGGATCTTAACACCGGATAAGATTTTGGTAGAAATCCGCAAACCGGAAGTAGTACTTTTGAAGCTTGATATACAAACTGGTACATTATTTATTTATGACAATTTTTGCATATATCTATGGGTACAGTTAATTTTAAATACAATTTGCTGAATCTGGTTTAGAAATTCTAGTATATTGTTGACATTTCTACACAAAGTTTGAATTATGACAGTGACAGTACAGTTGACATCTTTGATTGCATCTTGGTTTATATATTACATGAAACTATTAAAATGTAAGTAAAACTATTTATTAGATTAGTAGAATAAGCAGAATTAGGCGAGAGGTCGTTTGCTGGCCACAGCAGATTTTTATTAAGTATTGTGGGCTTGTTAATACAATTTTGTCTAAATGAAAATTCTTTTAAAATATTTCATTTATATTCGAACAAGAAGTCTATTATTAAATTAATAATAAAATTATTCGTAAAAAAATACAAAAATATTTAAATTTGTATCTATATTTCATATAACTATAATACTTTATTAAAGGTTTATACTAAATCTTAACAAATTAATTAACTTACCAGTGAAACATAGACCCGTGAAACTTACCTGCTAAACTTACCCGTGAAACCTTGACCCGTGAAACTTACCAGTGAAACCTAGACCCGTGAAACGTCACCCGTGAAACTTACCCGTGAAACTTACCCGTGAAACCTTGACCCGTGAAACTTACCAGTGAAACCTAGACCTGTGAAACGTCACCCGTGAAACTTACCCGTGAAACTTACCCGTGAAACCTTGACCCGTGAAACTTACCAGTGAAACCTAGACCCGTGAAACGTCACCCGTGAAACTTACCCGTGAAACTTACCCGTGAAACTTACCCGTGAAACCTTGACCCGTGAAACTTACCAGTGAAACCTAGACCTGTGAAACGTCACCCGTGAAACTTACCCGTGAAACTTACCCGTGAAACCTTGACCCGTGAAACTTACCAGTGAAACCTAGACCCGTGAAACGTCACCCGTAAAACTTACCCGTGAAACTTACCCGTGAAACTTACCCGTGAAACCTTGACCCGTGAAACTTACCAGTGAAACCTAGACCCGTGAAACGTCACCCGTGAAACTTACCCGTGAAACTTACCCGTGAAACCTTGACCCGTGAAACTTACCAGTGAAACCTAGACCCGTGAAACGTCACCCGTGAAACTTACCCGTAAAACTTACCCGTGAAACCTTGACCCGTGAAACTTACCAGTGAAACCTAGACCCGTGAAACATCACCCGTGAAACATACCCGTGAAACTTACCCGTGAAACCTTGACCCGTGAAACTTACCAGTGAAACCTAGACCCGTGAAACGTCACCCGTGAAACATACCCGTGAAACTTACCCGTGAAACTTACCCGTGAAACCTTGACCCGTGAAACTTACCAGTGAAACCTAGACCAGTGAAACCTAGACCCGTGAAACGTCACCCGTGAAACATACCCGTGAAACTTACCCGTGAAACTTACCCGTGAAACCTTGACCCGTGAAACTTACCAGTGAAACCTAGACCCGTGAAACGTCACCCGTGAAACATACCCGTGAAACTTACCCGTGAAACTTACCCGTGAAACCTTGACCCGTGAAACTTACCAGTGAAACCTAGACCCGTGAAACGTCACCCGTGAAACATACCCGTGAAACTTACCCGTGAAACTTACCCGTGAAACCTAGACCCGTGAAACGTCACCCGTGAAACATACCCGTGAAACTTACCCGTGAAACTTACCCGTGAAACCTTGACCCGTGAAACTTACCAGTGAAACCTAGACCAGTGAAACCTAGACCCGTGAAACGTCACCCGTGAAACATACCCGTGAAACTTACCCGTGAAACTTACCCGTGAAACCTTGACCCGTGAAACTTACCAGTGAAACCTAGACCCGTGAAACGTCACCCGTGAAACATACCCGTGAAACTTACCCGTGAAACATACCCGTGAAACTTACCCGTGAAACTTACCCGTAAAACCTTGACCCGTGAAACTTACCAGTGAAACCTAGACCCGTGAAACGTCACCCGTGAAACTTACCCGTGAAACCTTGACCCGTGAAACTTACCAGTGAAACCTAGACCCGTGAAACGTCACCCGTGAAACTTACCCGTGAAACTTACCCGTGAAACTTACCCGTGAAACTTACCCGTGAAACTTACCACTGAAACCTAGACCCGTGAAACGTCACCCGTGAAACTTACCCGTGAAACTTACCCGTGAAACTTACCCGTGAAACTTACCCGTGAAACCTTGACCCGTTAAACTTACCAGTGAAACCTAGACCCGTTAAACGTCACCCGTGAAACATACCCGTGAAACTTACCCGTGAAACTTACCCGTGAAACCTTGACCCGTGAAACTTACTAGTGAAACCTAGACCCGTGAAACGTCACCCGTAAAACTTACCGGTGAAACTTACCCGTGAAACTTACCCGTGAAACTTACCCGTGAAACCTTGACCCGTGAAACTTACCAGTGAAACGTAGACCCGTGAAACGTCACCCGTGAAACTTACCCGTGAAACTTACCCGTGAAACTTACCCGTGAAACTTACCCGTGAAACTTACCCGTGAAACCTTGACCCGTGAAACTTACCAGTGAAACCTAGACCCGTGAAACGTCACCCGTGAAACTTACCCGTGAAACTTACCCGTGAAACCTTGACCCGTGAAACTTATCAGTGAAACCTAGACCCGTGAAACGTCACCCGTGAAACTTACTTGTGAAACTTACCCGTGAAACCTTGACCCGTGAAACTTACCAGTGAAACCTAGACCCGTGAAACGTCACCCGTGAAACTTACCCGTGAAACTTACCCGTGAAACTAACCAGTGAAACCTTGACCCGTGAAACTTACCAGTGAAACCTAGACCCATGAAACGTCACCCGTGAAACTTACCCGTGAAACTTACCCGTGAAACCTTGACCCGTGAAACTTACCAGTGAAACCTAGACCCGTGAAACGTCACCCGTGAAACTTACCCGTGAAACTTACCCGTGAAACCTTGACCCGTGAAACTTACCAGTGAAACCTAGACCCGTGAAACGTCACCCGTGAAACGTCACCCGTGAAACTTACCCGTGAAACTTACCCGTGAAACTTACCCGTGAAACCTTGACCCGTGAAACTTACCAGTGAAACCTAGACCCGTGAAACGTCACCCGTGAAACTTACCCGTGAAACTTACCCGTGAAACCTTAACCCGTGAAACTTACCAGTGAAACCTAGACCCGTGAAACTTACCCGTGAAACTTACCCGTGAAACTTACCCGTGAAACTTACCCGTGAAACCTTGACCCGTGAAACTTACCAGTGAAACCTAGACCCGTGAAACGTCACCCGTGAAACATACCCGTGAAACTTACCCGTGAAACTTACCCGTGAAACCTTGACCCGTGAAACTTACCAGTGAAACCTAGACCCGTAAAACGTCACCCGTGAAACATACCCGTGAAACTTACCCGTGAAACTAACCCGTGAAACCTTGACCCGTGAAACTTACCAGTGAAACCTAGACCCGTGAAACATCACCCATGAAACATATCCGTGAAACTTACCCGTGAAACTTACCCGTGAAACCTTGACCCGTGAAACTTACCAGTGAAACCTAGACTCGTGAAACGTCACCTGTAAAACATACCCGTAAAACTTACCCGTGAAACTTACCCGTGAAACCTTGCCCCGTGAAACTTTCCAGTGAAAGCTAGACCCGTGAAACGTCACCCGTGAAACATACCCGTGAAACTTACCCGTGAAACTTACCCGTGAAACCTTGACCCGTGAAACTTACCAGTGAAACCTAGATCCGTGAAACATCACCCATGAAACATACCCGTGAAACTTACCCGTGAAACTTACCCGTTAAACTTACCCGTGAAACCTTGACCCGTGAAACTTACCAGTGAAACCTAGACCCGTGAAACGTCACCTGTAAAACATACCCGTAAAACTTACCCGTGAAGCTTACCCGTGAAACCTTGACCCGTGAAACTTTCCAGTGAAACCTAGACCCGTGAAACGTCACCCGTGAAACATACCCGTGAAACTTACCCGTGAAACTTACCCGTGAAACTTACCCGTGAAACTTACCCGTGAAACCTTGACCCGTGAAACTTACCAGTGAAACCTAGACCCGTGAAACGTCACCCGTGAAACTTACCCGTGAAACTTACCCGTGAAACCTTGACCCGTGAAACTTACCAGTGAAACCTAGACCCGTGAAACGTCACCCGTGAAACGTACACGTGAAACTTACCCGTGAAACTTACTCGTAAAACCTTGACCCGTGAAACTTACCAGTGAAACCTAGACCCGTGAAACGTCACCCGTGAAACATACCCGTGAAACTTACCCGTGAAACTTACCCATGAAACCTTGACCCGTGAAACTTACCAGTGAAACCAAGACCCGTGAAACGTCACCCGTGAAACATACCCGTGAAACTTACCCGTAAAACTTACCCGTGAAACTTACCCGTGAAAATTACCCATGAAACCTTGACCCGTGAAACTTACCAGTGAAACCTAGACCCGTGAAACGTCACCCGTGAAACTAACCCGTAAAACTTACCCGTGAAACTTACCCGTGAAACCTTGACCCGTGAAACTTACCAGTGAAACCTAGACCCGTGAAACGTCACCCGTGAAACATACCCGTGAAACTTACCCGTGAAACTTACCCGTGAAACTTACCCGTAAAACCTTGACCCGTGAAACTTACCAGTGAAACCTAGACCCGGGAAACGTCACCCGTGAAACATACCAGTGAAACTTACCCGTGAAACTTACCCGTGAAACCTTGACCCGTGAAACTTACCAGTGAAACCTAGACCCGTGAAACGTCACCCGTGAAACATACCCGAGAAACTTACCCGTGAAACTTACCCGTGAAACCTTGACCCGTGAAACTTACCAGTGAAACCTAGACCCGTGAAACGTCACCCGTGAAACATACCCGTGAAACTTCACCCGTGAAACATACCCGTGAAACTTACCCGTGAAACTTACCCGTGAAACCTTGACCCGTGAAACTTACCAGTGAAACCTAGACCCGTGAAACTTACCAGTAAAACCTAGACCCGTGAAACATCACCCATGAAACATACCCGTGAAACTTACCCGTGAAACTTACCCGTGAAACCTTGACCCGTGAAACTTACCAGTGAAACCTAGACCCGTGAAACGTCACCTGTAAAACATACCCGTAAAACTTACCCGTGAAACTTACCCGTGAAACCTTGATCCGTGAAACTATCCAGTGAAACCTAGACCCGTGAAACGTCACCCGTGAAACATACCCGTGAAACTTACCCGTGAAACTTACCCGTGAAACCTTGACCCGTGAAACTTACCATTGAAACCTAGACCCGTGAAACTTACCCGTAAAACTTACCCGTGAAACTTACCCGTGAAACCTTGACCCGTGAAACTTACCAGTGAAACCAAGACCCGTGAAACGTCACCCGTGAAACATACCCGTGAAACTTACCCGTGAAACTTACCCGTGAAACTTACCCGTGAAACGTCACCTGTAAAACATACCCGTAAAACTTACCCGTGAAACTTACCCGTGAAACCTTGACCCGTGAAACTTACCAGTGAAACCAAGACCCGTGAAACGTCATCCGTGAAACATACCCGTGAAACTTACCCGTGAAACTTACCCGTGAAACTTACCCGTGAAACTTACCCGTGAAACCTTGACCCGTGAAACTTACCAGTGAAACCTAGACCCGTGAAACGTCACCCGTGAAACATACCCGTGAAACTTACCAGTGAAACCTAGACCCGTGAAACGTAACCCGTGAAACTTACCCGTGAAACTTACCCGTGAAACCTTGACCCGTGAAACTTACCAGTAAAACCTAGACCCGTGAAACATCACCCATGAAACATACCCGTGAAACTTACCCGTGAAACCTTGACCCGTGAAACTTACCAGTGAAACCTAGACCCGTGAAACGTCACCTGTAAAACATACCCGTAAAACTTACCCGTGAAACTTACCCGTGAAACCTTGATCCGTGAAACTTTCCAGTGAAACCTAGACCCGTGAAACGTCACCCGTGAAACATACCCGTGAAACTTACCCGTGAAACTTACCCGTGAAACCTTGACCCGTGAAACTTACCAGTGAAACCTAGACCCGTGAAACGTCACCCGTGAAACTTACCCGTAAAACTTACCCGTGAAACTTACCCGTGAAACTTACCCGTGAAACCTTGACCCGTGAAACTTCCTAGTGAAACCTAGACCCGTGAAACGTCACCCGTGAAACTTACCCGTAAAACTTACCCGTGAAACTTACCCGTGAAACCTTGACCCGTGAAACTTACCAGTGAAACCTAGACCCGTGAAACGTCACCCGTGAAACATACCCGTGAAACTTACCCGTAAAACCTTGACCCGTGAAACTTACCAGTGAAACCTAGACCCGTGAAACATCACCCATGAAACATACCCGTGAAACTTACCCGTGAATCTTACCCGTGAAACCTTGACCCGTGAAACTTACCAGTGAAACCTAGACCCGTGAAACGTCACCTGTAAAACATACCCGTAAAACTTACCCGTGAAACTTACCCGTGAATCCTTGACCCGTGAAACTTTCCAGTGAAACCTAGACCCGTGAAACGTCACCCGTGAAACTTACCCGTAAAACTTACCCGTGAAACTTACCCGTGAAACCTTGACCCGTGAAACTTACCAGTGAAACCTAGACCCGTGAAACGTCACCCGTGAAACATACCCGTGAAACTTACCCGTGAAACTTACCCGTGAAACGTCACCTGTAAAACATACCCGTAAAACTTACCCGTGAAACTTACCCGTGAAACCTTGACCCGTGAAACTTACCAGTGAAACCAAGACCCGTGAAACGTCATCCGTGAAACATACCCGTGAAACTTACCAGTGAAACTTACCCGTGAAACCTTGACCCGTGAAACTTACCAGTGAAACCTAGACCCGTGAAACGTCACCCGTGAAACATACCCGTGAAACTTACCAGTGAAACCTAGACCCGTGAAACGTCACCCGTGAAACTTACCCGTGAAACTTACCCGTGAAACCTTGACCCGTGAAACTTACCAGTAAAACCTAGACCCGTGAAACATCACCCATGAAACATACCCGTGAAACTTACCCGTGAAACTAACCCGTGAAACCTTGACCCGTGAAACTTACCAGTGAAACCTAGACCCGTGAAACGTCACCTGTAAAACATACCCGTAAAACTTACCCGTGAAACTTACCCGTGAAACCTTGATCCGTGAAACTTTCCAGTGAAACCTAGACCCGTGAAACGTCACCCGTGAAACATACCCGTGAAACTTACCCGTGAAACTTACCCGTGAAACCTTGACCCGTGAAACTTACCAGTGAAACCTAGACCCGTGAAACGTCACCCGTGAAACTTACCCGTAAAACTTACCCGTGAAACTTACCCGTGAAACTTACCCGTGAAACTTACCCGTGAAACCTTGACCCGTGAAACTTCCTAGTGAAACCTAGACCCGTGAAACGTCACCCGTGAAACTTACCCGTAAAACTTACCCGTGAAACTTACCCGTGAAACCTTGACCCGTGAAACGACACCCGTAAAACTTACCCGTGAAACATACCCGTGAAACTTACCCGTAAAACTTACCCGTGAAACTTACCCGTGAAACCTTGACCCGTAAAACTTACCAGTGAAACCTAGACCCGTGAAACGTCACCCGTGAAACATACCCGTGAAACTTACCCGTAAAACCTTGACCCGTGAAACTTACCAGTGAAACCTAGACCCGTGAAACATCACCCATGAAACATACCCGTGAAACTTACCCGTGAATCTTACCCGTGAAACCTTGACCCGTGAAACTTACCAGTGAAACCTAGACCCGTGAAACGTCACCTGTAAAACATACCCGTAAAACTTACCCGTGAAACTTACCCGTGAATCCTTGACCCGTGAAACTTTCCAGTGAAACCTAGACCCGTGAAACGTCACCCGTGAAACTTACCCGTAAAACTTACCCGTGAAACTTACCCGTGAAACCTTGACCCGTGAAACTTACCAGTGAAACCTAGACCCGTGAAACGTCACCCGTGAAACATACCCGTGAAACTTACCCGTGAAACTTACCCGTGAAACGTCACCTGTAAAACATACCCGTAAAACTTACCCGTGAAACTTACCCGTGAAACCTTGACCCGTGAAACTTACCAGTGAAACCAAGACCCGTGAAACGTCATCCGTGAAACATACCCGTGAAACTTACCAGTGAAACTTACCCGTGAAACCTTGACCCATGAAACTTACCAGTGAAACCTAGACCCGTGAAACGTCACCCGTGAAACATACCCGTGAAACTTACCAGTGAAACCTAGACCCGTGAAACGTCACCCGTGAAACTTACCCGTGAAACTTACCCGTGAAACCTTGACCCGTGAAACTTACCAGTAAAACCTAGACCCGTGAAACATCACCCATGAAACATACCCGTGAAACTTACCCGTGAAACTAACCCGTGAAACCTTGACCCGTGAAACTTACAAGTGAAACCTAGACCCGTGAAACGTCACCTGTAAAACATACCCGTAAAACTTACCCGTGAAACTTACCCGTGAAACCTTGATCCGTGAAACTTTCCAGTGAAACCTAGACCCGTGAAACGTCACCCGTGAAACATACCCGTGAAACTTACCCGTGAAACTTACCCGTGAAACCTTGACCCGTGAAACTTACCAGTGAAACCTAGACCCGTGAAACGTCACCCGTGAAACTTACCCGTAAAACTTACCCGTAAAACTTACCCGTGAAACTTACCCGTGAAACCTTGACCCGTGAAACTTACCAGTGAAACCTAGACCCGTGAAACGACACCCGTAAAACTTACCCGTGAAACATACCCGTGAAACTTACCCGTGAAACTTACCCGTGAAACCTTGACCCGTGAAACTTACCAGTGAAACCTAGACCCGTGAAACGTCACCCGTGAAACTTACCCGTGAAACTTACCCGTGAAACCTTGACCTGTGAAACTTACCAGTGAAACCTAGACCCGTGAAACGACACCCGTGAAACATACCCGTGAAACTTACCCGTGAAACTTACCCGTGAAACCTTGATCCGTGAAACTTACCAGTGAAACCTAGACCCGTAAAACGTCACCCGTGAAACATACCCGTGAAACTTACCCGTGAAACTTACCCGTGAAACCTTGACCCGTGAAACTTACCCGTGAAACCTAGACCCTGTGAAACTTACCAGTGAAACCTAGACCCGTGAAACGTCGCCTGTAAAACATACCCGTAAAACTTACCCGTGAAACTTACCCGTGAAACCTTGACCCGTGAAACTTTCCAGTGAAACCTAGACCCGTGAAACGTCACCCGTGAAACATACCCGTGAAACTTACCCGTGAAACCTTGACCCGTGAAACTTACCAGTGAAACCTAGACCCGTGAAACGTCACCCGTGAAACGTCACCCGTGAAACTTACCCGTAAAACTTACCCGTGAAACTTACCCGTGAAACCTTGACCCGTGAAACTTACCAGTGAAACCTAGACCCGTGAAACGTCACCCGTGAAACTTACCCGTGAAACTTACCCGTGAAACTTACCCGTGAAACCTTGACCCGTGAAACTTACCAGTGAAACCTAGACCCGTGAAACGTCACCCGTGAAACATACCCGTGAAACTTACCCGTGAAACTTACCCGTGAAACCTTGACCCGTGAAACTTACCAGTGAAACCTAGACCCGTGAAAGGTCACCTGTGAAACTTACCCGTGAAACTTACCCGTAAAACTTACCCGTGAAACCTTGACCCGTGAAACTTACCAGTGAAACCTAGACCCGTGAAACGTCACCCGTGAAACATAACCGTGAAACTTACCCGTGAAACTTACCCGTGAAACCTTGACCCGTGAAACTTACCAGTGAAACCTAGACCCGTGAAACGTCACCCGTGAAACATACCCGTGAAACTTACCCGTGAAACTTACCCGTGAAACCTTGACCCGTGAAACTTACCAGTGAAACCTAGACCCGTGAAACTTACCCGTGAAACTTACCCGTGAAACTTACCCGTGAAACCTTGACCCGTGAAACTTACCAGTGAAACCTAGACCCGTGAAACGTCACCCGTGAAACATACCCGTGAAACTTACCCGTGAAACTTACCCGTGAAACCTTGACCCGTGAAACTTACCAGTGAAACCTAGACCCGTAAAACGTCACCCGTGAAACATACCCGTGAAACTTACCCGTGAAACTAACCCGTGAAACCTTGACCCGTGAAACTTACCAGTGAAACCTAGACCCGTGAAACATCACCCATGAAACATATCCGTGAAACTTACCCGTGAAACTTACCCGTGAAACCTTGACCCGTGAAACTTACCAGTGAAACCTAGACTCGTGAAACGTCACCTGTAAAACATACCCGTAAAACTTACCCGTGAAACTTACCCGTGAAACCTTGCCCCGTGAAACTTTCCAGTGAAAGCTAGACCCGTGAAACGTCACCCGTGAAACATACCCGTGAAACTTACCCGTGAAACTTACCCGTGAAACCTTGACCCGTGAAACTTACCAGTGAAACCTAGATCCGTGAAACATCACCCATGAAACATACCCGTGAAACTTACCCGTGAAACTTACCCGTGAAACTTACCCGTGAAACCTTGACCCGTGAAACTTACCAGTGAAACCTAGACCCGTGAAACGTCACCTGTAAAACATACCCGTAAAACTTACCCGTGAAGCTTACCCGTGAAACCTTGACCCGTGAAACTTTCCAGTGAAACCTAGACCCGTGAAACGTCACCCGTGAAACATACCCGTGAAACTTACCCGTGAAACTTACCCGTGAAACTTACCCGTGAAACTTACCCGTGAAACCTTGACCCGTGAAACTTACCAGTGAAACCTAGACCCGTGAAACGTCACCCGTGAAACTTACCCGTGAAACTTACCCGTGAAACCTTGACCCGTGAAACTTACCAGTGAAACCTAGACCCGTGAAACGTCACCCGTGAAACGTACACGTGAAACTTACCCGTGAAACTTACTCGTAAAACCTTGACCCGTGAAACTTACCAGTGAAACCTAGACCCGTGAAACGTCACCCGTGAAACATACCCGTGAAACTTACCCGTGAAACTTACCCATGAAACCTTGACCCGTGAAACTTACCAGTGAAACCAAGACCCGTGAAACGTCACCCGTGAAACATACCCGTGAAACTTACCCGTAAAACTTACCCGTGAAACTTACCCGTGAAAATTACCCATGAAACCTTGACCCGTGAAACTTACCAGTGAAACCTAGACCCGTGAAACGTCACCCGTGAAACTAACCCGTAAAACTTACCCGTGAAACTTACCCGTGAAACCTTGACCCGTGAAACTTACCAGTGAAACCTAGACCCGTGAAACGTCACCCGTGAAACATACCCGTGAAACTTACCCGTGAAACTTACCCGTGAAACTTACCCGTAAAACCTTGACCCGTGAAACTTACCAGTGAAACCTAGACCCGGGAAACGTCACCCGTGAAACATACCAGTGAAACTTACCCGTGAAACTTACCCGTGAAACCTTGACCCGTGAAACTTACCAGTGAAACCTAGACCCGTGAAACGTCACCCGTGAAACATACCCGAGAAACTTACCCGTGAAACTTACCCGTGAAACCTTGACCCGTGAAACTTACCAGTGAAACCTAGACCCGTGAAACGTCACCCGTGAAACATACCCGTGAAACTTCACCCGTGAAACATACCCGTGAAACTTACCCGTGAAACTTACCCGTGAAACCTTGACCCGTGAAACTTACCAGTGAAACCTAGACCCGTGAAACTTACCAGTAAAACCTAGACCCGTGAAACATCACCCATGAAACATACCCGTGAAACTTACCCGTGAAACTTACCCGTGAAACCTTGACCCGTGAAACTTACCAGTGAAACCTAGACCCGTGAAACGTCACCTGTAAAACATACCCGTAAAACTTACCCGTGAAACTTACCCGTGAAACCTTGATCCGTGAAACTTTCCAGTGAAACCTAGACCCGTGAAACGTCACCCGTGAAACATACCCGTGAAACTTACCCGTGAAACTTACCCGTGAAACCTTGACCCGTGAAACTTACCATTGAAACCTAGACCCGTGAAACTTACCCGTAAAACTTACCCGTGAAACTTACCCGTGAAACCTTGACCCGTGAAACTTACCAGTGAAACCAAGACCCGTGAAACGTCACCCGTGAAACATACCCGTGAAACTTACCCGTGAAACTTACCCGTGAAACGTCACCTGTAAAACATACCCGTAAAACTTACCCGTGAAACTTACCCGTGAAACCTTGACCCGTGAAACTTACCAGTGAAACCAAGACCCGTGAAACGTCATCCGTGAAACATACCCGTGAAACTTACCCGTGAAACTTACCCGTGAAACTTACCCGTGAAACTTACCCGTGAAACCTTGACCCGTGAAACTTACCAGTGAAACCTAGACCCGTGAAACGTCACCCGTGAAACATACCCGTGAAACTTACCAGTGAAACCTAGACCCGTGAAACGTCACCCGTGAAACTTACCCGTGAAACTTACCCGTGAAACTTACCCGTGAAACCTTGACCCGTGAAACTTACCAGTAAAACCTAGACCCGTGAAACATCACCCATGAAACATACCCGTGAAACTTACCCGTGAAACCTTGACCCGTGAAACTTACCAGTGAAACCTAGACCCGTGAAACGTCACCTGTAAAACATACCCGTAAAACTTACCCGTGAAACTTACCCGTGAAACCTTGATCCGTGAAACTTTCCAGTGAAACCTAGACCCGTGAAACGTCACCCGTGAAACATACCCGTGAAACTTACCCGTGAAACTTACCCGTGAAACCTTGACCCGTGAAACTTACCAGTGAAACCTAGACCCGTGAAACGTCACCCGTGAAACTTACCCGTAAAACTTACCCGTGAAACTTACCCGTGAAACTTACCCGTGAAACCTTGACCCGTGAAACTTCCTAGTGAAACCTAGACCCGTGAAACGTCACCCGTGAAACTTACCCGTAAAACTTACCCGTGAAACTTACCCGTGAAACCTTGACCCGTGAAACTTACCAGTGAAACCTAGACCCGTGAAACGTCACCCGTGAAACATACCCGTGAAACTTACCCGTAAAACCTTGACCCGTGAAACTTACCAGTGAAACCTAGACCCGTGAAACATCACCCATGAAACATACCCGTGAAACTTACCCGTGAATCTTACCCGTGAAACCTTGACCCGTGAAACTTACCAGTGAAACCTAGACCCGTGAAACGTCACCTGTAAAACATACCCGTAAAACTTACCCGTGAAACTTACCCGTGAATCCTTGACCCGTGAAACTTTCCAGTGAAACCTAGACCCGTGAAACGTCACCCGTGAAACTTACCCGTAAAACTTACCCGTGAAACTTACCCGTGAAACCTTGACCCGTGAAACTTACCAGTGAAACCTAGACCCGTGAAACGTCACCCGTGAAACATACCCGTGAAACTTACCCGTGAAACTTACCCGTGAAACGTCACCTGTAAAACATACCCGTAAAACTTACCCGTGAAACCTTGACCCGTGAAACTTACCAGTGAAACCTAGACCCGTAAAACGTCACCCGTGAAACATACCCGTGAAACTTACCCGTGAAACTAACCCGTGAAACCTTGACCCGTGAAACTTACCAGTGAAACCTAGACCCGTGAAACATCACCCATGAAACATATCCGTGAAACTTACCCGTGAAACTTACCCGTGAAACCTTGACCCGTGAAACTTACCAGTGAAACCTAGACTCGTGAAACGTCACCTGTAAAACATACCCGTAAAACTTACCCGTGAAACTTACCCGTGAAACCTTGCCCCGTGAAACTTTCCAGTGAAAGCTAGACCCGTGAAACGTCACCCGTGAAACATACCCGTGAAACTTACCCGTGAAACTTACCCGTGAAACCTTGACCCGTGAAACTTACCAGTGAAACCTAGATCCGTGAAACATCACCCATGAAACATACCCGTGAAACTTACCCGTGAAACTTACCCGTGAAACTTACCCGTGAAACCTTGACCCGTGAAACTTACCAGTGAAACCTAGACCCGTGAAACGTCACCTGTAAAACATACCCGTAAAACTTACCCGTGAAGCTTACCCGTGAAACCTTGACCCGTGAAACTTTCCAGTGAAACCTAGACCCGTGAAACGTCACCCGTGAAACATACCCGTGAAACTTACCCGTGAAACTTACCCGTGAAACTTACCCGTGAAACTTACCCGTGAAACCTTGACCCGTGAAACTTACCAGTGAAACCTAGACCCGTGAAACGTCACCCGTGAAACTTACCCGTGAAACTTACCCGTGAAACCTTGACCCGTGAAACTTACCAGTGAAACCTAGACCCGTGAAACGTCACCCGTGAAACGTACACGTGAAACTTACCCGTGAAACTTACTCGTAAAACCTTGACCCGTGAAACTTACCAGTGAAACCTAGACCCGTGAAACGTCACCCGTGAAACATACCCGTGAAACTTACCCGTGAAACTTACCCATGAAACCTTGACCCGTGAAACTTACCAGTGAAACCAAGACCCGTGAAACGTCACCCGTGAAACATACCCGTGAAACTTACCCGTAAAACTTACCCGTGAAACTTACCCGTGAAAATTACCCATGAAACCTTGACCCGTGAAACTTACCAGTGAAACCTAGACCCGTGAAACGTCACCCGTGAAACTAACCCGTAAAACTTACCCGTGAAACTTACCCGTGAAACCTTGACCCGTGAAACTTACCAGTGAAACCTAGACCCGTGAAACGTCACCCGTGAAACATACCCGTGAAACTTACCCGTGAAACTTACCCGTGAAACTTACCCGTAAAACCTTGACCCGTGAAACTTACCAGTGAAACCTAGACCCGGGAAACGTCACCCGTGAAACATACCAGTGAAACTTACCCGTGAAACTTACCCGTGAAACCTTGACCCGTGAAACTTACCAGTGAAACCTAGACCCGTGAAACGTCACCCGTGAAACATACCCGAGAAACTTACCCGTGAAACTTACCCGTGAAACCTTGACCCGTGAAACTTACCAGTGAAACCTAGACCCGTGAAACGTCACCCGTGAAACATACCCGTGAAACTTCACCCGTGAAACATACCCGTGAAACTTACCCGTGAAACTTACCCGTGAAACCTTGACCCGTGAAACTTACCAGTGAAACCTAGACCCGTGAAACTTACCAGTAAAACCTAGACCCGTGAAACATCACCCATGAAACATACCCGTGAAACTTACCCGTGAAACTTACCCGTGAAACCTTGACCCGTGAAACTTACCAGTGAAACCTAGACCCGTGAAACGTCACCTGTAAAACATACCCGTAAAACTTACCCGTGAAACTTACCCGTGAAACCTTGATCCGTGAAACTTTCCAGTGAAACCTAGACCCGTGAAACGTCACCCGTGAAACATACCCGTGAAACTTACCCGTGAAACTTACCCGTGAAACCTTGACCCGTGAAACTTACCATTGAAACCTAGACCCGTGAAACTTACCCGTAAAACTTACCCGTGAAACTTACCCGTGAAACCTTGACCCGTGAAACTTACCAGTGAAACCAAGACCCGTGAAACGTCACCCGTGAAACATACCCATGAAACTTACCCGTGAAACTTACCCGTGAAACGTCACCTGTAAAACATACCCGTAAAACTTACCCGTGAAACTTACCCGTGAAACCTTGACCCGTGAAACTTACCAGTGAAACCAAGACCCGTGAAACGTCATCCGTGAAACATACCCGTGAAACTTACCCGTGAAACTTACCCGTGAAACTTACCCGTGAAACTTACCCGTGAAACCTTGACCCGTGAAACTTACCAGTGAAACCTAGACCCGTGAAACGTCACCCGTGAAACATACCCGTGAAACTTACCAGTGAAACCTAGACCCGTGAAACGTCACCCGTGAAACTTACCCGTGAAACTTACCCGTGAAACCTTGACCCGTGAAACTTACCAGTAAAACCTAGACCCGTGAAACATCACCCATGAAACATACCCGTGAAACTTACCCGTGAAACCTTGACCCGTGAAACTTACCAGTGAAACCTAGACCCGTGAAACGTCACCTGTAAAACATACCCGTAAAACTTACCCGTGAAACTTACCCGTGAAACCTTGATCCGTGAAACTTTCCAGTGAAACCTAGACCCGTGAAACGTCACCCGTGAAACATACCCGTGAAACTTACCCGTGAAACTTACCCGTGAAACCTTGACCCGTGAAACTTACCAGTGAAACCTAGACCCGTGAAACGTCACCCGTGAAACTTACCCGTAAAACTTACCCGTGAAACTTACCCGTGAAACTTACCCGTGAAACCTTGACCCGTGAAACTTCCTAGTGAAACCTAGACCCGTGAAACGTCACCCGTGAAACTTACCCGTAAAACTTACCCGTGAAACTTACCCGTGAAACCTTGACCCGTGAAACTTACCAGTGAAACCTAGACCCGTGAAACGTCACCCGTGAAACATACCCGTGAAACTTACCCGTAAAACCTTGACCCGTGAAACTTACCAGTGAAACCTAGACCCGTGAAACATCACCCATGAAACATACCCGTGAAACTTACCCGTGAATCTTACCCGTGAAACCTTGACCCGTGAAACTTACCAGTGAAACCTAGACCCGTGAAACGTCACCTGTAAAACATACCCGTAAAACTTACCCGTGAAACTTACCCGTGAATCCTTGACCCGTGAAACTTTCCAGTGAAACCTAGACCCGTGAAACGTCACCCGTGAAACTTACCCGTAAAACTTACCCGTGAAACTTACCCGTGAAACCTTGACCCGTGAAACTTACCAGTGAAACCTAGACCCGTGAAACGTCACCCGTGAAACATACCCGTTAAACTTACCCGTGAAACTTACCCGTGAAACGTCACCTGTAAAACATACCCGTAAAACTTACCCGTGAAACTTACCCGTGAAACCTTGACCCGTGAAACTTACCAGTGAAACCAAGACCCGTGAAACGTCATCCGTGAAACATACCCGTGAAACTTACCAGTGAAACTTACCCGTGAAACCTTGACACGTGAAACTTACCAGTGAAACCTAGACCCGTGAAACGTCACCCGTGAAACATACCCGTGAAACTTACCAGTGAAACCTAGACCCGTGAAACGTCACCCGTGAAACTTACCCGTGAAACTTACCCGTGAAACCTTGACCCGTGAAACTTACCAGTAAAACCTAGACCCGTGAAACATCACCCATGAAACATACCCGTGAAACTTACCCGTGAAACTAACCCGTGAAACCTTGACCCGTGAAACTTACCAGTGAAACCTAGACCCGTGAAACGTCACCTGTAAAACATACCCGTAAAACTTACCCGTGAAACTTACCCGTGAAACCTTGATCCGTGAAACTTTCCAGTGAAACCTAGACCCGTGAAACGTCACCCGTGAAACATACCCGTGAAACTTACCCGTGAAACTTACCCGTGAAACCTTGACCCGTGAAACTTACCAGTGAAACCTAGACCCGTGAAACGTCACCCGTGAAACTTACCCGTAAAACTTACCCGTGAAACTTACCCGTGAAACTTACCCGTGAAACTTACCCGTGAAACCTTGACCCGTGAAACTTCCTAGTGAAACCTAGACCCGTGAAACGTCACCCGTGAAACTTACCCGTAAAACTTACCCGTGAAACTTACCCGTGAAACCTTGACCCGTGAAACGACACCCGTAAAACTTACCCGTGAAACATACCCGTGAAACTTACCCGTAAAACTTACCCGTGAAACTTACCCGTGAAACCTTGACCCGTGAAACTTACCAGTGAAACCTAGACCCGTGAAACGTCACCCGTGAAACATACCCGTGAAACTTACCCGTAAAACCTTGACCCGTGAAACTTACCAGTGAAACCTAGACCCGTGAAACATCACCCATGAAACATACCCGTGAAACTTACCCGTGAATCTTACCCGTGAAACCTTGACCCGTGAAACTTACCAGTGAAACCTAGACCCGTGAAACGTCACCTGTAAAACATACCCGTAAAACTTACCCGTGAAACTTACCCGTGAATCCTTGACCCGTGAAACTTTCCAGTGAAACCTAGACCCGTGAAACGTCACCCGTGAAACTTACCCGTAAAACTTACCCGTGAAACTTACCCGTGAAACCTTGACCCGTGAAACTTACCAGTGAAACCTAGACCCGTGAAACGTCACCCGTGAAACATACCCGTGAAACTTACCCGTGAAACTTACCCGTGAAACGTCACCTGTAAAACATACCCGTAAAACTTACCCGTGAAACTTACCCGTAAAACCTTGACCCGTGAAACTTACCAGTGAAACCAAGACCCGTGAAACGTCATCCGTGAAACATACCCGTGAAACTTACCAGTGAAACTTACCCGTGAAACCTTGACCCATGAAACTTACCAGTGAAACCTAGACCCGTGAAACGTCACCCGTGAAACATACCCGTGAAACTTACCAGTGAAACCTAGACCCGTGAAACGTCACCCGTGAAACTTACCCGTGAAACTTACCCGTGAAACCTTGACCCGTGAAACTTACCAGTAAAACCTAGACCCGTGAAACATCACCCATGAAACATACCCGTGAAACTTACCCGTGAAACTAACCCGTGAAACCTTGACCCGTGAAACTTACAAGTGAAACCTAGACCCGTGAAACGTCACCTGTAAAACATACCCGTAAAACTTACCCGTGAAACTTACCCGTGAAACCTTGATCCGTGAAACTTTCCAGTGAAACCTAGACCCGTGAAACGTCACCCGTGAAACATACCCGTGAAACTTACCCGTGAAACTTACCCGTGAAACCTTGACCCGTGAAACTTACCAGTGAAACCTAGACCCGTGAAACGTCACCCGTGAAACTTACCCGTAAAACTTACCCGTGAAACTTACCCGTGAAACTTACCCGTGAAACCTTGACCCGTGAAACTTCCTAGTGAAACCTAGACCCGTGAAACGTCACCCGTGAAACTTACCCGTGAAACTTACCCGTGAAACTTACCCGTGAAACTTACCCGTGAAACCTTGACCCGTGAAACTTACCAGTGAAACCTAGACCCGTGAAACGTCACCCGTGAAACTTACCCGTGAAACTTACCCGTGAAACCTTGACCCGTGAAACTTACCAGTGAAACCTAGACCCGTGAAACGTCACCCGTGAAACGTACACGTGAAACTTACCCGTGAAACTTACTCGTAAAACCTTGACCCGTGAAACTTACCAGTGAAACCTAGACCCGTGAAACGTCACCCGTGAAACATACCCGTGAAACTTACCCGTGAAACTTACCCATGAAACCTTGACCCGTGAAACTTACCAGTGAAACCAAGACCCGTGAAACGTCACCCGTGAAACATACCCGTGAAACTTACCCGTAAAACTTACCCGTGAAACTTACCCGTGAAAATTACCCATGAAACCTTGACCCGTGAAACTTACCAGTGAAACCTAGACCCGTGAAACGTCACCCGTGAAACTAACCCGTAAAACTTACCCGTGAAACTTACCCGTGAAACCTTGACCCGTGAAACTTACCAGTGAAACCTAGACCCGTGAAACGTCACCCGTGAAACATACCCGTGAAACTTACCCGTGAAACTTACCCGTGAAACTTACCCGTAAAACCTTGACCCGTGAAACTTACCAGTGAAACCTAGACCCGGGAAACGTCACCCGTGAAACATACCAGTGAAACTTACCCGTGAAACTTACCCGTGAAACCTTGACCCGTGAAACTTACCAGTGAAACCTAGACCCGTGAAACGTCACCCGTGAAACATACCCGAGAAACTTACCCGTGAAACTTACCCGTGAAACCTTGACCCGTGAAACTTACCAGTGAAACCTAGACCCGTGAAACGTCACCCGTGAAACATACCCGTGAAACTTCACCCGTAAAACATACCCGTGAAACTTACCCGTGAAACTTACCCGTGAAACCTTGACCCGTGAAACTTACCAGTGAAACCTAGACCCGTGAAACTTACCAGTAAAACCTAGACCCGTGAAACATCACCCATGAAACATACCCGTGAAACTTACCCGTGAAACTTACCCGTGTAACCTTGACCCGTGAAACTTACCAGTGAAACCTAGACCCGTGAAACGTCACCTGTAAAACATACCCGTAAAACTTACCCGTGAAACTTACCCGTGAAACCTTGATCCGTGAAACTTTCCAGTGAAACCTAGACCCGTGAAACGTCACCCGTGAAACATACCCGTGAAACTTACCCGTGAAACTTACCCGTGAAACCTTGACCCGTGAAACTTACCATTGAAACCTAGACCCGTGAAACTTACCCGTAAAACTTACCCGTGAAACTTACCCGTGAAACCTTGACCCGTGAAACTTACCAGTGAAACCAAGACCCGTGAAACGTCACCCGTGAAACATACCCGTGAAACTTACCCGTGAAACTTACCCGTGAAACGTCACCTGTAAAACATACCCGTAAAACTTACCCGTGAAACTTACCCGTGAAACCTTGACCCGTGAAACTTACCAGTGAAACCAAGACCCGTGAAACGTCATCCGTGAAACATACCCGTGAAACTTACCCGTGAAACTTACCCGTGAAACTTACCCGTGAAACTTACCCGTGAAACCTTGACCCGTGAAACTTACCAGTGAAACCTAGACCCGTGAAACGTCACCCGTGAAACATACCCGTGAAACTTACCAGTGAAACCTAGACCCGTGAAACGTCACCCGTGAAACTTACCCGTGAAACTTACCCGTGAAACCTTGACCCGTGAAACTTACCAGTAAAACCTAGACCCGTGAAACATCACCCATGAAACATACCCGTGAAACTTACCCGTGAAACCTTGACCCGTGAAACTTACCAGTGAAACCTAGACCCGTGAAACGTCACCTGTAAAACATACCCGTAAAACTTACCCGTGAAACTTACCCGTGAAACCTTGATCCGTGAAACTTTCCAGTGAAACCTAGACCCGTGAAACGTCACCCGTGAAACATACCCGTGAAACTTACCCGTGAAACTTACCCGTGAAACCTTGACCCGTGAAACTTACCAGTGAAACCTAGACCCGTGAAACGTCACCCGTGAAACTTACCCGTAAAACTTACCCGTGAAACTTACCCGTGAAACTTACCCGTGAAACCTTGACCCGTGAAACTTCCTAGTGAAACCTAGACCCGTGAAACGTCACCCGTGAAACTTACCCGTAAAACTTACCCGTGAAACTTACCCGTGAAACCTTGACCCGTGAAACTTACCAGTGAAACCTAGACCCGTGAAACGTCACCCGTGAAACATACCCGTGAAACTTACCCGTAAAACCTTGACCCGTGAAACTTACCAGTGAAACCTAGACCCGTGAAACATCACCCATGAAACATACCCGTGAAACTTACCCGTGAATCTTACCCGTGAAACCTTGACCCGTGAAACTTACCAGTGAAACCTAGACCCGTGAAACGTCACCTGTAAAACATACCCGTAAAACTTACCCGTGAAACTTACCCGTGAATCCTTGACCCGTGAAACTTTCCAGTGAAACCTAGACCCGTGAAACGTCACCCGTGAAACTTACCCGTAAAACTTACCCGTGAAACTTACCCGTGAAACCTTGACCCGTGAAACTTACCAGTGAAACCTAGACCCGTGAAACGTCACCCGTGAAACATACCCGTGAAACTTACCCGTGAAACTTACCCGTGAAACGTCACCTGTAAAACATACCCGTAAAACTTACCCGTGAAACTTACCCGTGAAACCTTGACCCGTGAAACTTACCAGTGAAACCAAGACCCGTGAAACGTCATCCGTGAAACATACCCGTGAAACTTACCAGTGAAACTTACCCGTGAAACCTTGACCCGTGAAACTTACCAGTGAAACCTAGACCCGTGAAACGTCACCCGTGAAACATACCCGTGAAACTTACCAGTGAAACCTAGACCCGTGAAACGTCACCCGTGAAACTTACCCGTGAAACTTACCCGTGAAACCTTGACCCGTGAAACTTACCAGTAAAACCTAGACCCGTGAAACATCACCCATGAAACATACCCGTGAAACTTACCCGTGAAACTAACCCGTGAAACCTTGACCCGTGAAACTTACCAGTGAAACCTAGACCCGTGAAACGTCACCTGTAAAACATACCCGTAAAACTTACCCGTGAAACTTACCCGTGAAACCTTGATCCGTGAAACTTTCCAGTGAAACCTAGACCCGTGAAACGTCACCCGTGAAACATACCCGTGAAACTTACCCGTGAAACTTACCCGTGAAACCTTGACCCGTGAAACTTACCAGTGAAACCTAGACCCGTGAAACGTCACCCGTGAAACTTACCCGTAAAACTTACCCGTGAAACTTACCCGTGAAACTTACCCGTGAAACTTACCCGTGAAACCTTGACCCGTGAAACTTCCTAGTGAAACCTAGACCCGTGAAACGTCACCCGTGAAACTTACCCGTAAAACTTACCCGTGAAACTTACCCGTGAAACCTTGACCCGTGAAACGACACCCGTAAAACTTACCCGTGAAACATACCCGTGAAACTTACCCGTAAAACTTACCCGTGAAACTTACCCGTGAAACCTTGACCCGTGAAACTTACCAGTGAAACCTAGACCCGTGAAACGTCACCCGTGAAACATACCCGTGAAACTTACCCGTAAAACCTTGACCCGTGAAACTTACCAGTGAAACCTAGACCCGTGAAACATCACCCATGAAACATACCCGTGAAACTTACCCGTGAATCTTACCCGTGAAACCTTGACCCGTGAAACTTACCAGTGAAACCTAGACCCGTGAAACGTCACCTGTAAAACATACCCGTAAAACTTACCCGTGAAACTTACCCGTGAATCCTTGACCCGTGAAACTTTCCAGTGAAACCTAGACCCGTGAAACGTCACCCGTGAAACTTACCCGTAAAACTTACCCGTGAAACTTACCCGTGAAACCTTGACCCGTGAAACTTACCAGTGAAACCTAGACCCGTGAAACGTCACCCGTGAAACATACCCGTGAAACTTACCCGTGAAACTTACCCGTGAAACGTCACCTGTAAAACATACCCGTAAAACTTACCCGTGAAACTTACCCGTGAAACCTTGACCCGTGAAACTTACCAGTGAAACCAAGACCCGTGAAACGTCATCCGTGAAACATACCCGTGAAACTTACCAGTAAAACTTACCCGTGAAACCTTGACCCATGAAACTTACCAGTGAAACCTAGACCCGTGAAACGTCACTTGTGAAACATACCCGTGAAACTTACCAGTGAAACCTAGACCCGTGAAACGTCACCCGTGAAACTTACCCGTGAAACTTACCCGTGAAACCTTGACCCGTGAAACTTACCAGTAAAACCTAGACCCGTGAAACATCACCCATGAAACATACCCGTGAAACTTACCCGTGAAACTAACCCGTGAAACCTTGACCCGTGAAACTTACAAGTGAAACCTAGACCCGTGAAACGTCACCTGTAAAACATACCCGTAAAACTTACCCGTGAAACTTACCCGTGAAACCTTGATCCGTGAAACTTTCCAGTGAAACCTAGACCCGTGAAACGTCACCCGTGAAACATACCCGTGAAACTTACCCGTGAAACTTACCCGTGAAACCTTGACCCGTGAAACTTACCAGTGAAACCTAGACCCGTGAAACGTCACCCGTGAAACTTACCCGTAAAACTTACCCGTGAAACTTACCCGTGAAACTTACCCGTGAAACCTTGACCCGTGAAACTTCCTAGTGAAACCTAGACCCGTGAAACGTCACCCGTGAAACTTACCCGTAAAACTTACCCGTGAAACTTACCCGTGAAACCTTGACCCGTGAAACTTACCAGTGAAACCTAGACCCGTGAAACGACACCCGTAAAACTTACCCGTGAAACATACCCGTGAAACTTACCCGTGAAACTTACCCGTGAAACCTTGACCCGTGAAACTTACCAGTGAAACCTAGACCCGTGAAACGTCACCCGTGAAACTTACCCGTGAAACTTACCCGTGAAACCTTGACCTGTGAAACTTACCAGTGAAACCTAGACCCGTGAAACGACACCCGTGAAACATACCCGTGAAACTTACCCGTGAAACTTACCCGTGAAACCTTGATCCGTGAAACTTACCAGTGAAACCTAGACCCGTAAAACGTCACCCGTGAAACATACCCGTGAAACTTACCCGTGAAACTTACCCGTGAAACCTTGACCCGTGAAACTTACCCGTGAAACCTAGACCCTGTGAAACTTACCAGTGAAACCTAGACCCGTGAAACGTCGCCTGTAAAACATACCCGTAAAACTTACCCGTGAAACTTACCCGTGAAACCTTGACCCGTGAAACTTTCCAGTGAAACCTAGACCCGTGAAACGTCACCCGTGAAACATACCCGTGAAACTTACCCGTGAAACCTTGACCCGTGAAACTTACCAGTGAAACCTAGACCCGTGAAACGTCACCCGTGAAACGTCACCCGTGAAACTTACCCGTAAAACTTACCCGTGAAACTTACCCGTGAAACCTTGACCCGTGAAACTTACCAGTGAAACCTAGACCCGTGAAACGTCACCCGTGAAACTTACCCGTGAAACTTACCCGTGAAACTTACCCGTGAAACCTTGACCCGTGAAACTTACCAGTGAAACCTAGACCCGTGAAACGTCACCCGTGAAACATACCCGTGAAACTTACCCGTGAAACTTACCCGTGAAACCTTGACCCGTGAAACTTACCAGTGAAACCTAGACCCGTGAAAGGTCACCTGTGAAACTTACCCGTGAAACTTACCCGTAAAACTTACCCGTGAAACCTTGACCCGTGAAACTTACCAGTGAAACCTAGACCCGTGAAACGTCACCCGTGAAACATAACCGTGAAACTTACCCGTGAAACTTACCCGTGAAACCTTGACCCGTGAAACTTACCAGTGAAACCTAGACCCGTGAAACGTCACCCGTGAAACATACCCGTGAAACTTACCCGTGAAACTTACCCGTGAAACCTTGACCCGTGAAACTTACCAGTGAAACCTAGACCCGTGAAACGTCACCCGTGAAACATACCCGTGAAAGTTACCCGTGAAACTTACCCGTGAAACCTTGACCCGTGAAACTTACCAGTGAAACCAAGACCCGAGAAACGTCACCCGTGAAACATACCCGTGAAACTTACCCGTGAAACTTACCATTGAAACCTTGACCCGTGAAACTTACCAGTGAAACCTAGACCCGTGAAACGTCACCCGTGAAACATACCCGTGAAACTTACCCGTGAAACTTACCCGTGAAACTTACCAGTGAAACCTAGACCCGTGAAACGTCACCCGTAAAACTTACCAGTGAAACCTAGACCCGTGAAACGTCACCCGTGAAACATACCCGTGAAACTTACCCGTGAAACTTACCCGTGAAACCTTGACCCGTGAAACTTACCCGTGAAACCTAGACCCTGTGAAACTTACCAGTGAAACCTAGACCCGTGAAACGTCGCCTGTAAAACATACCCGTAAAACTTACCCGTGAAACTTACCCGTGAAACCTTGACCCGTGAAACTTTCCAGTGAAACCTAGACCCGTGAAACGTCACCCGTGAAACATACCCGTGAAACTTACCCGTGAAACTTACCCGTGAAACCTTGACCCGTGAAACTTACCAGTGAAACCTAGACCCGTGAAACGTCACCCGTGAAACGTCACCCGTGAAACTTACCCGTAAAACTTACCCGTGAAACTTACCCGTGAAACCTTGACCCGTAAAACTTACCAGTGAAACCTAGACCCGTGAAACGTCACCCGTGAAACATACCCGTGAAACTTACCCGTGAAACTTACCCGTGAAACTTACCCGTGAAACTTACCCGTAAAACCTTGACCCGTGAAACTTACCAGTGAAACCTAGACCCGTGAAACGTCACCCGTGAAACATACCCGTGAAACTTACCCGTGAAACTTACCCGTGAAACCTTGACCCGTGAAACTTACCAGTGAAACCTAGACCCGTGAAACGTCACCCGTGAAACATACCCGTGAAACTTACCCGTGAAACTTACCCGTGAAACCTTGACCCGTGGAACTTACCAGTGAAACCTAGACCCGTGAAACGTCACCCGTGAAACTTACCCGTAAAACTTACCCGTGAAACTTACCCGTAAAACCTTGACCCGTGAAACTTACCAGTGAAACCTAGACCCGTGAAACGACACCCGTGAAACATACCCGTGAAACTTACCCGTGAAACTTACCCGTGAAACCTTGATCCGTGAAACTTACCAGTGAAATCTAGACCCGTGAAACATACCCGTGAAACTTACCCGTGAAACTTACCCGTGAAACCTTGACCCGTGAAACTTACCAGTGAAACTTAGACCCGTGAAACGTCACCCGTGAAACATACCCGTGAAACTTACCTGTGAAACTTACCCGTGAAACCTTGACCCGTGAAACTTACCAGTGAAACCTAGACCCGTGAAACGTCACCCGTGAAACATACCCGTGAAATTTACCCGTGAAACTTACCCGTGAAACCTTGACCCGTGAAACTTACCAGTGAAACCAAGACCCGTGAAAGGTCACCCGTGAAACTTACCCGTGAAACTTACCCGTGAAACTTACCCGTAAAACCTTGACCCGTGAAACTTACCAGTAAAACCTAGACCCGTGAAACGTCACCCGTGAAACTTACCCGTGAAACTTACCCGTGAAACTTACCCGTGAAACCTTGACCCGTGAAACTTACCCGTAAAACCTTGACCCGTGAAACTTACCAGTGAAACCTAGACCCGTGAAACATCACCCATGAAACATACCCGTGAAACTTACCCGTGAATCTTACCCGTGAAACCTTGACCCGTGAAACTTACCAGTGAAACCTAGACCCGTGAAACGTCACCTGTAAAACATACCCGTAAAACTTACCCGTGAAACTTACCCGTGAATCCTTGACCCGTGAAACTTTCCAGTGAAACCTAGACCCGTGAAACGTCACCCGTGAAACTTACCCGTAAAACTTACCCGTGAAACTTACCCGTGAAACCTTGACCCGTGAAACTTACCAGTGAAACCTAGACCCGTGAAACGTCACCCGTGAAACATACCCGTGAAACTTACCCGTGAAACTTACCCGTGAAACGTCACCTGTAAAACATACCCGTAAAACTTACCCGTGAAACTTACCCGTGAAACTTACCCGTGAAACCTTGACCTGTGAAACTTACCAGTGAAACCTAGACCCGTGAAACGACACCCGTGAAACATACCCGTGAAACTTACCCGTGAAACTTACCCGTGAAACCTTGATCCGTGAAACTTACCAGTGAAACCTAGACCCGTAAAACGTCACCCGTGAAACATACCCGTGAAACTTACCCGTGAAACTTACCCGTGAAACCTTGACCCGTGAAACTTACCCGTGAAACCTAGACCCTGTGAAACTTACCAGTGAAACCTAGACCCGTGAAACGTCGCCTGTAAAACATACCCGTAAAACTTACCCGTGAAACTTACCCGTGAAACCTTGACCCGTGAAACTTTCCAGTGAAACCTAGACCCGTGAAACGTCACCCGTGAAACATACCCGTGAAACTTACCCGTGAAACCTTGACCCGTGAAACTTACCAGTGAAACCTAGACCCGTGAAACGTCACCCGTGAAACGTCACCCGTGAAACTTACCCGTAAAACTTACCCGTGAAACTTACCCGTGAAACCTTGACCCGTGAAACTTACCAGTGAAACCTAGACCCGTGAAACGTCACCCGTGAAACTTACCCGTGAAACTTACCCGTGAAACTTACCCGTGAAACCTTGACCCGTGAAACTTACCAGTGAAACCTAGACCCGTGAAACGTCACCCGTGAAACATACCCGTGAAACTTACCCGTGAAACTTACCCGTGAAACCTTGACCCGTGAAACTTACCAGTGAAACCTAGACCCGTGAAAGGTCACCTGTGAAACTTACCCGTGAAACTTACCCGTAAAACTTACCCGTGAAACCTTGACCCGTGAAACTTACCAGTGAAACCTAGACCCGTGAAACGTCACCCGTGAAACATAACCGTGAAACTTACCCGTGAAACTTACCCGTGAAACCTTGACCCGTGAAACTTACCAGTGAAACCTAGACCCGTGAAACGTCACCCGTGAAACATACCCGTGAAACTTACCCGTGAAACTTACCCGTGAAACCTTGACCCGTGAAACTTACCAGTGAAACCTAGACCCGTGAAACGTCACCCGTGAAACATACCCGTGAAAGTTACCCGTGAAACTTACCCGTGAAACCTTGACCCGTGAAACTTACCAGTGAAACCAAGACCCGAGAAACGTCACCCGTGAAACATACCCGTGAAACTTACCCGTGAAACTTACCATTGAAACCTTGACCCGTGAAACTTACCAGTGAAACCTAGACCCGTGAAACGTCACCCGTGAAACATACCCGTGAAACTTACCCGTGAAACTTACCCGTGAAACCTTGACCCGTGAAACTTACCAGTGAAACCTAGACCCGTGAAACGTCACCCGTAAAACTTACCAGTGAAACCTAGACCCGTGAAACGTCACCCGTGAA
Source organism: Agonum fuliginosum (assembly GCA_947534325.1). NCBI lineage: Eukaryota > Metazoa > Arthropoda > Insecta > Coleoptera > Carabidae > Agonum > Agonum fuliginosum. The sequence goes on from OX384036.1 coordinate 26,372,812, forward strand.
ACATACCCGTGAAACTTACCCGTGAAACTTACCCGTGAAACCTTGACCCGTGAAACTTACCCGTGAAACCTAGACCCTGTGAAACTTACCAGTGAAACCTAGACCCGTGAAACGTCGCCTGTAAAACATACCCGTAAAACTTACCCGTGAAACTTACCCGTGAAACCTTGACCCGTGAAACTTTCCAGTGAAACCTAGACCCGTGAAACGTCACCCGTGAAACATACCCGTGAAACTTACCCGTGAAACTTACCCGTGAAACCTTGACCCGTGAAACTTACCAGTGAAACCTAGACCCGTGAAACGTCACCCGTGAAACGTCACCCGTGAAACTTACCCGTAAAACTTACCCGTGAAACTTACCCGTGAAACCTTGACCCGTAAAACTTACCAGTGAAACCTAGACCCGTGAAACGTCACCCGTGAAACATACCCGTGAAACTTACCCGTGAAACTTACCCGTGAAACTTACCCGTGAAACTTACCCGTAAAACCTTGACCCGTGAAACTTACCAGTGAAACCTAGACCCGTGAAACGTCACCCGTGAAACATACCCGTGAAACTTACCCGTGAAACTTACCCGTGAAACCTTGACCCGTGAAACTTACCAGTGAAACCTAGACCCGTGAAACGTCACCCGTGAAACATACCCGTGAAACTTACCCGTGAAACTTACCCGTGAAACCTTGACCCGTGAAACTTACCAGTGAAACCTAGACCCGTGAAACGTCACCCGTGAAACTTACCCGTAAAACTTACCCGTGAAACTTACCCGTAAAACCTTGACCCGTGAAACTTACCAGTGAAACCTAGACCCGTGAAACGACACCCGTGAAACATACCCGTGAAACTTACCCGTGAAACTTACCCGTGAAACCTTGATCCGTGAAACTTACCAGTGAAATCTAGACCCGTGAAACATACCCGTGAAACTTACCCGTGAAACTTACCCGTGAAACCTTGACCCGTGAAACTTACCAGTGAAACTTAGACCCGTGAAACGTCACCCGTGAAACATACCCGTGAAACTTACCTGTGAAACTTACCCGTGAAACCTTGACCCGTGAAACTTACCAGTGAAACCTAGACCCGTGAAACGTCACCCGTGAAACATACCCGTGAAATTTACCCGTGAAACTTACCCGTGAAACCTTGACCCGTGAAACTTACCAGTGAAACCAAGACCCGTGAAAGGTCACCCGTGAAACTTACCCGTGAAACTTACCCGTGAAACTTACCCGTAAAACCTTGACCCGTGAAACTTACCAGTAAAACCTAGACCCGTGAAACGTCACCCGTGAAACTTACCCGTGAAACTTACCCGTGAAACTTACCCGTGAAACCTTGACCCGTGAAACTTACCCGTGAAACCTAGACCCTGTGAAACTTCCTAGTGAAACCTAGACCCGTGAAACGTCACCCGTGAAACTTACCCGTAAAACTTACCCGTGAAACTTACCCGTGAAACCTTGACCCGTGAAACTTACCAGTGAAACCTAGACCCGTGAAACGTCACCCGTGAAACATACCCGTGAAACTTACCCGTAAAACCTTGACCCGTGAAACTTACCAGTGAAACCTAGACCCGTGAAACATCACCCATGAAACATACCCGTGAAACTTACCCGTGAATCTTACCCGTGAAACCTTGACCCGTGAAACTTACCAGTGAAACCTAGACCCGTGAAACGTCACCTGTAAAACATACCCGTAAAACTTACCCGTGAAACTTACCCGTGAATCCTTGACCCGTGAAACTTTCCAGTGAAACCTAGACCCGTGAAACGTCACCCGTGAAACTTACCCGTAAAACTTACCCGTGAAACTTACCCGTGAAACCTTGACCCGTGAAACTTACCAGTGAAACCTAGACCCGTGAAACGTCACCCGTGAAACATACCCGTGAAACTTACCCGTGAAACTTACCCGTGAAACGTCACCTGTAAAACATACCCGTAAAACTTACCCGTGAAACTTACCCGTGAAACCTTGACCCGTGAAACTTACCAGTGAAACCAAGACCCGTGAAACGTCATCCGTGAAACATACCCGTGAAACTTACCAGTGAAACTTACCCGTGAAACCTTGACCCGTGAAACTTACCAGTGAAACCTAGACCCGTGAAACGTCACCCGTGAAACATACCCGTGAAACTTACCAGTAAAACCTAGACCCGTGAAACGTCACCCGTGAAACTTACCCGTGAAACTTACCCGTGAAACCTTGACCCGTGAAACTTACCAGTAAAACCTAGACCCGTGAAACATCACCCATGAAACATACCCGTGAAACTTACCCGTGAAACTAACCCGTGAAACCTTGACCCGTGAAACTTACCAGTGAAACCTAGACCCGTGAAACGTCACCTGTAAAACATACCCGTAAAACTTACCCGTGAAACTTACCCGTGAAACCTTGATCCGTGAAACTTTCCAGTGAAACCTAGACCCGTGAAACGTCACCCGTGAAACATACCCGTGAAACTTACCCGTGAAACTTACCCGTGAAACCTTGACCCGTGAAACTTACCAGTGAAACCTAGACCCGTGAAACGTCACCCGTGAAACTTACCCGTAAAACTTACCCGTGAAACTTACCCGTGAAACTTACCCGTGAAACTTACCCGTGAAACCTTGACCCGTGAAACTTACCCGTGAAACCTTGACCCGTGAAACGACACCCGTAAAACTTACCCGTGAAACATACCCGTGAAACTTACCCGTAAAACTTACCCGTGAAACTTACCCGTGAAACCTTGACCCGTGAAACTTACCAGTGAAACCTAGACCCGTGAAACGTCACCCGTGAAACATACCCGTGAAACTTACCCGTAAAACCTTGACCCGTGAAACTTACCAGTGAAACCTAGACCCGTGAAACATCACCCATGAAACATACCCGTGAAACTTACCCGTGAATCTTACCCGTGAAACCTTGACCCGTGAAACTTACCAGTGAAACCTAGACCCGTGAAACGTCACCTGTAAAACATACCCGTAAAACTTACCCGTGAAACTTACCCGTGAATCCTTGACCCGTGAAACTTTCCAGTGAAACCTAGACCCGTGAAACGTCACCCGTGAAACTTACCCGTAAAACTTACCCGTGAAACTTACCCGTGAAACCTTGACCCGTGAAACTTACCAGTGAAACCTAGACCCGTGAAACGTCACCCGTGAAACATACCCGTGAAACTTACCCGTGAAACTTACCCGTGAAACGTCACCTGTAAAACATACCCGTAAAACTTACCCGTGAAACTTACCCGTGAAACCTTGACCCGTGAAACTTACCAGTGAAACCAAGACCCGTGAAACGTCATCCGTGAAACATACCCGTGAAACTTACTAGTGAAACTTACCCGTGAAACCTTGACCCATGAAACTTACCAGTGAAACCTAGACCCGTGAAACGTCACCCGTGAAACATACCCGTGAAACTTACCAGTGAAACCTAGACCCGTGAAACGTCACCCGTGAAACTTACCCGTGAAACTTACCCGTGAAACCTTGACCCGTGAAACTTACCAGTAAAACCTAGACCCGTGAAACATCACCCATGAAACATACCCGTGAAACTTACCCGTGAAACTAACCCGTGAAACCTTGACCCGTGAAACTTACAAGTGAAACCTAGACCCGTGAAACGTCACCTGTAAAACATACCCGTAAAACTTACCCGTGAAACTTACCCGTGAAACCTTGATCCGTGAAACTTTCCAGTGAAACCTAGACCCGTGAAACGTCACCCGTGAAACATACCCGTGAAACTTACCCGTGAAACTTACCCGTGAAACCTTGACCCGTGAAACTTACCAGTGAAACCTAGACCCGTGAAACGTCACCCGTGAAACTTACCCGTAAAACTTACCCGTGAAACTTACCCGTGAAACTTACCCGTGAAACCTTGACCCGTGAAACTTCCTAGTGAAACCTAGACCCGTGAAACGTCACCCGTGAAACTTACCCGTAAAACTTACCCGTGAAACTTACCCGTGAAACCTTGACCCGTGAAACTTACCAGTGAAACCTAGACCCGTGAAACGTCACCCGTGAAACTTACCCGTGAAACTTACCCGTGAAACCTTGACCTGTGAAACTTACCAGTGAAACCTAGACCCGTGAAACGACACCCGTGAAACATACCCGTGAAACTTACCCGTGAAACTTACCCGTGAAACCTTGATCCGTGAAACTTACCAGTGAAACCTAGACCCGTAAAACGTCACCCGTGAAACATACCCGTGAAACTTACCCGTGAAACTTACCCGTGAAACTTACCCGTGAAACCTTGACCCGTGAAACTTACCCGTGAAACCTAGACCCTGTGAAACTTACCAGTGAAACCTAGACCCGTGAAACGTCGCCTGTAAAACATACCCGTAAAACTTACCCGTGAAACTTACCCGTGAAACCTTGACCCGTGAAACTTTCCAGTGAAACCTAGACCCGTGAAACGTCACCCGTGAAACATACCCGTGAAACTTACCCGTGAAACCTTGACCCGTGAAACTTACCAGTGAAACCTAGACCCGTGAAACGTCACCCGTGAAACGTCACCCGTGAAACTTACCCGTAAAACTTACCCGTGAAACTTACCCGTGAAACCTTGACCCGTGAAACTTACCAGTGAAACCTAGACCCGTGAAACGTCACCCGTGAAACTTACCCGTGAAACTTACCCGTGAAACTTACCCGTGAAACCTTGACCCGTGAAACTTACCAGTGAAACCTAGACCCGTGAAACGTCACCCGTGAAACATACCCGTGAAACTTACCCGTGAAACTTACCCGTGAAACCTTGACCCGTGAAACTTACCAGTGAAACCTAGACCCGTGAAAGGTCACCTGTGAAACTTACCCGTGAAACTTACCCGTAAAACTTACCCGTGAAACCTTGACCCGTGAAACTTACCAGTGAAACCTAGACCCGTGAAACGTCACCCGTGAAACATAACCGTGAAACTTACCCGTGAAACTTACCCGTGAAACCTTGACCCGTGAAACTTACCAGTGAAACCTAGACCCGTGAAACGTCACCCGTGAAACATACCCGTGAAACTTACCCGTGAAACTTACCCGTGAAACCTTGACCCGTGAAACTTACCAGTGAAACCTAGACCCGTGAAACGTCACCCGTGAAACATACCCGTGAAAGTTACCCGTGAAACTTACCCGTGAAACCTTGACCCGTGAAACTTACCAGTGAAACCAAGACCCGAGAAACGTCACCCGTGAAACATACCCGTGAAACTTACCCGTGAAACTTACCATTGAAACCTTGACCCGTGAAACTTACCAGTGAAACCTAGACCCGTGAAACGTCACCCGTGAAACATACCCGTGAAACTTACCCGTGAAACTTACCCGTGAAACCTTGACCCGTGAAACTTACCAGTGAAACCTAGACCCGTGAAACGTCACCCGTAAAACTTACCAGTGAAACCTAGACCCGTGAAACGTCACCCGTGAAACATACCCGTGAAACTTACCCGTGAAACTTACCCGTGAAACCTTGACCCGTGAAACTTACCCGTGAAACCTAGACCCTGTGAAACTTACCAGTGAAACCTAGACCCGTGAAACGTCGCCTGTAAAACATACCCGTAAAACTTACCCGTGAAACTTACCCGTGAAACCTTGACCCGTGAAACTTTCCAGTGAAACCTAGACCCGTGAAACGTCACCCGTGAAACATACCCGTGAAACTTACCCGTGAAACTTACCCGTGAAACCTTGACCCGTGAAACTTACCAGTGAAACCTAGACCCGTGAAACGTCACCCGTGAAACGTCACCCGTGAAACTTACCCGTAAAACTTACCCGTGAAACTTACCCGTGAAACCTTGACCCGTAAAACTTACCAGTGAAACCTAGACCCGTGAAACGTCACCCGTGAAACATACCCGTGAAACTTACCCGTGAAACTTACCCGTGAAACTTACCCGTGAAACTTACCCGTAAAACCTTGACCCGTGAAACTTACCAGTGAAACCTAGACCCGTGAAACGTCACCCGTGAAACATACCCGTGAAACTTACCCGTGAAACTTACCCGTGAAACTTACCCGTGAAACCTTGACCCGTGAAACTTACCAGTGAAACCTAGACCCGTGAAACGTCACCCGTGAAACATACCCGTGAAACTTACCCGTGAAACTTACCCGTGAAACCTTGACCCGTGAAACTTACCAGTGAAACCTAGACCCGTGAAACGTCACCCGTGAAACTTACCCGTAAAACTTACCCGTGAAACTTACCCGTAAAACCTTGACCCGTGAAACTTACCAGTGAAACCTAGACCCGTGAAACGACACCCGTGAAACATACCCGTGAAACTTACCCGTGAAACTTACCCGTGAAACCTTGATCCGTGAAACTTACCAGTGAAACCTAGACCCGTGAAACGTCACCCGTGAAACATACCCGTGAAACTTACCCGTGAAACTTACCCGTGAAACCTTGACCCGTGAAACTTACCAGTGAAACCTAGACCCGTGAAACGTCACCCGTGAAACATACCCGTGAAACTTACCTGTGAAACTTACCCGTGAAACCTTGACCCGTGAAACTTACCAGTGAAACCTAGACCCGTGAAACGTCACCCGTGAAACATACCCGTGAAATTTACCCGTGAAACTTACCCGTGAAACCTTGACCCGTGAAACTTACCAGTGAAACCAAGACCCGTGAAAGGTCACCCGTGAAACTTACCCGTGAAACTTACCCGTGAAACTTACCCGTAAAACCTTGACCCGTGAAACTTACCAGTAAAACCTAGACCCGTGAAACGTCACCCGTGAAACTTACCCGTGAAACTTACCCGTGAAACTTACCCGTGAAACCTTGACCCGTGAAACTTACCCGTGAAACCTAGACCCTGTGAAACTTCCTAGTGAAACCTAGACCCGTGAAACGTCACCCGTGAAACTTACCCGTAAAACTTACCCGTGAAACTTACCCGTGAAACCTTGACCCGTGAAACTTACCAGTGAAACCTAGACCCGTGAAACGTCACCCGTGAAACATACCCGTGAAACTTACCCGTAAAACCTTGACCCGTGAAACTTACCAGTGAAACCTAGACCCGTGAAACATCACCCATGAAACATACCCGTGAAACTTACCCGTGAATCTTACCCGTGAAACCTTGACCCGTGAAACTTACCAGTGAAACCTAGACCCGTGAAACGTCACCTGTAAAACATACCCGTAAAACTTACCCGTGAAACTTACCCGTGAATCCTTGACCCGTGAAACTTTCCAGTGAAACCTAGACCCGTGAAACGTCACCCGTGAAACTTACCCGTAAAACTTACCCGTGAAACTTACCCGTGAAACCTTGACCCGTGAAACTTACCAGTGAAACCTAGACCCGTGAAACGTCACCCGTGAAACATACCCGTGAAACTTACCCGTGAAACTTACCCGTGAAACGTCACCTGTAAAACATACCCGTAAAACTTACCCGTGAAACTTACCCGTGAAACCTTGACCCGTGAAACTTACCAGTGAAACCAAGACCCGTGAAACGTCATCCGTGAAACATACCCGTGAAACTTACCAGTGAAACTTACCCGTGAAACCTTGACCCGTGAAACTTACCAGTGAAACCTAGACCCGTGAAACGTCACCCGTGAAACATACCCGTGAAACTTACCAGTGAAACCTAGACCCGTGAAACGTCACCCGTGAAACTTACCCGTGAAACTTACCCGTGAAACCTTGACCCGTGAAACTTACTAGTAAAACCTAGACCCGTGAAACATCACCCATGAAACATACCCGTGAAACTTACCCGTGAAACTAACCCGTGAAACCTTGACCCGTGAAACTTACAAGTGAAACCTAGACCCGTGAAACGTCACCTGTAAAACATACCCGTAAAACTTTCCCGTGAAACTTACCCGTGAAACCTTGATCCGTGAAACTTTCCAGTGAAACCTAGACCCGTGAAACGTCACCCGTGAAACATACCCGTGAAACTTACCCGTGAAACTTACCCGTGAAACCTTGACCCGTGAAACTTACCAGTGAAACCTAGACCCGTGAAACGTCACCCGTGAAACTTACCCGTAAAACTTACCCGTGAAACTTACCCGTGAAACTTACCCGTGAAACCTTGACCCGTGAAACTTCCTAGTGAAACCTAGACCCGTGAAACGTCACCCGTGAAACTTACCCGTAAAACTTACCCGTGAAACTTACCCGTGAAACCTTGACCCGTGAAACTTACCAGTGAAACCTAGACCCGTGAAACGACACCCGTAAAACTTACCCGTGAAACATACCCGTGAAACTTACCCGTGAAACTTACCCGTGAAACCTTGACCCGTGAAACTTACCAGTGAAACCTAGACCCGTGAAACGTCACCCGTGAAACTTACCCGTGAAACTTACCCGTGAAACCTTGACCTGTGAAACTTACCAGTGAAACCTAGACCCGTGAAACGACACCCGTGAAACATACCCGTGAAACTTACCCGTGAAACTTACCCGTGAAACTTACCAGTGAAACCTAGACCCGTAAAACGTCACCCGTGAAACATACCCGTGAAACTTACCCGTGAAACTTACCCGTGAAACCTTGACCCGTGAAACTTACCCGTGAAACCTAGACCCTGTGAAACTTACCAGTGAAACCTAGACCCGTGAAACGTCGCCTGTAAAACGTCGCCTGTAAAACATACCCGTAAAACTTACCCGTGTAACTTACCCGTGAAACCTTGACCCGTGAAACTTTCCAGTGAAACCTAGACCCGTGAAACGTCACCCGTGAAACATACCCGTGAAACTTACCCGTGAAACCTTGACCCGTGAAACTTACCAGTGAAACCTAGACCCGTGAAACGTCACCCGTGAAACGTTACCCGTGAAACTTACCCGTAAAACTTACCCGTGAAACTTACCCGTGAAACCTTGACCCGTGAAACTTACCAGTGAAACCTAGACCCGTGAAACGTCACCCGTGAAACTTACCCGTGAAACTTACCCGTGAAACTTACCCGTGAAACCTTGACCCGTGAAACTTACCAGTGAAACCTAGACCCGTGAAACGTCACCCGTGAAACATACCCGTGAAACTTACCCGTGAAACTTACCCGTGAAACCTTGACCCGTGAAACTTACCAGTGAAACCTAGACCCGTGAAAGGTCACCTGTGAAACTTACCCGTGAAACTTACCCGTAAAACTTACCCGTGAAACATACCAGTGAAACCTAGACCCGTGAAACGTCACCCGTGAAACATAACCGTGAAACTTACCCGTGAAACTTACCCGTGAAACCTTGACCCGTGAAACTTACCAGTGAAACCTAGACCCGTAAAACGTCACCCGTGAAACATACCCGTGAAACTTACCCGTGAAACTTACCCGTGAAACCTTGACCCGTGAAACTTACCAGTGAAACCTAGACCCGTGAAACGTCACCCGTGAAACATACCCGTGAAAGTTACCCGTGAAACTTACCCGTGAAACCTTGACCCGTGAAACTTACCAGTGAAACCAAGACCCGAGAAACGTCACCCGTAAAACATACCCGTGAAACTTACCCGTGAAACTTACCATTGAAACCTTGACCCGTGAAACTTACCAGTGAAACCTAGACCCGTGAAACGTCACCCGTGAAACATACCCGTGAAACTTACCCGTGAAACTTACCCGTGAAACCTTGACCCGTGAAACTTACCAGTGAAACCTAGACCCGTGAAACGTCACCCGTAAAACTTACCAGTGAAACCTAGACCCGTGAAACGTCACCCGTGAAACATACCCGTGAAACTTACCCGTGAAACTTACCCGTGAAACCTTGACCCGTGAAACTTACCCGTGAAACCTAGACCCTGTGAAACTTACCAGTGAAACCTAGACCCGTGAAACGTCGCCTGTAAAACATACTTGTAAAACTTACCCGTGAAACTTACCCGTGAAACCTTGACCCGTGAAACTTTCCAGTGAAACCTAGACCCGTGAAACGTCACCCGTGAAACATACCCGTGAAACTTACCCGTGAAACTTACCCGTGAAACCTTGACCCGTGAAACTTACCAGTGAAACCTAGACCCGTGAAACGTCACCCGTGAAACGTCACCCGTGAAACTTACCCGTAAAACTTACCCGTGAAACTTACCCGTGAAACCTTGACCCGTAAAACTTACCAGTGAAACCTAGACCCGTGAAACGTCACCCGTGAAACATACCCGTGAAACTTACCCGTGAAACTTACCCGTGAAACTTACCCGTAAAACCTTGACCCGTGAAACTTACCAGTGAAACCTAGACCCGTGAAACGTCACCCGTGAAACATACCCGTGAAACTTACCCGTGAAACTTACCCGTGAAACCTTGACCCGTGAAACTTACCAGTGAAACCTAGACCCGTGAAACGTCACCCGTGAAACATACCCGTGAAACTTACCCGTGAAACCTTGACCCGTGAAACTTACCAGTGAAACCTAGACCCGTGAAACGTCACCCGTGAAACTTACCCGTAAAACTTACCCGTGAAACTTACCCGTAAAACCTTGACCCGTGAAACTTACCAGTGAAACCTAGACCTGTGAAACGACACCCGTGAAACATACCCGTGAAACTTACCCGTGAAACTTACCCGTGAAACCTTGATCCGTGAAACTTACCAGTGAAACCTAGACCCGTGAAACGTCACCCGTGAAACATACCCGTGAAACTTACCCGTGAAACTTACCCGTGAAACCTTGACCCGTGAAACTTACCAGTGAAACCTAGACCCGTGAAACGTCACCCGTGAAACATACCCGTGAAACTTACCTGTGAAACTTACCCGTGAAACCTTGACCCGTGAAACTTACCAGTGAAACCTAGACCCGTGAAACATCACCCATGAAACATACCCGTGAAACTTACCCGTGAAACTTACCCGTGAAACTTACCCGTGAAACCTAGACCCGTGAAACTTACCAGTGAAACCTAGACCCGTGAAACGTCGCCTGTAAAACATACCCGTAAAACTTACCCGTGAAACTTACCCGTGAGACCTTGACCCGTGAAACTTTCCAGTGAAACCTAGACCCGTGAAACGTCACCCGTGAAACATACCCGTGAAACTTACCCGTGAAACTTACCCGTGAAACCTTGACCCGTGAAACTTACCAGTAAAACCTAGACCCGTGAAACGTCACCCGTGAAACTTACCCGTAAAACTTACCCGTGAAACTTACCCGTGAAACCTTGACCCGTGAAACTTACCAGTGAAACCTAGACCCGTGAAACTTACCCGTGAAACTTACCCGTGAAACCTTGACCCGTAAAACTTACCAGTGAAACCTTGACCCGTGAAACTTACCAGTGAAACCTAGACCCGTGAAACGTCACCCGTGAAACATACCCGTGAAACTTACCCGTGAAACTTACCCGTGAAACCTTGACCCGTAAAACTTACCAGTGAAACCTAGACCCGTGAAACGTCACCCGTAAAACATACCCGTGAAACTTACCCGTGAAACTTACCCGTGAAACCTTGACCCGTGAAACTTACCAGTGAAACCTAGACCCGTGAAACATCACCCATGAAACATACCCGTGAAACTTACCCGTGAAACTTACCCGTGAAACTTACCCGTGAAACTTACCCGTGAAACCTAGACCCGTGAAACTTACCAGTGAAACCTAGACCCGTGAAACGTCGCCTGTAAAACATACCCGTAAAACTTACCCGTGAAACTTACCCGTGAGACCTTGACCCGTGAAACTTTCCAGTGAAACCTAGACCCGTGAAACGTCACCCGTGAAACATACCCGTGAAACTTACCCGTGACACCTTGACCCGTGAAACTTACCAGTGAAACCTAGACCCGTGAAACGTCACCCGTGAAACGTCACCCGTGAAACTTACCCGTAAAACTTACCCGTGAAACTTACCCGTGAAACCTTGACCCGTGAAACTTACCAGTGAAACCTAGACCCGTGAAACGTCACCCGTGAAACATACCCGTGAAACTTACCCGTGAAACTTACCCGTAAAACCTTGACCCGTGAAACTTACGAGTGAAACCTAGACCCGTGAAACGTCACCCGTGAAACTTCACCCGTGAAACATACCCGTGAAACTTACCCGTGAAACTTACCCGTGAAACCTTGACCCGTGAAACTTACCAGTGAAACCTAGACCCGTAAAACGTCACCCGTGAAACATACCCGTGAAACTTACCCGTGAAACTTACCCGTGATACCTTGACCCGTGAAACTTACCAGTGAAACCTAGACCCGTGAAACGTCACCCGTGAAACATACCCGTGAAACTTACCCGTGAAACTTACCCGTGAAACCTTGACCCGTGAAACTTACCAGTGAAACCTAGACCCGTGAAACGTCACCCGTGAAACATACCCGTGAAACTTACCCGTGAAACTTACCCGTGAAACCTTGACCCGTGAAACTTACTAGTGAAACCTAGACTCGTGAAACGTCACCCGTGAAACATACCCGTGAAACTTACCCGTGAAACTTACCCGTGAAACCTTGACCCGTGAAACTTACCAGTGAAACCTAGACCCGTGAAACGTCACCTGTAAAACATACCCGTAAAACTTACCCGTGAAACTTACCCGTGAAACCTTGACCCGTGAAACTTTCCAGTGAAACCTAGACCCGTGAAACGTCACCCGTGAAACTTACCCGTAAAACTTACCCGTGAAACTTACCCGTGAAACCTTGACCCGTGAAACTTACCAGTGAAACCTATACCCGTGAAACGTCACCCGTGAAACATACCCGTGAAACTTACCCGTGAAACTTACCCGTGAAACTTACCCGTGAAACGTCACCTGTAAAACATACCCGTAAAACTTACCCGTGAAACTTACCCGTGAAACCTTGACCCGTGAAACTTACCAGTGAAACCAAGACCCGTGAAACGTCATCCGTGAAACATACCCGTGAAACTTACCCGTGAAACTTACCCGTGAAACCTTGACCCGTGAAACCTTGACCCGTGAAACTTACCAGTGAAACCTAGACCCGTGAAACGTCACCTGTAAAACATACCCGTAAAACTTACCCGTGAAACATACCCGTGAAACTTGCCAGTGAAACCTAGACCCGTGAAACGTCACCCGTGAAACTTACCCGTGAAACTTACCCGTGAAACTTTGACCCGTGAAACTTACCAGTAAAACCTAGACCCGTGAAACATCACCCATGAAACATACCCGTGAAACTTACCCGTGAAACTTACCCGTGAAACTTACCCGTGAAACCTTGACCCGTGAAACTTACCAGTGAAACCTAGACCCGTGAAACGTCACCTGTAAAACATACCCGTAAAACTTACCCGTGAAACTTACCCGTGAAACTTACCCGTGAAACCTTGACCCGTGAAACTTTCCAGTGAAACCTAGACCCGTGAAACGTCACCCGTGAAACATACCCGTGAAACTTACCCGTGAAACTTACCCGTGAAACCTTGACCCGTGAAACTTACCAGTGAAACCTAGACCCGTGAAACTTACCCGTAAAACTTACCCGTGAAACTTACCCGTGAAACCTTGACCCGTGAAACTTACCAGTGAAACCTAGACCCGTGAAACGTCACCCGTGAAACATACCCGTGAAACTTACCCGTGAAACCTTGACCCGTGAAACTTACCAGTGAAACCAAGACCCGTGAAACGTCACCCGTGAAACATACCCGTGAAACTTACCCGTGAAACTTACCCGTGAATCCTTGACCTGTGAAACTTACCAGTGAAACCTAGACCCGTGAAACGTCACCCGTGAAACATACCCGTGAAACTTACCCGTGAAACTTACCCGTGAAACTTACCCGTGAAACCTTGACCCGTGAAACTTACCAGTGAAACCTAGACCCGTGAAACGTCACCCGTGAAACTTACCCGTAAAACTTACCCGTGAAACTTACCCGTGAAACCTTGACCCGTGAAACTTACCAGTGAAACCTAGACCCGTGAAACGTCACCCGTGAAACTTACGCGTAAAACTTACCCGTGAAACGTCACCCGTGAAACATACCCGTGAAACTTACCCGTGAAACTTACCCGTGAAACTTACCCGTGAAACCTTGACCCGTGAAACTTACCAGTGAAACCTAGACCCGTGAAACATCACCCATGAAACATACCCGTGAAACTTACCCGTGAAACTTACCCGTGAAACCTAGACCCGTGAAACTTACCAGTGAAACCTAGACCCGTGAAACGTCGCCTGTAAAACATACCCGTAAAACTTACCCGTGAAACTTACCCGTGAAACCTTGACCCGTGAAACTTTCCAGTGAAACCTAGACCCGTGAAACGTCACTTGTGAAACATACCCGTGAAACTTACCCGTGAAACTTACCCGTGAAACCTTGACCCGTGAAACTTACCAGTGAAACCTAGACCCGTGAAACGTCACCCGTGAAACATACCTGTGAAACTTACCCGTGAAACTTACCCGTGAAACCTTGACCCGTGAAACTTACCAGTGAAACCTAGACCCGTGAAACGTCACCCGTAAAACATACCCGTGAAACTTACCCGTGAAACTTACCCGTGAAACCTTGACCCGTGAAACTTACCAGTGAAACCTAGACCCGTGAAACATCACCCATGAAACATACCCGTGAAACTTACCCGTGAAACTTACCCGTGAAACCTAGACCCGTGAAACTTACCAGTGAAACCTAGACCCGTGAAACGTCGCCTGTAAAACATACCCGTAAAACTTACCCGTGAAACTTACCCGTGAGACCTTGACCCGTGAAACTTTCCAGTGAAACCTAGACCCGTGAAACGTCACCCGTGAAACATACCCGTGAAACTTACCCGTGACACCTTGACCCGTGAAACTTACCAGTGAAACCTAGACCCGTGAAACGTCACCCGTGAAACGTCACCCGTGAAACTTACCCGTAAAACTTACCCGTGAAACTTACCCGTGAAACCTTGACCCGTGAAACTTACCAGTGAAACCTAGACCCTTGAAACGTCACCCGTGAAACATACCCGTGAAACTTACCCGTGAAACTTACCCGTAAAACCTTGACCCGTGAAACTTACGAGTGAAACCTAGACCCGTGAAACGTCACCCGTGAAACTTCACCCGTGAAACATACCCGTGAAACTTACCCGTGAAACTTACCCGTGAAACCTTGACCTGTGAAACTTACCAGTGAAACCTAGACCCGTAAAACGTCACCCGTGAAACATACCCGTGAAACTTACCCGTGAAACTTACCCGTGATACCTTGACCCGTGAAACTTACCAGTGAAACCTAGACCCGTGAAACGTCACCCGTGAAACATACCCGTGAAACTTACCCGTGAAACTTACCCGTGAAACCTTGACCCGTGAAACTTACAAGTGAAACCTAGACCCGTGAAACGTCACCCGTGAAACATACCCGTGAAACTTACCCGTGAAACTTACCCGTGAAACCTTGACCCGTGAAACTTACTAGTGAAACCTAGACCCGTGAAACGTCACCCGTGAAACATACCCGTGAAATTTACCCGTGAAACTTACCCGTGAAACCTTGACCCGTGAAACTTACCAGTGAAACCTAGACCCGTGAAACGTCACCTGTAAAACATACCCGTAAAACTTACCCGTGAAACTTACCCGTGAAACCTTGACCCGTGAAACTTTCCAGTGAAACCTAGACCCGTGAAACGTCACCCGTGAAACTTACCCGTAAAACTTACCCGTGAAACTTACCCGTGAAACCTTGACCCGTGAAACTTACCAGTGAAACCTATACCCGTGAAACGTCACCCGTGAAACATACCCGTGAAACTTACCCGTGAAACTTACCCGTGAAACTTACCCGTGAAACGTCACCTGTAAAACATACCCGTAAAACTTACCTGTGAAACTTACCCGTGAAACTTACCCGTGAAACCTTGACCCGTGAAACTTACCAGTGAAACCAAGACCCGTGAAACGTCATCCGTGAAACATACCCGTGAAACTTACCCGTGAAACTTACCCGTGAAACCTTGACCCGTGAAACCTTGACCCGTGAAACTTACCAGTGAAACCTAGACCCGTGAAACGTCACCTGTAAAACATACCCGTAAAACTTACCCGTGAAACATACCCGTGAAACTTGCCAGTGAAACCTAGACCCGTGAAACGTCACCCGTGAAACTTACCCGTGAAACTTACCCGTGAAACTTTGACCCGTGAAACTTACCAGTGAAACCTAGACCCGTGAAACGTCACCTGTAAAACATACCCGTAAAACTTACCCGTGAAACTTACCCGTGAAACTTACCCGTGAAACCTTGACCCGTGAAACTTTCCAGTGAAACCTAGACCCGTGAAACGTCACCCGTGAAACATACCCGTGAAACTTACCCGTGAAACTTACCCGTGAAACCTTGACCCGTGAAACTTACCAGTGAAACCTAGACCCGTGAAACGTCACCCGTGAAACATACCCGTGAAACTTACCCGTGAAACCTTGACCCGTGAAACTTACCAGTGAAACCAAGACCCGTGAAACGTCACCCGTGAAACATACCCGTGAAACTTACCCGTGAAACTTACCCGTGAATCCTTGACCTGTGAAACTTACCAGTGAAACCTAGACCCGTGAAACGTCACCCGTGAAACATACCCGTGAAACTTACCCGTGAAACTTACCCGTGAAACCTTGACCCGTGAAACTTACCAGTGAAACCTAGACCCGTGAAACGTCACCCGTGAAACTTACCCGTAAAACTTACCCGTGAAACTTACCCGTGAAACCTTGACCTGTGAAACTTACCAGTGAAACCTAGACCCGTGAAACGTCACCCGTGAAACTTACGCGTAAAACTTACCCGTAAAACGTCACCCGTGAAACATACCCGTGAAACTTACCCGTGAAACTTACCCGTGAAACCTTGACCCGTGAAACTTACCAGTGAAACCTAGACCCGTGAAACATCACCCATGAAACATACCCGTGAAACTTACCCGTGAAACTTACCCGTGAAACCTAGACCCGTGAAACTTACCAGTGAAACCTAGACCCGTGAAACGTCGCCTGTAAAACATACCCGTAAAACTTACCCGTGAAACTTACCCGTGAAACCTTGACCCGTGAAACTTTCCAGTGAAACCTAGACCCGTGAAACGTCACTTGTGAAACATACCCGTGAAACTTACCCGTGAAACTTACCCGTGAAACCTTGACCCGTGAAACTTACCAGTGAAACCTAGACCCGTGAAACGTCACCCGTGAAACGTCACCCGTGAAACGTCACCCGTGAAACTTACCCGTAAAACTTACCCGTGAAACCTTGACCCGTGAAACTTACCAGTGAAACCTAGACCCGTGAAACGTCACCCGTGAAACATACCCGTGAAACTTACCCGTGAAACTTACCCGTAAAACCTTGACCCGTGAAACTTACCAGTGAAACCTAGACCCGTGAAACGTCACCCGTGAAACATACCCGTGAAACTTACCCGTGAAACTTAACCGTGAAACCTTGACCCGTGAAACTTACCAGTGAAACCTAGACCCGTGAAACGTCACCCGTGAAACATACCCGTGAAACTTACCCGTGAAACTTACCCGTGAAACCTAGACCCGTGAAACTTACCAGTGAAACCTAGACCCGTGAAACGTCGCCTGTAAAACATACCCGTAAAACTTACCCGTGAAACTTACCCGTGAAACCTTGACCCGTGAAACTTTCCAGTGAAACCTAGACCCGTGAAACGTCACTTATGAAACATACCCGTGAAACTTACCCGTGAAACTTACCCGTGAAACCTTGACCCGTGAAACTTACCCGTGAAACCTAGACCCGTGAAACGTCACCCGTGAAACATACCCGTGAAACTTACCCGTGAAACTTACCCGTAAAACCTTGACCCGTGAAACTTACCAGTGAAACCTAGACCCGTGAAACGTCACTTGTGAAACATACCCGTGAAACTTACCCGTGAAACTTACCCGTGAAACCTTGACCCGTGAAACTTACCAGTGAAACCTAGACCCGTGAAACGTCACCCGTGAAACGTCACCCGTGAAACATACCCGTGAAACTTACCCGTGAAACTTACCCGTGAAACCTTGACCCGTGAAACTTACCAGTGAAACCTAGACCCGTGAAACGTCACCCGTGAAACATACCTGTGAAACTTACCCGTGAAACTTACCCGTGAAACCTTGACCCGTGAAACTTACCAGTGAAACCTAGACCCGTGAAACGTCACCCGTAAAACATACCCGTGAAACTTACCCGTGAAACTTACCCGTGAAACCTTGACCCGTGAAACTTACCAGTGAAACCTAGACCCGTGAAACATCACCCATGAAACATACCCGTGAAACTTACCCGTGAAACTTACCCGTGAAACCTAGACCCGTGAAACTTACCAGTGAAACCTAGACCCGTGAAACGTCGCCTGTAAAACATACCCGTAAAACTTACCCGTGAAACTTACCCGTGAGACCTTGACCCGTGAAACTTTCCAGTGAAACCTAGACCCGTGAAACGTCACCCGTGAAACATACCCGTGAAACTTACCCGTGACACCTTGACCCGTGAAACTTACCAGTGAAACCTAGACCCGTGAAACGTCACCCGTGAAACGTCACCCGTGAAACTTACCCGTAAAACTTACCCGTGAAACTTACCCGTGAAACCTTGACCCGTGAAACTTACCAGTGAAACCTAGACCCTTGAAACGTCACCCGTGAAACATACCCGTGAAACTTACCCGTGAAACTTACCCGTAAAACCTTGACCCGTGAAACTTACGAGTGAAACCTAGACCCGTGAAACGTCACCCGTGAAACTTCACCCGTGAAACATACCCGTGAAACTTACCCGTGAAACTTACCCGTGAAACCTTGACCTGTGAAACTTACCAGTGAAACCTAGACCCGTAAAACGTCACCCGTGAAACATACCCGTGAAACTTACCCGTGAAACTTACCCGTGATACCTTGACCCGTGAAACTTACCAGTGAAACCTAGACCCGTGAAACGTCACCCGTGAAACATACCCGTGAAACTTACCCGTGAAACTTACCCGTGAAACCTTGACCCGTGAAACTTACAAGTGAAACCTAGACCCGTGAAACGTCACCCGTGAAACATACCCGTGAAACTTACCCGTGAAACTTACCCGTGAAACCTTGACCCGTGAAACTTACTAGTGAAACCTAGACCCGTGAAACGTCACCCGTGAAACATACCCGTGAAATTTACCCGTGAAACTTACCCGTGAAACCTTGACCCGTGAAACTTACCAGTGAAACCTAGACCCGTGAAACGTCACCTGTAAAACATACCCGTAAAACTTACCCGTGAAACTTACCCGTGAAACCTTGACCCGTGAAACTTTCCAGTGAAACCTAGACCCGTGAAACGTCACCCGTGAAACTTACCCGTAAAACTTACCCGTGAAACTTACCCGTGAAACCTTGACCCGTGAAACTTACCAGTGAAACCTATACCCGTGAAACGTCACCCGTGAAACATACCCGTGAAACTTACCCGTGAAACTTACCCGTGAAACTTACCCGTGAAACGTCACCTGTAAAACATACCCGTAAAACTTACCCGTGAAACTTACCCGTGAAACTTACCCGTGAAACCTTGACCCGTGAAACTTACCAGTGAAACCAAGACCCGTGAAACGTCATCCGTGAAACATACCCGTGAAACTTACCCGTGAAACTTACCCGTGAAACCTTGACCCGTGAAACCTTGACCCGTGAAACTTACCAGTGAAACCTAGACCCGTGAAACGTCACCTGTAAAACATACCCGTAAAACTTACCCGTGAAACATACCCGTGAAACTTGCCAGTGAAACCTAGACCCGTGAAACGTCACCCGTGAAACTTACCCGTGAAACTTACCCGTGAAACTTTGACCCGTGAAACTTACCAGTGAAACCTAGACCCGTGAAACGTCACCTGTAAAACATACCCGTAAAACTTACCCGTGAAACTTACCCGTGAAACTTACCCGTGAAACCTTGACCCGTGAAACTTTCCAGTGAAACCTAGACCCGTGAAACGTCACCCGTGAAACATACCCGTGAAACTTACCCGTGAAACTTACCCGTGAAACCTTGACCCGTGAAACTTACCAGTGAAACCTAGACCCGTGAAACGTCACCCGTGAAACATACCCGTGAAACTTACCCGTGAAACCTTGACCCGTGAAACTTACCAGTGAAACCAAGACCCGTGAAACGTCACCCGTGAAACATACCCGTGAAACTTACCCGTGAAACTTACCCGTGAATCCTTGACCTGTGAAACTTACCAGTGAAACCTAGACCCGTGAAACGTCACCCGTGAAACATACCCGTGAAACTTACCCGTGAAACTTACCCGTGAAACCTTGACCCGTGAAACTTACCAGTGAAACCTAGACCCGTGAAACGTCACCCGTGAAACTTACCCGTAAAACTTACCCGTGAAACTTACCCGTGAAACCTTGACCCGTGAAACTTACCAGTGAAACCTAGACCCGTGAAACGTCACCCGTGAAACTTACGCGTAAAACTTACCCGTAAAACGTCACCCGTGAAACATACCCGTGAAACTTACCCGTGAAACTTACCCGTGAAACCTTGACCCGTGAAACTTACCAGTGAAACCTAGACCCGTGAAACATCACCCATGAAACATACCCGTGAAACTTACCCGTGAAACTTACCCGTGAAACCTAGACCCGTGAAACTTACCAGTGAAACCTAGACCCGTGAAACGTCGCCTGTAAAACATACCCGTAAAACTTACCCGTGAAACTTACCCGTGAAACCTTGACCCGTGAAACTTTCCAGTGAAACCTAGACCCGTGAAACGTCACTTGTGAAACATACCCGTGAAACTTACCCGTGAAACTTACCCGTGAAACCTTGACCCGTGAAACTTACCAGTGAAACCTAGACCCGTGAAACGTCACCCGTGAAACGTCACCCGTGAAACGTCACCCGTGAAACTTACCCGTAAAACTTACCCGTGAAACCTTGACCCGTGAAACTTACCAGTGAAACCTAGACCCGTGAAACGTCACCCGTGAAACATACCCGTGAAACTTACCCGTGAAACTTACCCGTAAAACCTTGACCCGTGAAACTTACCAGTGAAACCTAGACCCGTGAAACGTCACCCGTGAAACATACCCGTGAAACTTACCCGTGAAACTTAACCGTGAAACCTTGACCCGTGAAACTTACCAGTGAAACCTAGACCCGTGAAACGTCACCCGTGAAACATACCCGTGAAACTTACCCGTGAAACTTACCCGTGAAACCTAGACCCGTGAAACTTACCAGTGAAACCTAGACCCGTGAAACGTCGCCTGTAAAACATACCCGTAAAACTTACCCGTGAAACTTACCCGTGAAACCTTGACCCGTGAAACTTTCCAGTGAAACCTAGACCCGTGAAACGTCACTTATGAAACATACCCGTGAAACTTACCCGTGAAACTTAACCGTGAAACCTTGACCCGTGAAACTTACCCGTGAAACCTAGACCCGTGAAACGTCACCCGTGAAACATACCCGTGAAACTTACCCGTGAAACTTACCCGTAAAACCTTGACCCGTGAAACTTACCAGTGAAACCTAGACCCGTGAAACGTCACCCGTGAAACATACCCGTGAAACTTACCCGTGAAACTTACCCGTGAAACCTTGACCCGTGAAACTTACTAGTGAAACCTAGACCCGTGAAACGTCACCCGTGAAACATACCCGTAAAACTTACCCGTGAAACTTACCCGTGAAACCTTGACCCGTGAAACTTACCAGTGAAACCTAGACCCGTGAAACGTCACCCGTGAAACATACCCGTGAAACTTACCCGTGAAACTTACCCGTGAAACTTACCCGTGAAACCTTGACCCGTGAAACTTACTAGTGAAACCTAGACCCGTGAAACGTCACCCGTGAAACATACCCGTGAAACTTACCCGTGAAACTTACCCGTGAAACCTTGACCCGTGAAACTTACCAGTGAAACCTAGACCCGTGAAACGTCACCCGTGAAACATACCCGTGAAACTTACCCGTGAAACTTACCCGTAAAACCTTGACCCGTGAAACTTACCAGTGAAACCTAGACCCGTGAAACATCACCCATGAAACATACCCGTGAAACTTACCCGTGAATCTTACCCGTGAAACCTTGACCCGTGAAACTTACCAGTGAAACCTAGACCCGTGAAACGTCACCTGTAAAACATACCCGTGAAACTTACCCGTGAAACTTACCCGTGAAACCTTGACCCGTGAAACCTTGACCCGTGAAACTTACCAGTGAAACCTAGACCCGTGAAACGTCACCTGTAAAACATACCCGTAAAACTTACCCGTGAAACATACCCGTGAAACTTACCAGTGAAACCTAGACCCGTGAAACGTCACCCGTGAAACTTACCCGTGAAACTTACCCGTGAAACCTTGACCCGTGAAACTTACCAGTAAAACCTAGACCCGTGAAACATCACCCATGAAACATACCCGTGAAACTTACCCGTGAAACTTACCCGTGAAACCTTGACCCGTGAAACTTACTAGTGAAACCTAGACCCGTGAAACGTCACCCGTGAAACATACCCGTGAAACTTACCCGTGAAACTTACTCGTGAAACCTTGACCCGTGAAACTTACCAGTGAAACCTAGACCCGTGAAACGTCACCCGTGAAACATACCCGTGAAACTTACCCGTGAAACTTACCCGTAAAACCTTGACCCGTGAAACTTACCAGTGAAACCTAGACCCGTGAAACATCACCCATGAAACATACCCGTGAAACTTACCCGTGAATCTTACCCGTGAAACCTTGACCCGTGAAACTTACCAGTGAAACCTAGACCCGTGAAACGTCACCTGTAAAACATACCCGTGAAACTTACCCGTGAATCCTTGACCCGTGAAACTTTCCAGTGAAACCTAGACCCGTGAAACGTCACCCGTGAAACTTACCCGTAAAACTTACCCGTGAAACTTACCCGTGAAACCTTGACCCGTGAAACTTACCAGTGAAACCTAGACCCGTGAAACTTCACCCGTGAAACATACCCGTGAAACTTACCCGTGAAACTTACCCGTGAAACGTCACCTGTAAAACATACCCGTAAAACTTACCCGTGAAACTTACCCGTGAAACCTTGACCCGTGAAACTTTCCAGTGAAACCTAGACCCGTGAAACGTCACCCGTGAAACTTACCCGTAAAACTTACCCGTGAAACTTACCTGTGAAACCTTGACCCGTGAAACTTACCAGTGAAACCTATACCCGTGAAACGTCACCCGTGAAACATACCCGTGAAACTTACCCGTGAAACTTACCCGTGAAACTTACCCGTGAAACGTCACCTGTAAAACATACCCGTAAAACTTACCCGTGAAACTTACCCGTGAAACCTTGACCCGTGAAACTTACCAGTGAAACCAAGACCCGTGAAACGTCATCCGTGAAACATACCCGTGAAACTTACCCGTGAAACTTACCCGTGAAACCTTGACCCGTGAAACCTTGACCCGTGAAACTTACCAGTGAAACCTAGACCCGTGAAACGTCACCTGTAAAACATACCCGTAAAACTTACCCGTGAAACATACCCGTGAAACTTGCCAGTGAAACCTAGACCCGTGAAACGTCACCCGTGAAACTTACCCGTGAAACTTACCCGTGAAACTTTGACCCGTGAAACTTACCAGTGAAACCTAGACCCGTGAAACGTCACCTGTAAAACATACCCGTAAAACTTACCCGTGAAACTTACCCGTGAAACTTACCCGTGAAACTTACCCGTGAAACCTTGACCCGTGAAACTTTCCAGTGAAACCTAGACCCGTGAAACGTCACCCGTGAAACATACCCGTGAAACTTACCCGTGAAACTTACCCGTGAAACCTTGACCCGTGAAACTTACCAGTGAAACCTAGACCCGTGAAACGTCACCCGTGAAACATACCCGTGAAACTTACCCGTGAAACCTTGACCCGTGAAACTTACCAGTGAAACCAAGACCCGTGAAACGTCACCCGTGAAACATACCCGTGAATCCTTGACCTGTGAAACTTACCAGTGAAACCTAGACCCGTGAAACGTCACCCGTGAAACATACCCGTGAAACTTACCCGTGAAACTAACCCGTGAAACCTTGACCCGTGAAACTTACCAGTGAAACCTAGACCCGTGAAACGTCACCCGTGAAACTTACCCGTAAAACTTACCCGTGAAACTTACCCGTGAAACCTTGACCCGTGAAACTTACCAGTGAAACCTAGACCCGTGAAACGTCACCCGTGAAACTTACGCGTAAAACTTACCCGTGAAACGTCACCCGTGAAACATACCCGTGAAACTTACCCGTGAAACTTACCCGTGAAACCTTGACCCGTGAAACTTACCAGTGAAACCTAGACCCGTGAAACATCACCCATGAAACATACCCGTGAAACTTACCCGTGAAACTTACCCGTGAAACCTAGACCCGTGAAACTTACCAGTGAAACCTAGACCCGTGAAACGTCGCCTGTAAAACATACCCGTAAAACTTACCCGTGAAACTTACCCGTGAAACCTTGACCCGTGAAACTTTCCAGTGAAACCTAGACCCGTGAAACGTCACTTGTGAAACATACCCGTGAAACTTACCCGTGAAACTTACCCGTGAAACCTTGACCCGTGAAACTTACCAGTGAAACCTAGACCCGTGAAACGTCACCCGTGAAACGTCACCCGTGAAACTTACCCGTAAAACTTACCCGTGAAACCTTGACCCGTGAAACTTACCAGTGAAACCTAGACCCGTGAAACGTCACCCGTGAAACATACCCGTGAAACTTACCCGTGAAACTTACCCATAAAACCTTGACCCGTGAAACTTACCAGTGAAACCTAGACCCGTGAAACGTCACCCGTGAAACATACCCGTGAAACTTACTCGTGAAACTTAACCGTGAAACCTTGACCCGTGAAACTTACCAGTGAAACCTAGACCCGTGAAACGTCACCCGTGAAACATACCCGTGAAACTTACCCGTGAAACTTACCCGTGAAACCTAGACCCGTGAAACTTACCAGTGAAACCTAGACCCGTGAAACGTCGCCTGTAAAACATACCCGTAAAACTTACCCGTGAAACTTACCCGTGAAACTTTGACCCGTGAAACTTTCCAGTGAAACCTAGACCCGTGAAACGTCACTTGTGAAACATACCCGTGAAACTTACCCGTGAAACTTACCCGTGAAACCTTGACCCGTGAAACTTACCCGTGAAACCTAGACCCGTGAAACGTCACCCGTGAAACATACCCGTGAAACTTACCCGTGAAACTTACCCGTAAAACCTTGACCCGTGAAACTTACCAGTGAAACCTAGACCCGTGAAACGTCACCCGTGAAACATACCCGTGAAACTTACCCGTGAAACTTACCCGTGAAACCTTGACCCGTGAAACTTACTAGTGAAACCTAGACCCGTGAAACGTCACCCGTGAAACATACCCGTAAAACTTACCCGTGAAACTTACCCGTGAAACCTTGACCCGTGAAACTTACCAGTGAAACCTAGACCCGTGAAACGTCACCCGTGAAACATACCCGTGAAACTTACCCGTGAAACTTACCCGTGAAACTTACCCGTGAAACCTTGACCCGTGAAACTTACTAGTGAAACCTAGACCCGTGAAACGTCACCCGTGAAACATACCCGTGAAACTTACCCGTGAAACTTACCCGTGAAACCTTGACCCGTGAAACTTACCAGTGAAACCTAGACCCGTGAAACGTCACCCGTGAAACATACCCGTGAAACTTACCCGTGAAACTTACCCGTAAAACCTTGACCCGTGAAACTTACCAGTGAAACCTAGACCCGTGAAACATCACCCATGAAACATACCCGTGAAACTTACCCGTGAATCTTACCCGTGAAACCTAGACCCGTGAAACTTACCAGTGAAACCTAGACCCGTGAAACGTCACCTGTAAAACATACCCGTGAAACTTACCCGTGAAACTTACCCGTGAAACCTTGACCCGTGAAACCTTGACCCGTGAAACTTACCAGTGAAACCTAGACCCGTGAAACGTCACCTGTAAAACATACCCGTAAAACTTACCCGTGAAACATACCCGTGAAACTTACCAGTGAAACCTAGACCCGTGAAACGTCACCCGTGAAACTTACCCGTGAAACTTACCCGTGAAACCTTGACCCGTGAAACTTACCAGTAAAACCTAGACCCGTGAAACATCACCCATGAAACATACCCGTGAAACTTACCCGTGAAACTTACCCGTGAAACCTTGACCCGTGAAACTTACTAGTGAAACCTAGACCCGTGAAACGTCACCCGTGAAACATACCCGTGAAACTTACCCGTGAAACTTACCCGTGAAACCTTGACCCGTGAAACTTACCAGTGAAACCTAGACCCGTGAAACGTCACCCGTGAAACATACCCGTGAAACTTACCCGTGAAACTTACCCGTAAAACCTTGACCCGTGAAACTTACCAGTGAAACCTAGACCCGTGAAACATCACCCATGAAACATACCCGTGAAACTTACCCGTGAATCTTACCCGTGAAACCTTGACCCGTGAAACTTACCAGTGAAACCTAGACCCGTGAAACGTCACCTGTAAAACATACCCGTAAAACTTACCCGTGAAACTTACCCGTGAAACCTTGACCCGTGAAACTTACCAGTGAAACCAAGACCCGTGAAACGTCATCCGTGAAACATACCCGTGAAACTTACCCGTGAAACTTACCCGTGAAACCTTGACCCGTGAAACTTACCAGTGAAACCTAGACCCGTGAAACGTCACCCGTGAAACATACCCGTGAAACTTACCAGTGAAACCTAGACCCGTGAAACGTCACCCGTGAAACTTACCCGTGAAACTTACCCGTGAAACCTTGACCCGTGAAACTTACCAGTAAAACCTAGACCCGTGAAACATCACCCATGAAACATACCCGTGAAACTTACCCGTGAATCTTACCCGTGAAACCTTGACCCGTGAAACTTACCAGTGAAACCTAGACCCGTGAAACGTCACCTGTAAAACATACCCGTAAAACTTACCCGTGAAACTTACCCGTGAAACTTACCCGTGAAACCTTGACCCGTGAAACTTACCAGTGAAACCTAGACCCGTGAAACATTACCCATGAAACATACCCGTGAAACTTACCCGTGAAACTTACCCGTGAAACCTAGACCCGTGAAACTTACCAGTGAAACCTAGACCCGTGAAACGTCGCCTGTAAAACATACCCGTAAAACTTACCCGTGAAACTTACCCGTGAAACCTTGACCCGTGAAACTTTCCAGTGAAACCTAGACCCGTGAAACGTCACTTGTGAAACATACCCGTGAAACTTACCGGTGAAACTTACCCGTGAAACCTTGACCCGTGAAACTTACCAGTGAAACCTAGACCCGTGAAACGCACCCGTGAAACATCACCCGTGAAACTTACCCGTAAAACTTACCCGTGAAACTTACCCGTGAAACCTTGACCCGTGAAACTTACCAGTAAAACCTAGACCCGTGAAACGTCACCCGTGAAACATACCCGTGAAACTTACCCGTGAAACTTACCCGTAAAACCTTGAACTGTGAAACTTACCAGTGAAACCTAGACCCGTGAAACGTCACCCGTGAAACATACCCGTGAAATTTACCCGTGAAACTTACCCGTGAAACCTTGACCCGTGAAACTTACCAGTGAAACCTAGACCCGTGAAACGTCACCCGTGAAACATACCCGTGAAACTTACCCGTGAAACTTACCCGTAAAACCTTGACCCGTGAAACTTACCAGTGAAACCTAGACCCGTGAAACATCACCCATGAAACATACCCGTGAAACTTACCCGTGAATCTTACCCGTGAAACCTTGACCCGTGAAACTTACCAGTGAAACCTAGACCCGTGAAACGTCACCTGTAAAACATACCCGTGAAACTTACCCGTGAAACTTACCCGTGAAACCTTGACCCGTGAAACCTTGACCCGTGAAACTTACCAGTGAAACCTAGACCCGTGAAACGTCACCTGTAAAACATACCCGTAAAACTTACCCGTGAAACATACCCGTGAAACTTACCAGTGAAACCTAGACCCGTGAAACGTCACCCGTGAAACTTACCCGTGAAACTTACCCGTGAAACCTTGACCCGTGAAACTTACCAGTAAAACCTAGACCCGTGAAACATCACCCATGAAACATACCCGTGAAACTTACCCGTGAAACTTACCCGTGAAACCTTGACCCGTGAAACTTACTAGTGAAACCTAGACCCGTGAAACGTCACCCGTGAAACATACCCGTGAAACTTACCCGTGAAACTTACCCGTGAAACCTTGACCCGTGAAACTTACCAGTGAAACCTAGACCCGTGAAACGTCACCCGTGAAACATACCCGTGAAACTTACCCGTGAAACTTACCCGTAAAACCTTGACCCGTGAAACTTACCAGTGAAACCTAGACCCGTGAAACATCACCCATGAAACATACCCGTGAAACTTACCCGTGAATCTTACCCGTGAAACCTTGACCCGTGAAACTTACCAGTGAAACCTAGACCCGTGAAACGTCACCTGTAAAACATACCCGTAAAACTTACCCGTGAAACTTACCCGTGAAACCTTGACCCGTGAAACTTACCAGTGAAACCAAGACCCGTGAAACGTCATCCGTGAAACATACCCGTGAAACTTACCCGTGAAACTTACCCGTGAAACCTTGACCCGTGAAACTTACCAGTGAAACCTAGACCCGTGAAACGTCACCCGTGAAACATACCCGTGAAACTTACCAGTGAAACCTAGACCCGTGAAACGTCACCCGTGAAACTTACCCGTGAAACTTACCCGTGAAACCTTGACCCGTGAAACTTACCAGTAAAACCTAGACCCGTGAAACATCACCCATGAAACATACCCGTGAAACTTACCCGTGAATCTTACCCGTGAAACCTTGACCCGTGAAACTTACCAGTGAAACCTAGACCCGTGAAACGTCACCTGTAAAACATACCCGTAAAACTTACCCGTGAAACTTACCCGTGAAACTTACCCGTGAAACCTTGACCCGTGAAACTTACCAGTGAAACCTAGACCCGTGAAACATCACCCATGAAACATACCCGTGAAACTTACCCGTGAAACTTACCCGTGAAACCTAGACCCGTGAAACTTACCAGTAAAACCTAGACCCGTGAAACGTCGCCTGTAAAACATACCCGTAAAACTTACCCGTGAAACTTACCCGTGAAACCTTGACCCGTGAAACTTTCCAGTGAAACCTAGACCCGTGAAACGTCACTTGTGAAACATACCCGTGAAACTTACCGGTGAAACTTACCCGTGAAACCTTGACCCGTGAAACTTACCAGTGAAACCTAGACCCGTGAAACGCACCCGTGAAACATCACCCGTGAAACTTACCCGTAAAACTTACCCGTGAAACTTACCCGTGAAACCTTGACCCGTGAAACTTACCAGTAAAACCTAGACCCGTGAAACGTCACCCGTGAAACATACCCGTGAAACTTACCCGTGAAACTTACCCGTAAAACCTTGAACTGTGAAACTTACCAGTGAAACCTAGACCCGTGAAACGTCACCCGTGAAACATACCCGTGAAATTTACCCGTGAAACTTACCCGTGAAACCTTGACCCGTGAAACTTACCAGTGAAACCTAGACCCGTGAAACGTCACCCGTGAAACATACCCGTGAAACTTACCCGTGAAACTTACCCGTGAAACCTAGACCCGTGAAACTTACCAGTGAAACCTAGACCCGTGAAACGTCGCCTGTAAAACATAAACGTAAAACTTACCCGTGAAACTTACCCGTGAAACCTTGACCCGTGAAACTTTCCAGTGAAACCTAGACCCGTGAAACGTCACTTGTGAAACATACCCGTGAAACTTACCCGTGAAACTTACCCGTGAAACCTTGACCCGTGAAACTTACCCGTGAAACCTAGACCCGTGAAACGTCACCCGTGAAACATACCCGTGAAATTTACCCTTGAAACTTACCCGTAAAACCTTGACCCGTGAAACTTACCAGTGAAACCTAGACCCGTGAAACGTCGCCTGTAAAACATACCCGTAAAACTTACCCGTGAAACTTACCCGTGAAACCTTGACCCGTGAAACTTTCCAGTGAAACCTAGACCCGTGAAACGTCACTTGTGAAACATACCCGTGAAACTTACCCGTGAAACTTACCCGTGAAACCTTGACCCGTGAAACTTACCAGTGAAACCTAGACCCGTGAAACGTCACCTGTAAAACATACCCGTAAAACTTACCCGTGAAACTTACCCGTGAAACTTACCCGTGAAACATTGACCCGTGAAACTTACCAGTGAAACCTAGACCCGTGAAACATCACCCATGAAACATACCCGTGAAACTTACCCGTGAAACTTACCCGTGAAACCTAGACCCGTGAAACTTACCAGTGAAACCTAGACCCGTGAAACGTCGCCTGTAAAACATACCCGTAAAACTTACCCGTGAAACTTACCCGTGAAACCTTGACCCGTGAAACTTTCCAGTGAAACCTAGACCCGTGAAACGTCACTTGTGAAACATACCCGTGAAACTTACCGGTGAAACTTACCCGTGAAACCTTGACCCGTGAAACTTACCAGTGAAACCTAGACCCGTGAAACGCACCCGTGAAACGTCACCCGTGAAACTTACCCGTAAAACTTACCCGTGAAACTTACCCGTGAAACCTTGACCCGTGAAACTTACCAGTGAAACCTAGACCCGTGAAACGTCACCCGTGAAACATACCCGTGAAACTTACCCGTGAAACTTACCCGTAAAACCTTGAACTGTGAAACTTACCAGTGAAACCTAGACCCGTGAAACGTCACCCGTGAAACATACCCGTGAAATTTACCCGTGAAACTTACCCGTGAAACCTTGACCCGTGAAACTTACCAGTGAAACCTAGACCCGTGAAACGTCACCCGTGAAACATACCCGTGAAACTTACCCGTGAAACTTACCCGTGAAACCTAGACCCGTGAAACTTACCAGTGAAACCTAGACCCGTGAAACGTCGCCTGTAAAACATACCCGTAAAACTTACCCGTGAAACTTACCCGTGAAACCTTGACCCGTGAAACTTTCCAGTGAAACCTAGACCCGTGAAACGTCACTTGTGAAACATACCCGTGAAACTTACCCGTGAAACTTACCCGTGAAACCTTGACCCGTGAAACTTACCCGTGAAACCTAGACCCGTGAAACGTCACCCGTGAAACATACCCGTGAAATTTACCCGTGAAACTTACCCGTAAAACCTTGACCCGTGAAACTTACCAGTGAAACCTAGACCCGTGAAACGTCGCCTGTAAAACATACCCGTAAAACTTACCCGTGAAACTTACCCGTGAAACCTTGACCCGTGAAACTTTCCAGTGAAACCTAGACCCGTGAAACGTCACTTGTGAAACATACCCGTGAAACTTACCCGTGAAACTTACCCGTGAAACCTTGACCCGTGAAACTTACTAGTGAAACCTAGACCCGTGAAACGTCACCTGTAAAACATACCCGTAAAACTTACCCGTGAAACTTACCCGTGAAACTTACCCGTGAAACCTTGACCCGTGAAACTTACCAGTGAAACCTAGACCCGTGAAACATCACCCATGAAACATACCCGTGAAACTTACCCGTGAAACTTACCCGTGAAACCTAGACCCGTGAAACTTACCAGTGAAACCTAGACCCGTGAAACGTCGCCTGTAAAACATACCCGTAAAACTTACCCGTGAAACTTACCCGTGAAACCTTGACCCGTGAAACTTACCAGTGAAACCTAGACCCGTGAAACGTCACCCGTGAAACATACCCGTGAAACTTACCAGTGAAACCTAGACCCGTGAAACGTCACCCGTGAAACTTACCCGTGAAACTTACCCGTGAAACCTTGACCCGTGAAACTTACCAGTAAAACCTAGACCCGTGAAACATCACCCATGAAACATACCCGTGAAACTTACCCGTGAAACTTACCCGTGAAACCTTGACCCGTGAAACTTACCAGTGAAACCTAGACCCGTGAAACGTCACCCGTGAAACTTACCCGTGAAACTTACCCGTGAAACCTTGACCCGTGAAACTTACCAGTAAAACCTAGACCCGTGAAACATCACCCATGAAACATACCCGTGAAACTTACCCGTGAAACTTACCCGTGAAACCTTGACCCGTGAAACTTACCAGTGAAACCTAGACCCGTGAAACGTCACCTGTAAAACATACCCGTAAAACTTACCCGTGAAACTTACCCGTGAAACTTACCCGTGAAACCTTGACCCGTGAAACTTACCAGTGAAACCTAGACCCGTGAAACATCACCCATGAAACATACCCGTGAAACTTACCCGTGAAACTTACCCGTGAAACCTAGACCCGTGAAACTTACCAGTGAAACCTAGACCCGTGAAACGTCGCCTGTAAAACATACCCGTAAAACTTACCCGTGAAACTTACCCGTGAAACCTTGACCCGTGAAACTTTCCAGTGAAACCTAGACCCGTGAAACGTCACTTGTGAAACATACCCGTGAAACTTACCGGTGAAACTTACCCGTGAAACCTTGACCCGTGAAACTTACCAGTGAAACCTAGACCCGTGAAACGCACCCGTGAAACGTCACCCGTGAAACTTACCCGTAAAACTTACCCGTGAAACTTACCCGTGAAACCTTGACCCGTGAAACTTACCAGTAAAACCTAGACCCGTGAAACGTCACCCGTGAAACATACCCGTGAAACTTACCCGTGAAACTTACCCGTAAAACCTTGAACTGTGAAACTTACCAGTGAAACCTAGACCCGTGAAACGTCACCCGTGAAACATACCCGTGAAATTTACCCGTGAAACTTACCCGTGAAACCTTGACCCGTGAAACTTACCAGTGAAACCTAGACCCGTGAAACGTCACCCGTGAAACATACCCGTGAAACTTACCCGTGAAACTTACCCGTGAAACCTAGACCCGTGAAACTTACCAGTGGAACCTAGACCCGTGAAACGTCGCCTATAAAACATACCCGTAAAACTTACCCGTGAAACTTACCCGTGAAACCTTGACCCGTGAAACTTTCCAGTGAAACCTAGACCCGTGAAACGTCACTTGTGAAACATACCCGTGAAACTTACCCGTGAAACTTACCCGTGAAACCTTGACCCGTGAAACTTACCCGTGAAACCTAGACCCGTGAAACGTCACCCGTGAAACATACCCGTGAAATTTACCCTTGAAACTTACCCGTAAAACCTTGACCCGTGAAACTTACCAGTGAAACCTAGACCCGTGAAACGTCGCCTGTAAAACATACCCGTAAAACTTACCCGTAAAACTTACCCGTGAAACCTTGACCCGTGAAACTTTCCAGTGAAACCTAGACCCGTGAAACGTCACTTGTGAAACATACCCGTGAAACTTACCCGTGAAACTTACCCGTGAAACCTTGACCCGTGAAACTTACCAGTGAAACCTAGACCCGTGAAACATCACCCATGAAACATACCCGTGAAACTTACCCGTGAAACTTACCCGTGAAACCTAGACCCGTGAAACTTACCAGTGAAACCTAGACCCGTGAAACGTCGCCTGTAAAACATACCCGTAAAACTTACCCGTGAAACTTACCCGTGAAACCTTGACCCGTGAAACTTTCCAGTGAAACCTAGACCCGTGAAACGTCACTTGTGAAACATACCCGTGAAACTTACCGGTGAAACTTACCCGTGAAACCTTGACCCGTGAAACTTACCAGTGAAACCTAGACCCGTGAAACGCACCCGTGAAACGTCACCCGTGAAACTTACCCGTAAAACTTACCCGTGAAACTTACCCGTGAAACCTTGACCCGTGAAACTTACCAGTGAAACCTAGACCCGTGAAACGTCACCCGTGAAACATACCCGTGAAACTTACCCGTGAAACTTACCCGTAAAACCTTGAAGTGTGAAACTTACCAGTGAAACCTAGACCCGTGAAACGTCACCCGTGAAACATACCCGTGAAATTTACCCGTGAAACTTACCCGTGAAACCTTGACCCGTGAAACTTACCAGTGAAACCTAGACCCGTGAAACGTCACCCGTGAAACATACCCGTGAAACTTACCCGTGAAACTTACCCGTGAAACCTAGACCCGTGAAACTTACCAGTGAAACCTAGACCCGTGAAACGTCGCCTGTAAAACATACCCGTAAAACTTACCCGTGAAACTTACCCGTGAAACCTTGACCCGTGAAACTTTCCAGTGAAACCTAGACCCGTGAAACGTCACTTGTGAAACATACCCGTGAAACTTACCCGTGAAACTTACCCGTGAAACCTTGACCCGTGAAACTTACCCGTGAAACCTAGACCCGTGAAACGTCACCCGTGAAACATACCCGTGAAATTTACCCGTGAAACTTACCCGTAAAACCTTGACCCGTGAAACTTACCAGTGAAACCTAGACCCGTGAAACGTCGCCTGTAAAACATACCCGTAAAACTTACCCGTGAAACTTACCCGTGAAACCTTGACCCGTGAAACTTTCCAGTGAAACCTAGACCCGTGAAACGTCACTTGTGAAACATACCCGTGAAACTTACCCGTGAAACTTACCCGTGAAACCTTGACCCGTGAAACTTACCAGTGAAACCTAGACCCGTGAAACGTCACCTGTAAAACATACCCGTAAAACTTACCCGTGAAACTTACCCGTGAAACTTACCCGTGAAACCTTGACCCGTGAAACTTACCAGTGAAACCTAGACCCGTGAAACATCACCCATGAAACATACCCGTGAAACTTACCCGTGAAACTTACCCGTGAAACCTAGACCCGTGAAACTTACCAGTGAAACCTAGACCCGTGAAACGTCGCCTGTAAAACATACCCGTAAAACTTACCCGTGAAACTTACCCGTGAAACCTTGACCCGTGAAACTTTCCAGTGAAACCTAGACCCGTGAAACGTCACTTGTGAAACATACCCGTGAAACTTACCGGTGAAACTTACCCGTGAAACCTTGACCCGTGAAACTTACCAGTGAAACCTAGACCCGTGAAACGCACCCGTGAAACGTCACCCGTGAAACTTACCCGTAAAACTTACCCGTGAAACTTACCCGTGAAACCTTGACCCGTGAAACTTACCAGTGAAACCTAGACCCGTGAAACGTCACCCGTGAAACATACCCGTGAAACTTACCCGTGAAACTTACCCGTGAAACCTTGACCCGTGAAACTTACCCGTGAAACCTAGACCCGTGAAACGTCACCCGTGAAACATACCCGTGAAATTTACCCGTGAAACTTACCCGTAAAACCTTGACCCGTGAAACTTACCAGTGAAACCTAGACCCGTGAAACGTCGCCTGTAAAACATACCCGTAAAACTTACCCGTGAAACTTACCCGTGAAACCTTGACCCGTGAAACTTTCCAGTGAAACCTAGACCCGTGAAACGTCACTTGTGAAACATACCCGTGAAACTTACCCGTGAAACTTACCCGTGAAACCTTGACCCGTGAAACTTACCAGTGAAACCTAGACCCGTGAAACGTCACCTGTAAAACATACCCGTAAAACTTACCCGTGAAACTTACCCGTGAAACTTACCCGTGAAACCTTGACCCGTGAAACTTACCAGTGAAACCTAGACCCGTGAAACATCACCCATGAAACATACCCGTGAAACTTACCCGTGAAACCTAGACCCGTGAAACTTACCAGTGAAACCTAGACCCGTGAAACGTCGCCTGTAAAACATACCCGTAAAACTTACCCGTGAAACTTACCCGTGAAACCTTGACCCGTGAAACTTTCCAGTGAAACCTAGACCCGTGAAACGTCACTTGTGAAACATACCCGTGAAACTTACCGGTGAAACTTACCCGTGAAACCTTGACCCGTGAAACTTACCAGTGAAACCTAGACCCGTGAAACGCACCCGTGAAACGTCACCCGTGAAACTTACCCGTAAAACTTACCCGTGAAACTTACCCGTGAAACCTTGACCCGTGAAACTTACCAGTGAAACCTAGACCCGTGAAACGTCACCCGTGAAACATACCCGTGAAACTTACCCGTGAAACTTACCCGTAAAACCTTGAACTGTGAAACTTACCAGTGAAACCTAGACCCGTGAAACGTCACCCGTGAAACATACCCGTGAAATTTACCCGTGAAACTTACCCGTGAAACCTTGACCCGTGAAACTTACCAGTGAAACCTAGACCCGTGAAACGTCACCCGTGAAACATACCCGTAAAACTTACCCGTGAAACTTACCCGTGAAACTTACCCGTGAAACCTTGACCCGTGAAACTTCCTAGTGAAACCTAGACCCGTGAAACGTCACCCGTGAAACTTACCCGTAAAACTTACCTGTGAAACTTACCCGTGAAACCTTGACCCGTGAAACTTACCAGTGAAACCTAGACCCGTGAAACGACACCCGTAAAACTTACCCGTGAAACATACCCGTGAAACTTACCCGTGAAACTTACCCGTGAAACCTTGACCCGTGAAACTTACCAGTGAAACCTAGACCCGTGAAACGTCACCCGTGAAACTTACCCGTGAAACTTACCCGTGAAACCTTGACCCGTGAAACTTACCAGTGAAACCTAGACCCGTGAAACGTCACCCGTGAAACATACCCGTGAAACTTACCCGTGAAACTTACCCGTGAAACCTTGACCCGTGAAACTTACCCGTGAAACCTAGACCCGTGAAACCTAGACCCGTGAAACGTCACCCGTGAAACATACCCGTAAAACTTACCCGTGAAACTTACCCGTGAAACTTACCCGTGAAACCTTGACCCGTGAAACTTCCTAGTGAAACCTAGACCCGTGAAACGTCACCCGTGAAACTTACCCGTAAAACTTACCTGTGAAACTTACCCGTGAAACCTTGACCCGTGAAACTTACCAGTGAAACCTAGACCCGTGAAACGACACCCGTAAAACTTACCCGTGAAACATACCCGTGAAACTTACCCGTGAAACTTACCCGTGAAACCTTGACCCGTGAAACTTACCAGTGAAACCTAGACCCGTGAAACGTCACACGTGAAACTTACCCGTGAAACCTTGACCCGTGAAACTTACCAGTGAAACCTAGACCCGTGAAAGGTCACCTGTGAAACTTACCCGTGAAACTTACCCGTAAAACTTACCCGTGAAACCTTGACCCGTGAAACTTACCAGTGAAACCTAGACCCGTGAAACGTCACCCGTGAAACATAACCGTGAAACTTACCCGTGAAACTTACCCGTGAAACCTTGACCCGTGAAACTTACCAGTGAAACCTAGACCCGTGCAACGTCACCCGTGAAATATACCCGTGAAACTTACCCGTGAAACTTACCCGTGAAACCTTGACCCGTGAAACTTACCAGTGAAACCTAGACCCGTGAAACGTCACCCGTGAAACATACCCGTGAAAGTTACCCGTGAAACTTACCCGTGAAACCTTGACCCGTGAAACTTACCAGTGAAACCAAGACCCGAGAAACGTCACCCGTGAAACATACCCGTGAAACTTACCCGTGAAACTTACCATTGAAACCTTGACCCGTGAAACTTACCAGTGAAACCTAGACCCGTGAAACGTCACCCGTGAAACATACCCGTGAAACTTACCCGTGAAACTTACCCGTGAAACCTTGACCCGTGAAACTTACCAGTGAAACCTAGACCCGTGAAACGTCACCCGTAAAACTTACCAGTGAAACCTAGTCCCGTGAAACGTCACCCGTGAAACATACCCGTGAAACTTACCCGTGAAACTTACCCGTGAAACCTTTACCCGTGAAACTTACCCGTGAAACCTAGACCCTGTGAAACTTACCAGTGAAACCTAGACCCGTGAAACGTCGCCTGTAAAACATACCCGTAAAACTTACCCGTGAAACTTACCCGTGAAACCTTGACCCGTGAAACTTTCCAGTGAAACCTAGACCCGTGAAACGTCACCCGTGAAACATACCCGTGAAACTTACCCGTGAAACTTACCCGTGAAACCTTGACCCGTGAAACTTACCAGTGAAACCTAGACCCGTGAAACGTCACCCGTGAAACGTCACCCGTGAAACTTACCCGTAAAACTTACCCGTGAAACTTACCCGTGAAACCTTGACCCGTAAAACTTACCAGTGAAACCTAGACCCGTGAAACGTCACCCGTGAAACATACCCGTGAAACTTACCCGTGAAACTTACCCGTGAAACTTACCCGTAAAACCTTGACCCGTGAAACTTACCAGTGAAACCTAGACCCGTGAAACGTCACCCGTGAAACATACCCGTGAAACTTACCCGTGAAACTTACCCGTGAAACCTTGACCCGTGAAACTTACCAGTGAAACCTAGACCCGTGAAACGTCACCCGTGAAACATACCCGTGAAACTTACCCGTGAAACTTACCCGTGAAACCTTGACCCGTGAAACTTACCAGTGAAACCTAGACCCGTGAAACGTCACCCGTGAAACTTACCCGTAAAACTTACCCGTGAAACTTACCCGTAAAACCTTGACCCGTGAAACTTACCAGTGAAACCTAGACCCGTGAAACGACACCCGTGAAACATACCCGTGAAACTTACCCGTGAAACTTACCCGTGAAACCTTGATCCGTGAAACTTACCAGTGAAACCTAGACCCGTGAAACGTCACCCGTGAAACATACCCGTGAAACTTACCCGTGAACCTTACCCGTGAAACCTTGACCCGTGAAACTTACCAGTGAAACCTAGACCCGTGAAACGTCACCCGTGAAACATACCCGTGAAACTTACCTGTGAAACTTACCCGTGAAACCTTGACCCGTGAAACTTACCAGTGAAACCTAGACCCGTGAAACGTCACCCGTGAAACATACCCGTGAAATTTACCCGTGAAACTTACCCGTGAAACCTTGACCCGTGAAACTTACCAGTGAAACCAAGACCCGTGAAAGGTCACCCGTGAAACTTACCCGTGAAACTTACCCGTGAAACTTACCCGTGAAACCTTGACCCGTGAAACTTACCAGTAAAACCTAGACCCGTGAAACGTCACCCGTGAAACTTACCCGTAAAACTTACCCGTGAAACTTACCCGTGAAACCTTGACCCGTGAAACTTACCAGTGAAACCTAGACCCGTGAAACTTACCCGTGAAACTTACCCGTGAAACCTTGACCCGTGAAACTTACCAGTGAAACCTTGACCCGTGAAACTTACCAGTGAAACCTAGACCCGTGAAACGTCACCCGTGAAACATACCCGTGAAACTTACCCGTGAAACTTACCCGTGAAACCTTGACCCGTGAAACTTACCAGTGAAACCTAGACCCGTGAAACGTCACCCGTGAAACATACCTGTGAAACTTACCCGTGAAACTTACCCGTGAAACCTTGACCCGTAAAACTTACCAGTGAAACCTAGACCCGTGAAACATCACCCATGAAACATACCCGTGAAACTTACCCGTGAAACTTACCCGTGAAACCTAGACCCGTGAAACTTACCAGTGAAACCTAGACCCGTGAAACGTCGCCTGTAAAACATACCCGTAAAACTTACCCGTGAAACTTACCCGTGAAACTTTCCAGTGAAACCTAGACCCGTGAAACGTCACCCGTGAAACATACCCGTGAAACTTACCCGTGACACCTTGACCCGTGAAACTTACCAGTGAAACCTAGACCCGTGAAACGTCACCCGTGAAACGTCACCCGTGAAACTTACCCGTAAAACTTACCCGTGAAACTTACCCGTGAAACCTTGACCCGTGAAACTTACCAGTGAAACCTAGACCCGTGAAACGTCACCCGTGAAACATACCCGTGAAACTTACCCGTGAAACTTACCCGTAAAACCTTGACCCGTGAAACTTACGAGTGAAACCTAGACCCGTGAAACGTCACCCGTGAAACTTCACCCGTGAAACATACCCGTGAAACTTACCCGTGAAACTTACCCGTGAAACCTTGACCCGTGAAACTTACCAGTGAAACCTAGACCCGTAAAACGTCACCCGTGAAACATACCCGTGAAACTTACCCGTGAAACTTACCCGTGATACCTTGACCCGTGAAACTTACCAGTGAAACCTAGACCCGTGAAACGTCACCCGTGAAACATACCCGTGAAACTTACCTGTGAAACTTACCCGTGAAACCTTGACCCGTGAAACTTACCAGTGAAACCTAGACCCGTGAAACGTCACCCGTGAAACATACCCGTGAAACTTACCCGTGAAACTTACCCGTGAAACCTTGACCCGTGAAACTTACTAGTGAAACCTAGACCCGTGAAACGTCACCCGTGAAACATACCCGTGAAACTTACCCGTGAAACTTACCCGTGAAACCTTGACCCGTGAAACTTACCAGTGAAACCTAGACCCGTGAAACGTCACCTGTAAAACATACCCGTAAAACTTACCCGTGAAACTTACCCGTGAAACCTTGACCCGTGAAACTTTCCAGTGAAACCTAGACCCGTGAAACGTCACCCGTGAAACTTACCCGTAAAACTTACCCGTGAAACTTACCCGTGAAACCTTGACCCGTGAAACTTACCAGTGAAACCTATACCCGTGAAACGTCACCCGTGAAACATACCCGTGAAACGTCACCCGTGAAACATACCCGTGAAACTTACCCGTGAAACTTACCCGTGAAACTTACCCGTGAAACGTCACCTGTAAAACATACCCGTAAAACTTACCCGTGAAACTTACCCGTGAAACCTTGACCCGTGAAACTTACCAGTGAAACCAAGACCCGTGAAACGTCATCCGTGAAACATACCCGTGAAACTTACCCGTGAAACTTACCCGTGAAACCTTGACCCGTGAAACCTTGACCCGTGAAACTTACCAGTGAAACCTAGACCCGTGAAACGTCACCTGTAAAACATACCCGTAAAACTTACCCGTGAAACATACCCGTGAAACTTGCCAGTGAAACCTAGACCCGTGAAACGTCACCCGTGAAACTTACCCGTGAAACTTACCCGTGAAACTTTGACCCGTGAAACTTACCAGTAAAACCTAGACCCGTGAAACATCACCCATGAAACATACCCGTGAAACTTACCAGTGAAACTTACCCGTGAAACTTACCCGTGAAACCTTGACCCGTGAAACTTACCAGTGAAACCTAGAGCCGTGAAACGTCACCTGTAAAACATACCCGTAAAACTTACCCGTGAAACTTACCCGTGAAACTTACCCGTGAAACCTTGACCCGTGAAACTTTCCAGTGAAACCTAGACCCGTGAAACGTCACCCGTGAAACATACCCGTGAAACTTACCCGTGAAACTTACCCGTGAAACCTTGACCCGTGAAACTTACCAGTGAAACCTAGACCCGTGAAACATCACCCATGAAACATACCCGTGAAACTTACCCGTGAAACCTAGACCCGTGAAACTTACCAGTGAAACCTAGACCCGTGAAACGTCGCCTGTAAAACATACCCGTAAAACTTACCCGTGAAACTTACCCGTGAAACCTTGACCCGTGAAACTTTCCAGTGAAACCTAGACCCGTGAAACGTCACTTGTGAAACATACCCGTGAAACTTACCCGTGAAACTTACCCGTGAAACCTTGACCCGTGAAACTTACCAGTGAAACCTAGACCCGTGAAACGTCACCCGTGAAACATACCTGTGAAACTTACCCGTGAAACTTACCCGTGAAACCTTGACCCGTGAAACTTACCAGTGAAACCTAGACCCGTGAAACGTCACCCGTAAAACATACCCGTGAAACTTACCCGTGAAACTTACCCGTGAAACCTTGACCCGTGAAACTTACCAGTGAAACCTAGACCCGTGAAACATCACCCATTGTTACGTTAATATTCTGACATAACCAAATTAATTTCTACTAGTATAAAATACTGGGCCGCCAGCTCAGGCTCGAGAAAGGGGTGGTTCAAATTTAAACAAAATGGCGGCTAAATTTATATTTTAAATGGGCGCCACGCTATTTATATTTCCAATAGTTATACTATAAAGTTTACACCTACCTCGCTTGTGAAATTGAATAGCGAAAACCTCAACCTACGAGGGTAGAAATCAAAACTGGTCGAAAAATTAAACTCTCAAAAACCATAAATAATTTAGATCAGCCCTTTTATTAAACGTAGTTAGATTATAATATACTTATTTGAGTAAATAGTAATAATAAATTTAAATAAAATTGAATATAAGTTTGTGCAGTGTCAGTGACACAAATAAATAACAAATATAAGTTAAATATCGTAAAGATGATAGAAAAATTGTATATGAAGCAGAATTAATAATGTTTTAAATAACTGAAAAGGTGAATCATATCACTAAAAAAAATCACATAACCAAATCCTAAGTAGCCTAACAACGGTTTTGTAGAAATATCGAAATAAATGACTACAATGGACCTAACAATCTCTTTTTATCGACTTTTCGAATGCATTCGTAAAGACGCGGCCCCCAGAAAATATTACTTATAAATTCACTACGCTGTACGGCTGTACAAGTGTCATATAAACTATCGTGAAATGATTCGAACTGAATAAACTTCATACATAAAAATTAAGAACAATAAATCAGAATTACTTTGATACCTATCTACTCAACAAAATGAAATCAAATAAATGTAAATCAATTTATAACAATATACAGAATGAGATCGGCGCTAAACTGATACAAAATTGTGAATCGCTCCTATGATTCGACCAACGATCAACTCTCATGGAAAATAAATTAGAATGACCTCACCGGACCACAATCCAGAGCAACGTATCCCTGCGGTAGAATCACGTCCTTCCCTCCACTAACTCCGTCACTGGATAACCTCCTCAGCGCTCTGTCCAGTATTCTACGTCCACACGTCCAATCGACCAATTTTGACGGTTTAGCTAACGGACGAATATATCGGGTCCGGCCCTGGTTATTTTGTATCAAAATCTTCGTCAGCACGGCGTGCTCATAATGTAGCAGCCGATACTCTCAAAAAGGGCAGGATTTGCTGCCGTTTGTAGATGTTGAAAAATAAAATTTTAGTTGTAGATCGGCTTAGTGAGTGTCGATGGAAAAATCCGTCTCAACGACGATAAAAATACTCTCCGTATTTAGAATTCAAAATCGTGGAAAAATATATCCGTCTAATAGACGTGCCTGAGATTCCAAATCTTCAAACTTATATCGAGTTTCTTCAAATAATCAACTCAATGGCGATTTCGCACGATACTTTCGATCACTCACTTCTACCATGTGCTCACCGATTTTTCGCTAGCCGAGTCTCGGTGCTTAATTAGCCATTTAATTAACGTTAAAAGTTTGCGCTCAGATTTATTTAAATAAACGGACAAGAGGTGCCATCTCCTGCTATTCATCACAAACCAAATTACCTGCCGATAAGGCATATTTCTATCTTTAGAAATATTTTAAAATTTGAAACCGTAATATTTCCCCCCTTACAAAAAAAAGGTTACGTTCTCTTCGAGAACTTACCGACTCGTAAACTTAAATTTATAATATTTATTATTCCTAAGCTCCCTCATACTAACTATTAAAAGTCGTAAGACTTGATCCTGCAAATCCTATCTCTACCTTATTACTACAATTCCTAAATT
Source organism: Agonum fuliginosum (assembly GCA_947534325.1). Taxonomy (NCBI): domain Eukaryota; kingdom Metazoa; phylum Arthropoda; class Insecta; order Coleoptera; family Carabidae; genus Agonum; species Agonum fuliginosum. The sequence goes on from OX384036.1 coordinate 26,416,464, forward strand.
TAAAAAAATCTATTCTACTTAATTTTAAACTATTTTTCCTCTCTACTGTCTTCGTTGGCGACAAAAGCTTTGAGATCTTTAGCATGCCAAGTGCCTTTTGCATTTCCCCGTTCATCTTTTAAAATAAATGTCCACGGAGACAGTTTCTGTGTAATTTGAAACGGCCCTATGTATTTCGGAGCTAATTTCGCATTGAAATATTTGCTCGCGTCGGAGAGTGCATGATTTTTCCGCCATACTATGTCACCAACCTGAAATGAGAAGTTAGGTAGAAACCGGCGATACCACGATACCATACCGAGAATTCGGCGCAATTCTGTTACATTTGAAGGGCTTGGCATGTCAATGATGGCTTTAATCTTATCAGGATCCACCTGGAGTCCGAATTTATTCACTACATAACCCAGATATTTTAATTCCGGCCGACAATATTGGCATTTATCCTTACTAAGCGTTACCCCCGCTTCTTTGAGTCTGTCAAAAATTTTCTTCAGAATCTCTACATGTTTTTCAAACGTGTCCGTCACTACTACTATGTCATCTAAATAAGCAAAAGCATAAGGCTCTAATTCTGGTCCTATCACCATATCCATTAATTTTTGCCACGTCGCCCCCCCTGAGTGCAGTCCGAATGGCATACGTTTAAACTGATATAATCCTCTGCCGGGAATCGTAAATGCTGTGAACTCGCGACATTCTTTTTTAACAGGGATCTGCCAATATGCAGATTTTACGTCTAAAGTAGATAAATAATGCGCGTTTCTTAATTTATCTAAAATATTATTAATGTAAGGCAACGGATAAGCGAAAGGTTTCGATACTTTATTCAATTTCCTGTAATCAACGCAAAAACGATATGAATTATCTTTCTTTTTTACCAACAGAATTGGCGACGACCATGCACTGTTAGATTTTGACCCGTGAAACTTACCAGTAAAACCTAGACCCGTGAAACATCACCCATGAAACATACCCGTGAAACTTACCCGTGAAACTTACCCGTGAAACCTTGACCCGTGAAACTTACCAGTGAAACCTAGACCCGTGAAACGTCACCTGTAAAACATACCCGTAAAACTTACCCGTGAAACTTACCCGTGAAACCTTGATCCGTGAAACTTTCCAGTGAAACCTAGACCCGTGAAACGTCACCCGTGAAACATACCCGTGAAACTTACCCGTGAAACTTACCCGTGAAACCTTGACCCGTGAAACTTACCAGTGAAACCTAGACCCGTGAAACTTACCCGTAAAACTTACCCGTGAAACTTACCCGTGAAACCTTGACCCGTGAAACTTACCAGTGAAACCTAGACCCGTGAAACGTCACCCGTGAAACATACCCGTGAAACTTACCCGTGAAACCTTGACCCGTGAAACTTACCAGTGAAACCAAGACCCGTGAAACGTCACCCGTGAAACATACCCGTGAAACTTACCCGTGAAACTTACCCGTGAAACGTCACCTGTAAAACATACCCGTAAAACTTACCCGTGAAACTTACCCGTGAAACCTTGACCCGTGAAACTTACCAGTGAAACCAAGACCCGTGAAACGTCATCCGTGAAACATACCCGTGAAACTTACCCGTGAAACTTACCCGTGAAACCTTGACCCGTGAAACTTACCAGTGAAACCTAGACCCGTGAAACGTCACCCGTGAAACATACCCGTGAAACTTACCAGTGAAACCTAGACCCGTGAAACGTCACCCGTGAAACTTACCCGTGAAACTTACCCGTGAAACCTTGACCCGTGAAACTTACCAGTAAAACCTAGACCCGTAAAACATCACCCATGAAACATACCCGTGAAACTTACCCGTGAAACTTACCCGTGAAACCTTGACACGTGAAACTTACCAGTGAAACCTAGACCCGTGAAACGTCACCTGTAAAACATACCCGTAAAACTTACCCGTGAAACTTACCCGTGAAACCTTGATCCGTGAAACTTTCCAGTGAAACCTAGACCCGTGAAACGTCACCCGTGAAACATACCCGTGAAACTTACCCGTGAAACTTACCCGTGAAACCTTGACCCGTGAAACTTACCAGTGAAACCTAGACCCGTGAAATTTACCAGTGAAACCTGGACCCGTGAAACGTCACCCGTGAAACTTACCCGTAAAACTTACCCGTGAAACTTACCCGTGAAACCTTGACCCGTGAAACTTACCAGTGAAACCTAGACCCGTGAAACGTCACCCGTGAAACTTACGCGTAAAACTTACCCGTGAAACTTACCCGTAAAACCTTGACCCGTGAAACTTACCAGTGAAACCTAGACCCGTGAAACGTCACCCGTGAAACATACCCGTGAAACTTACCCGTGAAACTTACCCGTAAAACTTACCCGTGAAAAATTGACCCGTGAAACTTACCAGTGAAACCTAGACCCGTGAAACGTCACCCGTGAAACATACCCGTGAAACTTACCCGTGAAACTTACCCGTAAAACCTTGACCCGTGAAACTTATTAGTGAAACCTAGACCCGTGAAACGTCACCCGTGAAACATACCCGTGAAACTTACCCGTGAAACTTACCCGTGAAACCTTGACCCGTGAAACTTACCAGTGAAACCTAGACCCGTGAAACGTCACCCGTGAAACATACCCGTGAAACTTACCCGTGAAACTTACCCGTGAAACCTTGACCCGTGAAACTTACTAGTGAAACCTAGACCCGTGAAACGTCACCCGTGAAATATACCCGTGAAACTTACCCGTGAAACTTACCCGTGAAACCTTGACACGTGAAACTTACCAGTGAAACCTAGACCCGTGAAACGTCACCCGTGAAACATACCCGTAAAACTTACCCGTGAAACTTACCCGTAAAACCTTGACCCGTGAAACTTACCAGTGAAACCTAGACCCGTGAAACATCACCCATGAAACATACCCGTGAAACTTACCCGTGAATCTTACCCGTGAAACCTTGACCCGTGAAACTTACCAGTGAAACCTAGACCCGTGAAACGTCACCTGTAAAACATACCCGTAAAACTTACCCGTGAATCCTTGACCCGTGAAACTTTCCAGTGAAACCTAGACCCGTGAAACGTCACCCGTGAAACTTACCCGTAAAACTTACCCGTGAAATTTACCCGTGAAACCTTGACCCGTGAAACTTACCAGTGAAACCTAGACCCGTGAAACGTCACCCGTGAAACATACCCGTGAAACTTACCCGTGAAACGTCACCTGTAAAACATACCCGTAAAACTTACCCGTGAAACTTACCCGTGAAACCTTGACCCGTGAAACTTACCAGTGAAACCAAGACCCGTGAAACGTCATCCGTGAAACATACCCGTGAAACTTACCCGTGAAACTTACCCGTGAAACCTTGACCCGTGAAACTTACCAGTGAAACCTAGACCCGTGAAACGTCACCTGTAAAACATACCCGTAAAACTTACCCGTGAAACTTACCCGTGAAACCTTGATCCGTGAAACTTTCCAGTGAAACCTAGACCCGTGAAACGTCACCCGTGAAACATACCCGTGAAACTTACCCGTGAAACTTACCCGTGAAACCTTGACCCGTGAAACTTACCAGTGAAACCTAGACCCGTGAAACTTACCAGTGAAACCTGGACCCGTGAAACGTCACCCGTGAAACTTACCCGTAAAACTTACCCGTGAAACTTACCCGTGAAACCTTGACCCGTGAAACTTACCAGTGAAACCTAGACCCGTTAAACGTCACCCGTGAAACTTACGCGTAAAACTTACCCGTGAAACTTACCCGTAAAACCTTGACCCGTGAAACTTACCAGTGAAACCTAGACCCGTGAAACGTCACCCGTGAAACATACCCGTGAAACTTACCCGTGAAACTTACCCGTAAAACTTACCCGTGAAACCTTGACCCGTGAAACTTACCAGTGAAACCTAGACCCGTGAAACGTCACCCGTGAAACATACCCGTAAAACTTACCCATGAAACTTACCCGTAAAACCTTGACCCGTGAAACTTACCAGTGAAACCTAGACCCGTGAAACGTCACCCGTGAAACATACCCGTGAAACTTACCCGTAAAACTTACCCGTGAAACCTTGACCCGTGAAACTTACCAGTGAAACCTAGACCCGTGAAACGTCACCCGTGAAACATACCCGTGAAATTTACCCGTGAAACTTACCCGTGAAACCTTGACCCGTGAAACTTACTAGTGAAACCTAGACACGTGAAACGTCACCCGTGAAACATACCCGTGAAACTTACCCGTGAAACTTACCCGTGAAACCTTGACCCGTGAAACTTACCAGTGAAACCTAGACCCGTGAAACGTCACCCGTGAAACATACCCGTAAAACTTACCCGTAAAACCTTGACCCGTGAAACTTACCAGTGAAACCTAGACCCGTGAAACATCACCCATGAAACATACCCGTGAAACTTACCCGTGAATCTTACCCGTGAAACCTTGACCCGTGAAACTTACCAGTGAAACCTAGACCCGTGAAACGTCACCTGTAAAACATACCCGTAAAACTTACCCGTGAAACTTACCTGTGAATCCTTGACCCGTGAAACTTTCCAGTGAAACCTAGACCCGTGAAACGTCACCCGTGAAACTTACCCGTAAAACTTACCCGTGAAACTTACCCGTGAAACCTTGACCCGTGAAACTTACCAGTGAAACCTAGACCCGTGAAACGTCACCCGTGAAACATACCCGTGAAACTTACCCGTGAAACTTACCCGTGAAACGTCACCTGTAAAACATACCCGTAAAACTTACCCGTGAAACTTACCCGTGAAACCTTGACCCGTGAAACTTACCAGTGAAACCAAGACCCGTGAAACGTCATCCGTGAAACATACCCGTGAAACTTACCCGTGAAACTTACCCGTGAAACCTTGACCCGTGAAACTTACCAGTGAAACCTAGACCCGTGAAACGTCACCCGTGAAACATACCCGTGAAACTTACCAGTGAAACCTAGACCCGTGAAACGTCACCCGTGAAACTTACCCGTGAAACTTACCCGTGAAACCTTGACCCGTGAAACTTACCAGTAAAACCTAGACCCGTGAAACATCACCCATGAAACATACCCGTGAAACTTACCCGTGAAACTTACCCGTGAAACCTTGACCCGTGAAACTTACCAGTGAAACCTAGACCCGTGAAACGTCACCTGTAAAACATACCCGTAAAACTTACCCGTGAAACTTACCCGTGAAACCTTGATCCGTGAAACTTTCCAGTGAAACCTAGACCCGTGAAACGTCACCCGTGAAACATACCCGTGAAACTTACCCGTGAAACTTACCCGTGAAACCTTGACCCGTGAAACTTACCAGTGAAACCTAGACCCGTGAAACTTACCCGTAAAACTTACCCGTGAAACTTACCCGTGAAACCTTGACCCGTGAAGTTTACCAGTGAAACCTAGACCCGTGAAACGTCACCCGTGAAACATACCCGTGAAACTTACCCGTAAAACCTTGACCCGTGAAACTTACCAGTGAAACCAAGACCCGTGAAACGTCACCCGTGAAACATACCCGTGAAACTTACCCGTGAAACTTACCCGTGAAACGTCACCTGTAAAACATACCCGTAAAACTTACCCGTGAAACTTACCCGTGAAACCTTGACCCGTGAAACTTACCAGTGAAACCAAGACCCGTGAAACGTCATCCGTGAAATATACCCGTGAAACTTACCCGTGAAACTTACCCGTGAAACCTTGACCCGTGAAACTTACCAGTGAAACCTAGACCCGTGAAACGTCACCCGTGAAACATACCCGTGAAACTTACCAGTGAAACCTAGACCCGTGAAACGTCACCCGTGAAACTTACCCGTGAAACTTACCCGTGAAACCTTGACCCGTGAAACTTACCAGTAAAACCTAGACCCGTAAAACATCACCCATGAAACATACCCGTGAAACTTACCCGTGAAACTTACCCGTGAAACCTTGACCCGTGAAACTTACCAGTGAAACCTAGACCCGTGAAATTTACCAGTGAAACCTGGACCCGTGAAACGTCACCCGTGAAACTTACCCGTAAAACTTACCCGTGAAACTTACCCGTGAAACCTTGACCCGTGAAACTTACCAGTGAAACCTAGACCCGTGAAATTTACCAGTGAAACCTGGACCCGTGAAACGTCACCCGTGAAACTTACCCGTAAAACTTACCCGTGAAACTTACCCGTGAAACCTTGACCCGTGAAACTTACCAGTGAAACCTAGACCCGTGAAACGTCACCCGTGAAACTTACGCGTAAAACTTACCCGTGAAACTTACCCGTAAAACCTTGACCCGTGAAACTTACCAGTGAAACCTAGACCCGTGAAACGTCACCCGTGAAACATACCCGTGAAACTTACCCGTGAAACTTACCCGTGAAACCTTGATCCGTGAAACTTTCCAGTGAAACCTAGACCCGTGAAACGTCACCCGTGAAACATACCCGTGAAACTTACCCGTGAAACTTACCCGTGAAACCTTGACCCGTGAAACTTACCAGTGAAACCTAGACCCGTGAAATTTACCAGTGAAACCTGGACCCGTGAAACGTCACCCGTGAAACTTACCCGTAAAACTTACCCGTGAAACTTACCCGTGAAACCTTGACCCGTGAAACTTACCAGTGAAACCTAGACCCGTGAAACGTCACCCGTGAAACTTACGCGTAAAACTTACCCATGAAACTTACCCGTAAAACCTTGACCCGTGAAACTTACCAGTGAAACCTAGACCCGTGAAACGTCACCCGTGAAACATACCCGTGAAACTTACCCGTGAAACTTACCCGTAAAACTTACCCGTGAAAAATTGACCCGTGAAACTTACCAGTGAAACCTAGACCCGTGAAACGTCACCCGTGAAACATACCCGTGAAACTTACCCGTGAAACTTACCCGTAAAACCTTGACCCGTGAAACTTACCAGTGAAACCTAGACCCGTGAAACGTCACCCGTGAAACATACCCGTGAAACTTACCCGTGAAACTTACCCGTGAAACCTTGACCCGTGAAACTTACCAGTGAAACCTAGACCCGTGAAACGTCACCCGTGAAACATACCCGTGAAACTTACCCGTGAAACTTACCCGTGAAACCTTGACCCGTGAAACTTACTAGTGAAACCTAGACCCGTGAAACGTCACCCGTGAAACATACCCGTGAAACTTACCCGTCAAACTTACCCGTGAAACCTTGACACGTGAAACTTACCAGTGAAACCTAGACCCGTGAAACGTCACCCGTGAAGCATACCCGTAAAACTTACCCGTGAAACTTACCCGTAAAACCTTGACCCGTGAAACTTACCAGTGAAACCTAGACCCGTGAAAAATCACCCATGAAACATACCCGTGAAACTTACCCGTGAATCTTACCCGTGAAACCTTGACCCGTGAAACTTACCAGTGAAACCTAGACCCGTGAAACGTCACCTGTAAAACATACCCGTAAAACTTACCCGTGAATCCTTGACCCGTGAAACTTTCCAGTGAAACCTAGACCCGTGAAACGTCACCCGTGAAACTTACCCGTAAAACTTACCCGTGAAACTTACCCGTGAAACCTTGACCCGTGAAACTTACCAGTGAAACCTAGACCCGTGAAACGTCACCCGTGAAACATACCCGTGAAACTTACCCGTGAAACGTCACCTGTAAAACATACCCGTAAAACTTACCCGTGAAACTTACCCGTGAAACCTTGACCCGTGAAACTTACCAGTGAAACCAAGACCCGTGAAACGTCATCCGTGAAACATACCCGTGAAACTTACCCGTGAAACTTACCCGTGAAACCTTGACCCGTGAAACTTACCAGTGAAACCTAGACCCGTGAAACGTCACCTGTAAAACATACCCGTAAAACTTACCCGTGAAACTTACCCGTGAAACCTTGATCCGTGAAACTTACCAGTGAAACCTAGACCCGTGAAACGTCACCCGTGAAACATACCCGTGAAACTTACCCGTGAAACTTACCCGTGAAACCTTGACCCGTGAAACTTACCAGTGAAACCTAGACCCGTGAAACGTCACCCGTGAAACATACCCGTGAAACTTACCTGTGAAACTTACCCGTGAAACCTTGACCCGTGAAACTTACCAGTGAAACCTAGACCCGTGAAACGTCACCCGTGAAACATACCCGTGAAATTTACCCGTGAAACTTACCCGTGAAACCTTGACCCGTGAAACTTACCAGTGAAACCAAGACCCGTGAAAGGTCACCCGTGAAACTTATTCGTGAAACTTACCCGTGAAACTTACCCGTGAAACCTTGACCCGTGAAACTTACCAGTAAAACCTAGACCCGTGAAACGTCACCCGTGAAACTTACCCGTAAAACTTACCTGTGAAACTTACCCGTGAAACCTTGACCCGTTAAACTTACCAGTGAAACCTAGACCCGTGAAACGTCACCCGTGAAACATACCCGTGAAACTTACCCGTGAAACTTACCCGTGAAACTTACCCGTGAAACCTTGACCCGTGAAACTTACCAGTGAAACCTTGACCCGTGAAACTTACCAGTGAAACCTAGACCCGTAAAACGTCACCCGTGAAACATACCCGTGAAACTTACCCGTGAAACTTACCCGTGAAACCTTGACCCGTGAAACTTACCAGTGAAACCTAGACCCGTGAAACGTCACCCGTGAAACATACCCGTGAAACTTACCCGTGAAACTTACCCGTGAAACCTTGACCCGTGAAACTTACCAGTGAAACCTAGACCCGTGAAACGTCACCCGTAAAACATACCCGTGAAACTTACCCGTGAAACCTTGACCCGTGAAACTTACCAGTGAAACCTAGACCCGTGAAACGTCACCCGTGAAACATACCCGTGAAACTTACCCGTGAAACTTACCCGTAAAACCTTGACCCGTGAAACTTACCAGTGAAACCTAGACCCGTGAAACGTCACCCGTGAAACATACCCGTGAAACTTACCCGTGAAACTTACCCGTGAAACTTACCCGTGAAACCTTGACCCGTGAAACTTACCAGTGAAACCTAGACCCGTGAAACGTCACCCGTGAAACATACCCGTGAAACTTACCCGTGAAACTTACCCGTGAAACCTTGACCCGTGAAACTTACCAGTGAAACCTAGACCCGTGAAACGTCACCCGTGAAACATACCCGTGAAACTTACCCGTGAAACTTACCCGTGAAACCTTGACCCGTGAAACTTACTAGTGAAACCTAGACCCGTGAAACGTCACCCGTGAAACATACCCGTGAAACTTACCCGTGAAACCTTGACCCGTGAAACTTACCAGTGAAACCTAGACCCGTGAAACGTCACCCGTGAAACATACCCGTGAAACTTACCCGTGAAACTTACCCGTGAAACCTTGACCCGTGAAACTTACTAGTGAAACCTAGACCCGTGAAACGTCACCCGTGAAACATACCCGTGAAACTTACCCGTGAAACTTACCCGTGAAACCTTGACCCGTGAAACTTACCAGTGAAACCTAGACCCGTGAAACGTCACCTGTAAAACATACCCGTAAAACTTACCCGTGAAACTTACCCGTGAAACCTTGACCCGTGAAACTTTCCAGTGAAACCTAGACCCGTGAAACGTCACCCGTGAAACTTACCCGTAAAACTTACCCGTGAAACTTACCCGTGAAACCTTGACCCGTGAAACTTACCAGTGAAACCTAGACCCGTGAAACGTCACCCGTGAAACATACCCGTGAAACTTACCCGTGAAACTTACCCGTGAAACGTCACCTGTAAAACATACCCGTAAAACTTACCCGTGAAACTTACCCGTGAAACCTTGACCCGTGAAACTTACCAGTGAAACCAAGACCCGTGAAACGTCATCCGTGAAACATACCCGTAAAACTTACCCGTAAAACTTACCCGTGAAACCTTGACCCGTGAAACCTTGACCCGTGAAACTTACCAGTGAAACCTAGACCCGTGAAACGTCACCTGTAAAACATACCCGTAAAACTTAACCGTGAAACATACCCGTGAAACTTACCAGTGAAACCTAGACCCGTGAAACGTCACCCGTGAAACTTACCCGTGAAACTTACCCGTGAAACCTTGACCCGTGAAACTTACCAGTAAAACCTAGACCCGTGAAACATCATTAATGAAACATACCCGTGAAACTTACCCGTGAAACTTACCCGTGAAACCTTGACCCGTGAAACTTACCAGTGAAACCTAGACCCGTGAAACGTCACCTGTAAAACATACCCGTAAAACTTTCCCGTGAAACTTACCCGTGAAACTTACCCGTGAAACCTTGACCCGTGAAACTTTCCAGTGAAACCTAGACCCGTGAAACGTCACCCGTGAAACATACCCGTGAAACTTACCCGTGAAACTTACCCGTGAAACCTTGACCCGTGAAACTTACCAGTGAAACCTAGACCCGTGAAACGTCACCCGTGAAACTTACCCGTAAAACTTACCCGTGAAACATACCCGTGAAACATTGACCCGTGAAACTTACCAGTGAAACCTAGACCCGTGAAACGTCACCCGTGAAACATACCCGTGAAACTTACCCGTGAAACCTTGACCCGTGAAACTTACCAGTGAAACCTAGACCCGTGAAACGTCACCCGTGAAACTTACGCGTAAAACTTACCCGTGAAACGTCACCCGTGAAACATACCCGTGAAACTTACCCGTGAAACCTTGACCCGTGAAACTTACCAGTGAAACCTAGACCCGTGAAACATCACCCATGAAACATACTCGTGAAACTTACCCGTGAAACTTACCCGTAAAACCTTGACCCGTGAAACTTACCAGTGAAACCTAGACCCGTGAAACGTCACCTGTAAAACATAACCGTAAAACTTACCCGTGAAACTTACCCGTGAAACCTTGACCCGTGAAACTTTCCAGTGAAACCTAGACCCGTAAAACCTTGACCCGTAAAACTTACCAGTGAAACCTAGACCCGTGAAACGTCACCCGTGAAACATACCCGTGAAACTTACCCGTGAAACTTATCCGTAAAACCTTAACCCGTGAAACTTACCAGTGAAACCTAGACCCGTGAAACGTCACCCGTGAAACATACCCGTGAAACTTACCCGTGAAACTTACCCGTGAAACCTTGACCCGTGAAACTTACCAGTGAAACCTAGACCCGTGAAACGTCACCCGTGAAACTTACCCGTGAAACTTACCCGTGAAACCTTGACCCGTTAAACTTACCCGTGAAACTTTGACCCGTGAAACTTACCAGTGAAACCTAGACCCGTGAAACGTCACCCGTGAAACTTACCCGTAAAACTTACCCGTGAAACTTACCCGTGAAACCTTGACCCGTGAAACTTATCAGTGAAACCTAGACCCGTGAAACGTCACCCGTGAAACATACCCGTGAAACTTACCCGTGAAACTTACCCGTGAAACCTTGACCCGTGAAACTTACCAGTGAAACCAAGACCCGTGAAACGTCATCCGTGAAACATACCCGTGAAACTTACCCGTGAAACTTACCAGTGAAACCTTGACCCGTGAAACTTACCAGTGAAACCTAGACCCGTGAAACGTCACCCGTGAAACATACCCGTGAAACTTACCCGTGAAACTTACCCGTGAAACCTTGACCCGTGAAACTTATCAGTGAAACCTAGACCCGTGAAACGTCACCCGTGAAACATACCCGTGAAACTTACCCGTGAAACTTACCCGTGAAACCTTGACCCGTGAAACTTACCAGTGAAACCTAGACCCGTGAAACGTCACCCGTGAAACTTACCCGTAAAACTTACCCGTGAAACTTACCCGTGAAACCTTGACCCGTGAAACTTATCAGTGAAACCTAGACCCGTGAAACGTCACCCGTGAAACATAACCGTGAAACTTACCCGTGAAACTTACCCGTGAAACCTTGACCCGTGAAACTTACCAGTGAAACCAAGACCCGTGAAACGTCATCCGTGAAACATACCCGTGAAACTTACCCGTGAAACTTACCAGTGAAACCTTGACCCGTGAAACTTACCAGTGAAACCTAGACCCGTGAAACGTCACCCGTGAAACTTACCCGTGAAACTTACCCGTGAAACTTACCCGTGAAACCTTGACCCGTGAAACTTACCAGTGAAACCTAGACCCGTGAAACGTCACCCGTGAAACTTACCCGTGAAACTGACACGTGAAACTTACCCGTGAAACCTTGACCCGTGAAACTTACCAGTGAAACCTAGACCCGTGAAAGGTCACCCGTGAAACATACCCGTGAAACTTACCCGTGAAACCTTGAGCCGTGAAACTTACCAGTGAAACCTAGACCCGTGAAACGTCACCCGTGAAACGTCACCCGTGAAACTTACCCGTAAAACGTACCCGTGAAACTTACCCGTAAAACCTTGACCCGTGAAACTTACCAGTGAAACCAAGACCCGTGAAACGTCACCCGTGAAACATACCCGTGAAACTTACCCGTGAAACTTACCCGTGAAACGTCACCTGTAAAACATACCCGTAAAACTTACCCGTGAAACTTACCCGTGAAACCTTGACCCGTGAAACTTACCAGTGAAACCAAGACCCGTGAAACGTCATCCGTGAAACATACCCGTGAAACTTACCCGTGAAACTTACCCGTGAAACCTTGACCCGTGAAACTTACCAGTGAAACCTAGACCCGTGAAACGTCACCCGTGAAACATACCCGTGAAACTTACCAGTGAAACCTAGACCCGTGAAACGTCACCCGTGAAACTTACCCGTGAAACTTACCCGTGAAACCTTGACCCGTGAAACTTACCAGTAAAACCTAGACCCGTAAAACATCACCCATGAAACATACCCGTGAAACTTACCCGTGAAACTTACCCGTGAAACCTTGACCCGTGAAACTTACCAGTGAAACCTAGACCCGTGAAACGTCACCTGTAAAACATACCCGTAAAACTTACCCGTGAAACTTACCCGTGAAACCTTGATCCGTGAAACTTTCCAGTGAAACCTAGACCCGTGAAACGTCACCCGTGAAACATACCCGTGAAACTTACCCGTGAAACTTACCCGTGAAACCTTGACCCGTGAAACTTACCAGTGAAACCTAGACCCGTGAAATTTACCAGTGAAACCTGGACCCGTGAAACGTCACCCGTGAAACTTACCCGTAAAACTTACCCGTGAAACTTACCCGTGAAACCTTGACCCGTGAAACTTACCAGTGAAACCTAGACTCGTGAAACGTCACCCGTGAAACTTACGCGTAAAACTTACCCGTGAAACTTACCCGTAAAACCTTGACCCGTGAAACTTACCAGTGAAACCTAGACCCGTGAAACGTCACCCGTGAAACATACCCGTGAAACTTACCCGTGAAACTTACCCGTAAAACTTACCCGTGAAAAATTGACCCGTGAAACTTACCAGTGAAACCTAGACCCGTGAAACGTCACCCGTGAAACATACCCGTGAAACTTACCCGTGAAACTTACCCGTAAAACCTTGACCCGTGAAACTTACCAGTGAAACCTAGACCCGTGAAACGTCACCCGTGAAACATACCCGTGAAACTTACCCGTGAAACTTACCCGTGAAACCTTGACCCGTGAAACTTACCAGTGAAACCTAGACCCGTAAAACGTCACCCGTGAAACATACCCGTGAAACTTACCCGTGAAACTTACCCGTGAAACCTTGACCCGTGAAACTTACTAGTGAAACCTAGACCCGTGAAACGTCACCCGTGAAACATACCCGTGAAACTTACCCGTGAAACTTACCCGTGAAACCTTGACACGTGAAACTTACCAGTGAAACCTAGACCCGTGAAACGTCACCCGTGAAACATACCCGTAAAACTTACCCGTGAAACTTACCCGTAAAACCTTGACCCGTGAAACTTACCAGTGAAACCTAGACCCGTGAAACATCACCCATGAAACATACCCGTGAAACTTACCCGTGAATCTTACCCGTGAAACCTTGACCCGTGAAACTTACCAGTGAAACCTAGACCCGTGAAACGTCACCTGTAAAACATACCCGTAAAACTTACCCGTGAATCCTTGACCCGTGAAACTTTCCAGTGAAACCTAGACCCGTGAAACGTCACCCGTGAAACTTACCCGTAAAACTTACCCGTGAAACTTACCCGTGAAACCTTGACCCGTGAAACTTACCAGTGAAACCTAGACCCGTGAAACGTCACCCGTGAAACATACCCGTGAAACTTACCCGTGAAACGTCACCTGTAAAACATACCCGTAAAACTTACCCGTGAAACTTACCCGTGAAACCTTGACCCGTGAAACTTACCAGTGAAACCAAGACCCGTGAAACGTCATCCGTGAAACATACCCGTGAAACTTACCCGTGAAACTTACCCGTGAAACCTTGACCCGTGAAACTTACCAGTGAAACCTAGACCCGTGAAACGTCACCTGTAAAACATACCCGTAAAACTTACCCGTGAAACTTACCCGTGAAACCTTGATCCGTGAAACTTACCAGTGAAACCTAGACCCGTGAAACGTCACCCGTGAAACATACCCGTGAAACTTACCCGTGAAACTTACCCGTGAAACCTTGACCCGTGAAACTTACCAGTGAAACCTAGACCCGTGAAACGTCACCCGTGAAACATACCCGTGAAACTTACCTGTGAAACTTACCCGTGAAACCTTGACCCGTGAAACTTACCAGTGAAACCTAGACCCGTGAAACGTCACCCGTGAAACATACCCGTGAAATTTACCCGTGAAACTTACCCGTGAAACCTTGACCCGTGAAACTTACCAGTGAAACCAAGACCCGTGAAAGGTCACCCGTGAAACTTACCCGTGAAACTTACCCGTGAAACTTACCCGTGAAACCTTGACCCGTGAAACTTACCAGTAAAACCTAGACCCGTGAAACGTCACCCGTGAAACTTACCCGTAAAACTTACCTGTGAAACTTACCCGTGAAACCTTGACCCGTTAAACTTACCAGTGAAACCTAGACCCGTGAAACGTCACCCATGAAACATACCCGTGAAACTTACCCGTGAAACTTACCCGTGAAACTTACCCGTGAAACCTTGACCCGTGAAACTTACCAGTGAAACCTTGACCCGTGAAACTTACCAGTGAAACCTAGACCCGTGAAACGTCACCCGTGAAACATACCCGTGAAACTTACCCGTGAAACTTACCCGTGAAACCTTGACCCGTGAAACTAACCAGTGAAACCTAGACCCGTGAAACGTCACCCGTGAAACATACCCGTGAAACTTACCCGTGAAACTTACCCGTGAAACCTTGACCCGTGAAACTTACCAGTGAAACCTAGACCCGTGAAACGTCTCCCGTAAAACATACCCGTGAAACTTACCCGTGAAACCTTGACCCGTGAAACTTACCAGTGAAACCTAGACCAGTGAAACGTCACCCGTGAAACATACCCGTGAAACTTACCCGTGAAACTTACCCGTAAAACCTTGACCCGTGAAACTTACCAGTGAAACCTAGACCCGTGAAACGTCACCCGTGAAACATACCCGTGAAACTTACCCGTGAAACTTACCCGTGAAACTTACCCGTGAAACCTTGACCCGTGAAACTTACCAGTGAAACCTAGACCCGTGAAACGTCACCCGTGAAACATACCCGTGAAACTTACCCGTGAAACTTACCCGTGAAACCTTGACCCGTGAAACTTACCAGTGAAACCTAGACCCGTGAAACGTCACCCGTGAAACATACCCGTGAAACTTACCCGTGAAACTTACCCGTGAAACCTTGACCCGTGAAACTTACTAGTGAAACCTAGACCCGTGAAACGTCACCCGTGAAACATACCCGTGAAACTTACCCGTGAAACCTTGACCCGTGAAACTTACCAGTGAAACCTAGACCCGTGAAACGTCACCCGTGAAACATACCCATGAAACTTACCCGTGAAACTTACCCGTGAAACCTTGACCCGTGAAACTTACTAGTGAAACCTAGACCCGTGAAACGTCACCCGTGAAACATACCCGTGAAACTTACCCGTGAAACTTACCCGTGAAACCTTGACCCGTGAAACTTACCAGTGAAACCTAGACCCGTGAAACGTCACTTGTAAAACATACCCGTAAAACTTACCCGTGAAACTTACCCGTGAAACCTTGACCCGTGAAACTTTCCAGTGAAACCTAGACCCGTGAAACGTCACCCGTGAAACTTACCCGTAAAACTTACCCGTGAAACTTACCCGTGAAACCTTGACCCGTGAAACTTACCAGTGAAACCTAGACCCGTGAAACGTCACCCGTGAAACATACCCGTGAAACTTACCCGTGAAACTTACCCGTGAAACGTCACCTGTAAAACATACCCGTAAAACTTACCCGTGAAACTTACCCGTGAAACCTTGACCCGTGAAACTTACCAGTGAAACCAAGACCCGTGAAACGTCATCCGTGAAACATACCCGTAAAACTTACCCGTAAAACTTACCCGTGAAACCTTGACCCGTGAAACCTTGACCCGTGAAACTTACCAGTGAAACCTAGACCCGTGAAACGTCACCTGTAAAACATACCCGTAAAACTTAACCGTGAAACATACCCGTGAAACTTACCAGTGAAACCTAGACCCGTGAAACGTCACCCGTGAAACTTACCCGTGAAACTTACCCGTGAAACCTTGACCCGTGAAACTTACCAGTAAAACCTAGACCCGTGAAACATCACCAATGAAACATACCCGTGAAACTTACCCGTGAAACTTACCCGTGAAACCTTGACCCGTGAAACTTACCAGTGAAACCTAGACCCGTGAAACGTCACCTGTAAAACATACCCGTAAAACTTACCCGTGAAACTTACCCGTGAAACTTACCCGTGAAACCTTGACCCGTGAAACTTTCCAGTGAAACCTAGACCCGTGAAACGTCACCCGTGAAACATACCCGTGAAACTTACCCGTGAAACTTACCCGTGAAACCTTGACCCGTGAAACTTACCAGTGAAACCTAGACCCGTGAAACGTCACCCGTGAAACTTACCCGTAAAACTTACCCGTGAAACTTACCCGTGAAACCTTGACCCGTGAAACTTACCAGTGAAACCTAGACCCGTGAAACGTCACCCGTGAAACATACCCGTGAAACTTACCCGTGAAACCTTGACCCGTGAAACTTACCAGTGAAACCTAGACCCGTGAAACGTCACCCGTGAAACTTACGCGTAAAACTTACCCGTGAAACGTCACCCGTGAAACATACCCGTGAAACTTACCCGTGAAACCTTGACCCGTGAAACTTACCAGTGAAACCTAGACCCGTGAAACATCACCCATGAAACATACCCGTGAAACTTACCCGTGAAACTTACCCGTAAAACCTTGACCCGTGAAACTTACCAGTGAAACCTAGACCCGTGAAACGTCACCTGTAAAACATAACCGTAAAACTTACCCGTGAAACTTACCCGTGAAACCTTGACCCGTGAAACTTTCCAGTAAAACCTAGACCCGTAAAACCTTGACCCGTAAAACTTACCAGTGAAACCTAGACCCGTGAAACGTCACCCGTGAAACATACCCGTGAAACTTACCCGTGAAACTTATCCGTAAAACCTTAACCCGTGAAACTTACCAGTGAAACCTAGACCCGTGAAACGTCACCCGTGAAACATACCCGTGAAACTTACCCGTGAAACTTACCCGTGAAACCTTGACCCGTGAAACTTACCAGTGAAACCTAGACCCGTGAAACGTCACCCGTGAAACTTACCCGTGAAACTTACCCGTGAAACCTTGACCCGTTAAACTTACCCGTGAAACTTTGACCCGTGAAACTTACCAGTGAAACCTAGACCCGTGAAACGTCACCCGTGAAACTTACCCGTAAAACTTACCCGTGAAACTTACCCGTGAAACCTTGACCCGTGAAACTTATCAGTGAAACCTAGACCCGTGAAACGTCACCCGTGAAACATACCCGTGAAACTTACCCGTGAAACTTACCCGTGAAACCTTGACCCGTGAAACTTACCAGTGAAACCAAGACCCGTGAAACGTCATCCGTGAAACATACCCGTGAAACTTACCAGTGAAACCTTGACCCGTGAAACTTACCAGTGAAACCTAGACCCGTGAAACGTCACCCGTGAAACTTACCCGTGAAACTTACCCGTGAAACTTACCCGTGAAACCTTGTCCCGTGAAACTTACCAGTGAAACCTAGACCTGTGAAACGTCACCCGTGAAACTTACCCGTGAAACTGACACGTGAAACTTACCCGTGAAACCTTGACCCGTGAAACTTACCAGTGAAACCTAGACCCGTGAAAGGTCACCCGTGAAACATACCCGTGAAACTTACCCGTGAAACCTTGACCCGTGAAACTTACCAGTGAAACCTAGACCCGTGAAACGTCACCCGTGAAACGTCACCCGTGAAACTTACCCGTAAAACGTACCCGTGAAACTTACCCGTAAAACCTTGACCCGTGAAACTTACCAGTGAAACCTAGACCCGTGAAACGTCACCCGTGAAACATACCCGTGAAACTTACCCGTGAAACTTACCCGTAAATCCTTGACCCGTGAAACTTACCAGTAAAACCTAGACCCGTGAAACGTCACCCGTGAAACATACCCGTGAAACTTACCCGTGAAACTTACCCGTGAAACCTTGACCCGTGAAACTTACCAGTGAAACCTAGACCCGTGAAACGTCACTCGTGAAACATACCCGTGAAACTTACCCGTGAAACTTACCCGTGAAACCTTGACCCGTGAAACTTACCAGTGAAACCTAGACCCGTGAAACGTCACCCGTGAAACATACCCGTGAAACTTACCCGTAAAACTTACCCGTGAAACCTTGACCCGTCAAACTTACCAGTGAAACCTAGACCCGTGAAACGTCACCCGTGAAACTTACCCGTGAAACTGACACGTGAAACTTACCCGTGAAACCTTTACCCGTGAAACTTACCAGTGAAACCTAGACCCGTGAAAGGTCACCCGTGAAACTTACCCGTGAAACTTACCCGTAAAACCTTGACCCGTGAAACTTACCAGTGTAACCTAGACCCGTGAAACGTCACCTGTGAAACTTACCCGTGAAACTTACCCGTGAAACTTACCAGTGAAACCTAGACCCGTGAAACGTCACCCGTGAAACATACCCATGAAACTTATCCGTGAAACTTACCCGTGAAACCTTGACCCGTGAAACTTACCAGTGAAACCTAGACCCGTGAAACGACACCCGTGAAACATACCCGTGAAACTTACTCGTGAAACCTTGACCCGTGAAACTTACCAGTGAAACCTAGACCCGTGAAACGTCACCCGTGAAACATACCCGTGAAACTTACCCGTGAAACTTACCCGTGAAACCTTGACCCGTGAAACTTACCAGTGAAACCTAGACCCGTGAAACGTCACCCGTGAAACATACCCGTGAAACTTACCCGTGAAACTTACCCGTGAAACCTTGACCCGTGAAACTTACCAGTGAAACCTAGACCTGTGAAACGTCACCCGTGAAACATACCCGTGAAACTTACCCGTGAAACCTTGACCCGTGAAACTTACCAGTGAAACCTAGACTCGTGAAACGTCACCCGTGAAACTTACGCGTAAAACTTACCCGTGAAACTTACCCGTAAAACCTTGACCCGTGAAACTTACCAGTGAAACCTAGACCCGTGAAACGTCACCCGTGAAACATACCCGTGAAACTTACCCGTGAAACTTACCCGTAAAACTTACCCGTGAAAAATTGACCCGTGAAACTTACCAGTGAAACCTAGACCCGTGAAACGTCACTCGTGAAACATACCCGTGAAACTTACCCGTGAAACTTACCCGTAAAACCTTGACCCGTGAAACTTACCAGTGAAACCTAGACCCGTGAAACGTCACCCGTGAAACATACCCGTGAAACTTACCCGTGAAACTTACCCGTGAAACCTTGACCCGTGAAACTTACCAGTGAAACCTAGACCCGTAAAACGTCACCCGTGAAACATACCCGTGAAACTTACCCGTGAAACCTTGACCCGTGAAACTTACTAGTGAAACCTAGACCCGTGAAACGTCACCCGTGAAACATACCCGTGAAACTTACCCGTGAAACTTACCCGTGAAACCTTGACACGTGAAACTTACCAGTGAAACCTAGACCCGTGAAACGTCACCCGTGAAACATACCCGTAAAACTTACCCGTGAAACTTACCCGTAAAACCTTGACCCGTGAAACTTACCAGTGAAACCTAGACCCGTGAAACATCACCCATGAAACATACCCGTGAAACTTACCCGTGAATCTTACCCGTGAAACCTTGACCCGTGAAACTTACCAGTGAAACCTAGACCCGTGAAACGTCACCTGTAAAACATACCCGTAAAACTTACCCGTGAATCCTTGACCCGTGAAACTTTCCAGTGAAACCTAGACCCGTGAAACGTCACCCGTGAAACTTACCCGTAAAACTTACCCGTGAAACTTACCCGTGAAACCTTGACCCGTGAAACTTACCAGTGAAACCTAGACCCGTGAAACGTCACCCGTGAAACATACCCGTGAAACTTACCCGTGAAACGTCACCTGTAAAACATACCCGTAAAACTTACCCGTGAAACTTACCCGTGAAACCTTGACCCGTGAAACTTACCAGTGAAACCAAGACCCGTGAAACGTCATCCGTGAAACATACCCGTGAAACTTACCCGTGAAACTTACCCGTGAAACCTTGACCCGTGAAACTTACCAGTGAAACCTAGACCCGTGAAACGTCACCTGTAAAACATACCCGTAAAACTTACCCGTGAAACTTACCCGTGAAACCTTGATCCGTGAAACTTACCAGTGAAACCTAGACCCGTGAAACGTCACCCGTGAAACATACCCGTGAAACTTACCCGTGAAACTTACCCGTGAAACCTTGACCCGTGAAACTTACCAGTGAAACCTAGACCCGTGAAACGTCACCCGTGAAACATACCCGTGAAACTTACCAGTGAAACCTAGACCCGTGAAACGTCACCCGTGAAACTTACGCGTAAAACTTACCCGTGAAACGTCACCCGTGAAACATACCCGTGAAACTTACCCGTGAAACCTTGACCCGTGAAACTTACCAGTGAAACCTAGACCCGTGAAACATCACCCATGAAACATACCCGTGAAACTTACCCGTGAAACTTACCCGTAAAACCTTGACCCGTGAAACTTACCAGTGAAACCTAGACCCGTGAAACGTCACCTGTAAAACATAACCGTAAAACTTACCCGTGAAACTTACCCGTGAAACCTTGACCCGTGAAACTTTCCAGTGAAACCTAGACCCGTAAAACCTTGACCCGTAAAACTTACCAGTGAAACCTAGACCCGTGAAACGTCACCCGTGAAACATACCCGTGAAACTTACCCGTGAAACTTATCCGTAAAACCTTAACCCGTGAAACTTACCAGTGAAACCTAGACCCGTGAAACGTCACCCGTGAAACATACCCGTGAAACTTACCCGTGAAACTTACCCGTGAAACCTTGACCCGTGAAACTTACCAGTGAAACCTAGACCCGTGAAACGTCACCCGTGAAACTTACCCGTGAAACTTACCCGTGAAACCTTGACCCGTTAAACTTACCCGTGAAACTTTGACCCGTGAAACTTACCAGTGAAACCTAGACCCGTGAAACGTCACCCGTGAAACTTACCCGTAAAACTTACCCGTGAAACTTACCCGTGAAACCTTGACCCGTGAAACTTATCAGTGAAACCTAGACCCGTGAAACGTCACCCGTGAAACATACCCGTGAAACTTACCCGTGAAACTTACCCGTGAAACCTTGACCCGTGAAACTTACCAGTGAAACCAAGACCCGTGAAACGTCATCCGTGAAACATACCCGTGAAACTTACCAGTGAAACCTTGACCCGTGAAACTTACCAGTGAAACCTAGACCCGTGAAACGTCACCCGTGAAACTTACCCGTGAAACTTACCCGTGAAACTTACCCGTGAAACCTTGTCCCGTGAAACTTACCAGTGAAACCTAGACCTGTGAAACGTCACCCGTGAAACTTACCCGTGAAACTGACACGTGAAACTTACCCGTGAAACCTTGACCCGTGAAACTTACCAGTGAAACCTAGACCCGTGAAAGGTCACCCGTGAAACATACCCGTGAAACTTACCCGTGAAACCTTGACCCGTGAAACTTACCAGTGAAACCTAGACCCGTGAAACGTCACCCGTGAAACGTCACCCGTGAAACTTACCCGTAAAACGTACCCGTGAAACTTACCCGTAAAACCTTGACCCGTGAAACTTACCAGTGAAACCTAGACCCGTGAAACGTCACCCGTGAAACATACCCGTGAAACTTACCCGTGAAACTTACCCGTAAATCCTTGACCCGTGAAACTTACCAGTAAAACCTAGACCCGTGAAACGTCACCCGTGAAACATACCCGTGAAACTTACCCGTGAAACTTACCCGTGAAACCTTGACCCGTGAAACTTACCAGTGAAACCTAGACCCGTGAAACGTCACTCGTGAAACATACC
Source organism: Agonum fuliginosum (assembly GCA_947534325.1). NCBI lineage: Eukaryota > Metazoa > Arthropoda > Insecta > Coleoptera > Carabidae > Agonum > Agonum fuliginosum. The sequence continues at coordinate 26,438,979 of OX384036.1, forward strand.
CGTGAAACTTACCCGTGAAACTTACCCGTGAAACCTTGACCCGTGAAACTTACCAGTGAAACCTAGACCCGTGAAACGTCACCCGTGAAACATACCCGTGAAACTTACCCGTAAAACTTACCCGTGAAACCTTGACCCGTCAAACTTACCAGTGAAACCTAGACCCGTGAAACGTCACCCGTGAAACTTACCCGTGAAACTGACACGTGAAACTTACCCGTGAAACCTTTACCCGTGAAACTTACCAGTGAAACCTAGACCCGTGAAAGGTCACCCGTGAAACTTACCCGTGAAACTTACCCGTAAAACCTTGACCCGTGAAACTTACCAGTGTAACCTAGACCCGTGAAACGTCACCTGTGAAACTTACCCGTGAAACTTACCCGTGAAACTTACCAGTGAAACCTAGACCCGTGAAACGTCACCCGTGAAACATACCCATGAAACTTATCCGTGAAACTTACCCGTGAAACCTTGACCCGTGAAACTTACCAGTGAAACCTAGACCCGTGAAACGACACCCGTGAAACATACCCGTGAAACTTACTCGTGAAACCTTGACCCGTGAAACTTACCAGTGAAACCTAGACCCGTGAAACGTCACCCGTGAAACATACCCGTGAAACTTACCCGTGAAACTTACCCGTGAAACCTTGACCCGTGAAACTTACCAGTGAAACCTAGACCCGTGAAACGTCACCCGTGAAACATACCCGTGAAACTTACCCGTGAAACTTACCCGTGAAACCTTGACCCGTGAAACTTACCAGTGAAACCTAGACCTGTGAAACGTCACCCGTGAAACATACCCGTGAAACTTACCCGTGAAACCTTGACCCGTGAAACTTACCAGTGAAACCTAGACTCGTGAAACGTCACCCGTGAAACTTACGCGTAAAACTTACCCGTGAAACTTACCCGTAAAACCTTGACCCGTGAAACTTACCAGTGAAACCTAGACCCGTGAAACGTCACCCGTGAAACATACCCGTGAAACTTACCCGTGAAACTTACCCGTAAAACTTACCCGTGAAAAATTGACCCGTGAAACTTACCAGTGAAACCTAGACCCGTGAAACGTCACCCGTGAAACATACCCGTGAAACTTACCCGTGAAACTTACCCGTAAAACCTTGACCCGTGAAACTTACCAGTGAAACCTAGACCCGTGAAACGTCACCCGTGAAACATACCCGTGAAACTTACCCGTGAAACTTACCCGTGAAACCTTGACCCGTGAAACTTACCAGTGAAACCTAGACCCGTAAAACGTCACCCGTGAAACATACCCGTGAAACTTACCCGTGAAACTTACCCGTGAAACCTTGACCCGTGAAACTTACTAGTGAAACCTAGACCCGTGAAACGTCACCCGTGAAACATACCCGTGAAACTTACCCGTGAAACTTACCCGTGAAACCTTGACACGTGAAACTTACCAGTGAAACCTAGACCCGTGAAACGTCACCCGTGAAACATACCCGTAAAACTTACCCGTGAAACTTACCCGTAAAACCTTGACCCGTGAAACTTACCAGTGAAACCTAGACCCGTGAAACATCACCCATGAAACATACCCGTGAAACTTACCCGTGAATCTTACCCGTGAAACCTTGACCCGTGAAACTTACCAGTGAAACCTAGACCCGTGAAACGTCACCTGTAAAACATACCCGTAAAACTTACCCGTGAATCCTTGACCCGTGAAACTTTCCAGTGAAACCTAGACCCGTGAAACGTCACCCGTGAAACTTACCCGTAAAACTTACCCGTGAAACTTACCCGTGAAACCTTGACCCGTGAAACTTACCAGTGAAACCTAGACCCGTGAAACGTCACCCGTGAAACATACCCGTGAAACTTACCCGTGAAACGTCACCTGTAAAACATACCCGTAAAACTTACCCGTGAAACTTACCCGTGAAACCTTGACCCGTGAAACTTACCAGTGAAACCAAGACCCGTGAAACGTCATCCGTGAAACATACCCGTGAAACTTACCCGTGAAACTTACCCGTGAAACCTTGACCCGTGAAACTTACCAGTGAAACCTAGACCCGTGAAACGTCACCTGTAAAACATACCCGTAAAACTTACCCGTGAAACTTACCCGTGAAACCTTGATCCGTGAAACTTACCAGTGAAACCTAGACCCGTGAAACGTCACCCGTGAAACATACCCGTGAAACTTACCCGTGAAACTTACCCGTGAAACCTTGACCCGTGAAACTTACCAGTGAAACCTAGACCCGTGAAACGTCACCCGTGAAACATACCCGTGAAACTTACCTGTGAAACTTACCCGTGAAACCTTGACCCGTGAAACTTACCAGTGAAACCTAGACCCGTGAAACGTCACCCGTGAAACATACCCGTGAAATTTACCCGTGAAACTTACCCGTGAAACCTTGACCCGTGAAACTTACCAGTGAAACCAAGACCCGTGAAAGGTCACCCGTGAAACTTACCCGTGAAACTTACCCGTGAAACTTACCCGTGAAACCTTGACCCGTGAAACTTACCAGTAAAACCTAGACCCGTGAAACGTCACCCGTGAAACTTACCCGTAAAACTTACCTGTGAAACTTACCCGTGAAACCTTGACCCGTTAAACTTACCAGTGAAACCTAGACCCGTGAAACGTCACCCATGAAACATACCCGTGAAACTTACCCGTGAAACTTACCCGTGAAACTTACCCGTGAAACCTTGACCCGTGAAACTTACCAGTGAAACCTTGACCCGTGAAACTTACCAGTGAAACCTAGACCCGTGAAACGTCACCCGTGAAACATACCCGTGAAACTTACCCGTGAAACTTACCCGTGAAACCTTGACCCGTGAAACTTACCAGTGAAACCTAGACCCGTGAAACGTCACCCGTGAAACATACCCGTGAAACTTACCCGTGAAACTTACCCGTGAAACCTTGACCCGTGAAACTTACCAGTGAAACCTAGACCCGTGAAACGTCTCCCGTAAAACATACCCGTGAAACTTACCCGTGAAACCTTGACCCGTGAAACTTACCAGTGAAACCTAGACCAGTGAAACGTCACCCGTGAAACATACCCGTGAAACTTACCCGTGAAACTTACCCGTAAAACCTTGACCCGTGAAACTTACCAGTGAAACCTAGACCCGTGAAACGTCACCCGTGAAACATACCCGTGAAACTTACCCGTGAAACTTACCCGTGAAACTTACCCGTGAAACCTTGACCCGTGAAACTTACCAGTGAAACCTAGACCCGTGAAACGTCACCCGTGAAACATACCCGTGAAACTTACCCGTGAAACTTACCCGTGAAACTTACCCGTGAAACCTTGACCCGTGAAACTTACCAGTGAAACCTAGACCCGTGAAACGTCACCCGTGAAACATACCCGTGAAACTTACCCGTGAAACTTACCCGTGAAACCTTGACCCGTGAAACTTACTAGTGAAACCTAGACCCGTGAAACGTCACCCGTGAAACATACCCATGAAACTTACCCGTGAAACTTACCCGTGAAACCTTGACCCGTGAAACTTACTAGTGAAACCTAGACCCGTGAAACGTCACCCGTGAAACATACCCGTGAAACTTACCCGTGAAACTTACCCGTGAAACCTTGACCCGTGAAACTTACCAGTGAAACCTAGACCCGTGAAACGTCACCTGTAAAACATACCCGTAAAACTTACCCGTGAAACTTACCCGTGAAACCTTGACCCGTGAAACTTTCCAGTGAAACCTAGACCCGTGAAACGTCACCCGTGAAACTTACCCGTAAAACTTACCCGTGAAACTTACCCGTGAAACCTTGACCCGTGAAACTTACCAGTGAAACCTAGACCCGTGAAACGTCACCCGTGAAACATACCCGTGAAACTTACCCGTGAAACTTACCCGTGAAACGTCACCTGTAAAACATACCCGTAAAACTTACCCGTGAAACTTACCCGTGAAACCTTGACCCGTGAAACTTACCAGTGAAACCAAGACCCGTGAAACGTCATCCGTGAAACATACCCGTAAAACTTACCCGTAAAACTTACCCGTGAAACCTTGACCCGTGAAACCTTGACCCGTGAAACTTACCAGTGAAACCTAGACCCGTGAAACGTCACCTGTAAAACATACCCGTAAAACTTAACCGTGAAACATACCCGTGAAACTTACCAGTGAAACCTAGACCCGTGAAACGTCACCCGTGAAACTTACCCGTGAAACTTACCCGTGAAACCTTGACCCGTGAAACTTACCAGTAAAACCTAGACCCGTGAAACATCACCAATGAAACATACCCGTGAAACTTACCCGTGAAACTTACCCGTGAAACCTTGACCCGTGAAACTTACCAGTGAAACCTAGACCCGTGAAACGTCACCTGTAAAACATACCCGTAAAACTTACCCGTGAAACTTACCCGTGAAACTTACCCGTGAAACCTTGACCCGTGAAACTTTCCAGTGAAACCTAGACCCGTGAAACGTCACCCGTGAAACATACCCGTGAAACTTACCCGTGAAACTTACCCGTGAAACCTTGACCCGTGAAACTTACCAGTGAAACCTAGACCCGTGAAACGTCACCCGTGAAACTTACCCGTAAAACTTACCCGTGAAACTTACCCGTGAAACCTTGACCCGTGAAACTTACCAGTGAAACCTAGACCCGTGAAACGTCACCCGTGAAACATACCCGTGAAACTTACCCGTGAAACCTTGACCCGTGAAACTTACCAGTGAAACCTAGACCCGTGAAACGTCACCCGTGAAACTTACGCGTAAAACTTACCCGTGAAACGTCACCCGTGAAACATACCCGTGAAACTTACCCGTGAAACCTTGACCCGTGAAACTTACCAGTGAAACCTAGACCCGTGAAACATCACCCATGAAACATACCCGTGAAACTTACCCGTGAAACTTACCCGTAAAACCTTGACCCGTGAAACTTACCAGTGAAACCTAGACCCGTGAAACGTCACCTGTAAAACATAACCGTAAAACTTACCCGTGAAACTTACCCGTGAAACCTTGACCCGTGAAACTTTCCAGTGAAACCTAGACCCGTAAAACCTTGACCCGTAAAACTTACCAGTGAAACCTAGACCCGTGAAACGTCACCCGTGAAACATACCCGTGAAACTTACCCGTGAAACTTATCCGTAAAACCTTAACCCGTGAAACTTACCAGTGAAACCTAGACCCGTGAAACGTCACCCGTGAAACATACCCGTGAAACTTACCCGTGAAACTTACCCGTGAAACCTTGACCCGTGAAACTTACCAGTGAAACCTAGACCCGTGAAACGTCACCCGTGAAACTTACCCGTGAAACTTACCCGTGAAACCTTGACCCGTTAAACTTACCCGTGAAACTTTGACCCGTGAAACTTACCAGTGAAACCTAGACCCGTGAAACGTCACCCGTGAAACTTACCCGTAAAACTTACCCGTGAAACTTACCCGTGAAACCTTGACCCGTGAAACTTATCAGTGAAACCTAGACCCGTGAAACGTCACCCGTGAAACATACCCGTGAAACTTACCCGTGAAACTTACCCGTGAAACCTTGACCCGTGAAACTTACCAGTGAAACCAAGACCCGTGAAACGTCATCCGTGAAACATACCCGTGAAACTTACCCGTGAAACTTACCAGTGAAACCTTGACCCGTGAAACTTACCAGTGAAACCTAGACCCGTGAAACGTCACCCGTGAAACTTACCCGTGAAACTTACCCGTGAAACTTACCCGTGAAACCTTGACCCGTGAAACTTACCAGTGAAACCTAGACCTGTGAAACGTCACCCGTGAAACTTACCCGTGAAACTGACACGTGAAACTTACCCGTGAAACCTTGACCCGTGAAACTTACCAGTGAAACCTAGACCCGTGAAAGGTCACCCGTGAAACATACCCGTGAAACTTACCCGTGAAACCTTGACCCGTGAAACTTACCAGTGAAACCTAGACCCGTGAAACGTCACCCGTGAAACGTCACCCGTGAAACTTACCCGTAAAACGTACCCGTGAAACTTACCCGTAAAACCTTGACCCGTGAAACTTACCAGTGAAACCTAGACCCGTGAAACGTCACCCGTGAAACATACCCGTGAAACTTACCCGTGAAACTTACCCGTAAATCCTTGACCCGTGAAACTTACCAGTAAAACCTAGACCCGTGAAACGTCACCCGTGAAACATACCCGTGAAACTTACCCGTGAAACTTACCCGTGAAACCTTGACCCGTGAAACTTACCAGTGAAACCTAGACCCGTGAAACGTCACTCGTGAAACATACCCGTGAAACTTACCCGTGAAACTTACCCGTGAAACCTTGACCCGTGAAACTTACCAGTGAAACCTAGACCCGTGAAACGTCACCCGTGAAACATACCCGTGAAACTTACCCGTAAAACTTACCCGTGAAACCTTGACCCGTCAAACTTACCAGTGAAACCTAGACCCGTGAAACGTCACCCGTGAAACTTACCCGTGAAACTGACACGTGAAACTTACCCGTGAAACCTTTACCCGTGAAACTTACCAGTGAAACCTAGACCCGTGAAAGGTCACCCGTGAAACTTACCCGTGAAACTTACCCGTAAAACCTTGACCCGTGAAACTTACCAGTGTAATCTAGACCCGTGAAACGTCACCTGTGAAACTTACCCGTAAAACTTACCCGTGAAACTTACCGTGAAACCTTGACCCGTGAAACTTACCAGTGAAACCTAGACCCGTGAAACGTCGCCCGTGAAACATACCCGTGAAACTTACCCGTGAAACTTACCCGTGAAACCTTGACCCGTGAAACTTACCAGTGAAACCTAGACCCGTCAAACATCACCCATGAAACATACCCGTGAAACTTACCCGTGAAACTTACCCGTGAAACCTTGACCCGTGAAACTTACCAGTGAAACCTAGACCCGTGAAACGTCACCTGTAAAACATAACCGTAAAACTTACCCGTGAAACTTACCCGTGAAACCTTGACCCGTGAAACGACACCCGTGAAACATACCCGTGAAACTTACCCGTGAAACCTTGACCCGTGAAACTTACCAGTGAAACCTAGACCCGTGAAACGTCACCCGTGAAACATACCCGTGAAACTTACCCGTGAAACTTACCCGTGAAACCTTGACCCGTGAAACTTACCAGTGAAACCTAGACCCGTGAAACGTCACCCGTGAAACATACCCGTGAAACTTACCCGTGAAACTTACCCGTGAAACCTTGACCCGTGAAACTTACCAGTGAAACCTAGACCTGTGAAACGTCACCCGTGAAACATACCCGTGAAACTTACCCGTGAAACTTACCCGTGAAACCTTGACCCGTGAAACTTTCCAGTGAAACCTAGACCCGTGAAACGTCACCCGTGAAACATACCCGTGAAACTAACCCGTGAAACTTACCCGTGAAACCTTGACCCGTGAAACTTACCAGTGAAACCTAGACCCGTGAAACGTCACCCGTGAAACGTCACCCGTGAAACTTACCCGTAAAACTTACCCGTGAAACTTACCCGTGAAACCTTGACCCGTGAAACTTACCAGTGAAACCTAGACCCGTGAAACGTCACCCGTGAAACATACCCGTGAAACTTACCCGTGAAACTTACCCGTAAAACCTTGACCCGTGAAACTTACCAGTGAAACCTAGACCCGTGAAACGTCACCCGTGAAACATACCCGTGAAACTTACCCGTGAAACTTACCCGTGAAACCTTGACCCGTGAAACTTACCAGTGAAACCTAGACCCGTAAAACGTCACCCGTGAAACATACCCGTGAAACTTACCCGTGAAACCTTGACCCGTGAAACTTACCAGTGAAACCTAGACATGTGAAACGTCACCCGTGAAACATACCCGTGAAACTTACCCGTGAAACTTACCCGTGAAACCTTGACCCGTGAAACTTACCAGTGAAACCTAGACCCGTGAAACGTCACCCGTGAAACATACCCGTGAAACTTACCCGTGAAACTTACCCGTGAAACCTTGACCCGTGAAACTTACCAGTGAAACCTAGACCCGTGAAACGTCACCCGAGAAACATACCCGTGAAACTTACCCGTGAAACTTACCCGTGAAACCTTGACCCGTGAAACCTAGACCCGTGAAACTTACCAGTGAAACCTAGACCCGTGAAACGTCACCTGTAAAACATAACCGTAAAACTTACCCGTAAAACTTACCCGTGAAACCTTGACCCGTGAAACTTTCCAGTGAAACCTAGACCCGTGAAACCTTGACCCGTGAAACTTACCAGAGAAACCTAGACCCGTGAAACGTCACCCGTGAAACATACCCGTGAAACTTACCCGTGAAACTTACCCGTGAAACCTTGACCCGTGAAACTTACCAGTGAAACCTAGACCCGTAAAACGTCACCCGTGAAACTTACCCGTGAAACTTACCCGTGAAACCTTGACCCGTGAAACTTACCCGCGAAACCATGACCCGTGAAACTTACCAGTGAAACCTAGACCCGTGAAACGTCACCCGTGAAACTTACCCGTAAAACTTACCCGTGAAACTTACCCGTGAAACCTTGACCCGTGAAACTTACCAGTGAAACCTAGACCCGTGAAACGTCACCCGTGAAACATACCCGTGAAACTTACCCGTGAAACTTACCCGTGAAACCTTGACCCGTGAAACATACCATTGAAACCAAGACCCGTGAAACGTCATCCGTGAAACATACCCGTGAAACTTACCCGTGAAACTTACCCGTGAAACTTACCAGTGAAACCTAGACCCGTTAAACGTCACCCGTGAAACATACCCGTGAAACTTACCCGTGAACCCTTGACCCGTGAAACTTACCAGTGAAACCTAGACCCGTGAAACTTACCCGTGAAACTTACCCGTGAAACCTTGACCAGTGAAACTTACCAGTGAAACCTAGACCCGTGAAACTTACCCGTGAAACTTTCCCGTGAAACTTACCCGTGAAACCTTGACCCGTGAAACTTACCCGTGAAACCTTGACCCGTGAAACTTACCAGTGAAACCTAGACCCGTGAAACGTCACCCGTGAAACATACCCGTGAAACTTACCCGTGAAACTTACCCGTGAAACCTTGACCCGTGAAACTTACCCGTGAAACCTTGACCCGTGAAACTTACCAGTGAAACCTAGACCCGTGAAACCTTGACCCGTGAAACTTTCCAGTGAAACCTAGACCCGTGAAACGTCACCCGTGAAACATACCCGTGAAACTAACCCGTGAAACTTACCCGTGAAACCTTGACCCGTGAAACTTACCAGTGAAACCTAGACCCGTGAAACGTCACCCGTGAAACTTACCCGTAAAACTTACCCGTGAAACTTACCCGTGAAACCTTGACCCGTGAAACTTACCAGTGAAACCATGACCCGTGAAACGTCACCCGTGAAACATACCCGTGAAACTTACCCGTGAAACTTACCCGTGAAACCTTGACCCGTGAAACTTACCAGTGAAACCTAGACCCGTGAAACGTCACCCGTGAAACTTACCCGTAAAACTTACCCGTGAAACTTACCCGTAAAACCTTGACCCGTGAAACTTACCAGTGAAACCTAGACCCGTGAAACGATACCCGTGAAACATACCCGTGAAACTTACCCGTGAAACTAACCCGTGAAACCTTGATCCGTGAAACTTACCAGTGAAACCTAGACCCGTGAAACGTCACCCGTGAAACATACCCGTGAAACTTACCCGTGAAACTTACCCGTGAAACCTTGACCCGTGAAACTTACCAGTGAAACCTAGACCCGTGAAACGTCACCCGTGAAACATACCCGTGAAACTTACCTGTGAAACTTACCCGTGAAACCTTGACCCGTGAAACTTACCAGTGAAACCTAGACCCGTGAAACGTCACCCGTGAAACATACCCGTGAAATTTACCCGTGAAACTTACCCGTGAAACCTTGACCCGTGAAACTTACCAGTGAAACCAAGACCCGTGAAAGGTCACCCGTGAAACTTACCCGTGAAACTTACCCGTGAAACCTTGACCCGTGAAACTTACCAGTAAAACCTAGACCCGTGAAACGTCACCCGTGAAACTTACCCGTAAAACTTACCTGTGAAACTTACCCGTGAAACCTTGACCCGTTAAACTTACCAGTGAAACCTAGACCCGTGAAACGTCACCCGTGAAACATACCCGTGAAACTTACCCGTGAAACTTACCCGTGAAACCTTGACCCGTGAAACTTACCAGTGAAACCTAGACCCGTGAAACGTCACCCGTGAAACATACCCGTGAAACTTACCCGTGAAACTTACCCGTGAAACCTTGACCCGTGAAACTTACCAGTGAAACCTAGACCCGTGAAACGTCACCCGTGAAACATACCCGTGAAACTTACCTGTGAAACTTACCCGTGAAACCTTGACACGTGAAACTTACCAGTGAAACCTAGACCCGTGAAACGTCACCCGTGAAACTTACCCGTAAAACTTACCCGTGAAACTTACCCGTGAAACCTTGACCCGTGAAACTTACCAGTGAAACCTAGACCCGTGAAACGTCACCCGTAAAACATACCCGTGAAACTTACCCGTGAAACTTCCCCGTGAAACCTTGACCCGTGAAACTTACCAGCGAAACCTAGACCCGTGAAACGTCACCCGTGAAACATACCAGTGAAACTTACCCGTGAAACTTACCCGTGAAACCTTGACCCGTGAAACTTACCAGTGAAACCTAGACCCGTGAAACGTCACCCGTGAAACATACCCGTGAAACTTACCCGTGAAATTTACCCGTGAAACCTTGACCCGTGAAACTTACCAGTGAAACCTAGACCCGTGAAACGTCACCCGTGAAACATACCCGTGAAACTTACCCGTGAAACTTACCCGTGAAACCTTGACCCGTGAAACTTACCAGTGAAACCTAGACCCGTGAAACGTCACCTGTAAAACATACCCGTAAAACTTACCCGTGAAACTTACCCGTGAAACCTTGACCCGTGAAACTTTCCAGTAAAACCTAGACCCGTGAAACGTCACCCGTGAAACATACCCGTGAAACTTACCCGTGAAACTTACCCGTGAAACCTTGACCCGTGAAACTTACCAGTGAAACCTAGACCCGTGAAACGTCACCCGTGAAACTTACCCGTAAAACTTACCCGTGAAACTTACCCGTGAAACCTTGACCCGTGAAACTTACCAGTGAAACCTAGACCCGTGAAACGTCACCCGTGAAACATACCCGTGAAACTTACCCGTGAAACCTTGACCCGTGAAACTTACCAGTGAAACCTAGACCCGTGAAACGTCACCCGTGAAACTTACGCGTAAAACTTACCCGTGAAACGTCACCCGTGAAACATACCCGTGAAACTTACCCGTGAAACCTTGACCCGTGAAACTTACCAGTGAAACCTAGACCCGTGAAACATCACCCATGAAACATACCCGTGAAACTTACCCGTGAAACTTACCCGTAAAACCTTGACCCGTGAAACTTACCAGTGAAACCTAGACCCGTGAAACGTCACCTGTAAAACATAACCGTAAAACTTACCCGTAAAACTTACCCGTGAAACCTTGACCCGTGAAACTTTCCAGTGAAACCTAGACCCGTAAAACCTTGACCCGTAAAACTTACCAGTGAAACCTAGACCCGTGAAACGTCACCCGTGAAACATACCCGTGAAACTTACCCGTGAAACTTATCCGTAAAACCTTAACCCGTGAAACTTACCAGTGAAACCTAGACCCGTGAAACGTCACCCGTGAAACATACCCGTGAAACTTACCCGTGAAACTTACCCGTGAAACCTTGACCCGTGAAACTTACCAGTGAAACCTAGACCCGTGAAACGTCACCCGTGAAACTTACCCGTGAAACTTACCCGTGAAACCTTGACCCGTTAAACTTACCCGTGAAACTTTGACCCGTGAAACTTACCAGTGAAACCTAGACCCGTGAAACGTCACCCGTGAAACTTACCCGTAAAACTTACCCGTGAAACTTACCCGTGAAACCTTGACCCGTGAAACTTATCAGTGAAACCTAGACCCGTGAAACGTCACCCGTGAAACATACCCGTGAAACTTACCCGTGAAACTTACCCGTGAAACCTTGACCCGTGAAACTTACCAGTGAAACCAAGACCCGTGAAACGTCATCCGTGAAACATACCCGTGAAACTTACCCGTGAAACTTACCAGTGAAACCTTGACCCGTGAAACTTACCAGTGAAACCTAGACCCGTGAAACGTCACCCGTGAAACTTACCCGTGAAACTTACCCGTGAAACTTACCCGTGAAACCTTGACCCGTGAAACTTACCAGTGAAACCTAGACCCGTGAAACGTCACCCGTGAAACTTACCCGTGAAACTGACACGTGAAACTTACCCGTGAAACCTTGACCCGTGAAACTTACCAGTGAAACCTAGACCCGTGAAAGGTCACCCGTGAAACATACCCGTGAAACTTACCCGTGAAACCTTGACCCGTGAAACTTACCAGTGAAACCTAGACCCGTGAAACGTCACCCGTGAAACGTCACCCGTGAAACTTACCCGTAAAACGTACCCGTGAAACTTACCCGTGAAACTTACCCGTGAAACCTTGACCCGTGAAACTTACCAGTGAAACCTAGACCCGTGAAACGTCACTCGTGAAACATACCCGTGAAACTTACCCGTGAAACTTACCCGTGAAACCTTGACCCGTGAAACTTACCAGTGAAACCTAGACCCGTGAAACGTCACCCGTGAAACATACCCGTGAAACTTACCCGTGAAACCTTGACCCGTGAAACTTTCCAGTGAAACCTAGACCCGTAAAACCTTGACCCGTAAAACTTACCAGTGAAACCTAGACCCGTGAAACGTCACCCGTGAAACATACCCGTGAAACTTACCCGTGAAACTTATCCGTAAAACCTTAACCCGTGAAACTTACCAGTGAAACCTAGACCCGTGAAACGTCACCTGTGAAACATACCCGTGAAACTTACCCGTGAAACTTACCCGTGAAACCTTGACCCGTGAAACTTACCAGTGAAACCTAGACCCGTGAAACGTCACCCGTGAAACTTACCCGTGAAACTTACCCGTGAAACCTTGACCCGTTAAACTTACCCGTGAAACTTTGACCCGTGAAACTTACCAGTGAAACCTAGACCCGTGAAACGTCACCCGTGAAACTTACCCGTAAAACTTACCCGTGAAACTTACCCGTGAAACCTTGACCCGTGAAACTTATCAGTGAAACCTAGACCCGTGAAACGTCACCCGTGAAACATACCCGTGAAACTTACCCGTGAAACTTACCCGTGAAACCTTGACCCGTGAAACTTACCAGTGAAACCAAGACCCGTGAAACGTCATCCGTGAAACATACCCGTGAAATTACCCGTGAAACTTACCAGTGAAACCTTGACCCGTGAAACTTACCAGTGAAACCTAGACCCGTGAAACGTCACCCGTGAAACTTACCCGTGAAACTTACCCGTGAAACTTACCCGTGAAACCTTGACCCGTGAAACTTACCAGTGAAACCTAGACCCGTGAAACGTCACCCGTGAAACTTACCCGTGAAACTGACACGTGAAACTTACCCGTGAAACCTTGACCCGTGAAACTTACCAGTGAAACCTAGACCCGTGAAAGGTCACCCGTGAAACATACCCGTGAAACTTACCCGTGAAACCTTGACCCGTGAAACTTACCAGTGAAACCTAGACCCGTGAAACGTCACCCGTGAAACGTCACCCGTGAAACTTACCCGTAAAACGTACCCGTGAAACTTACCCGTAAAACCTTGACCCGTGAAACTTACCAGTGAAACCTAGACCCGTGAAACGTCACCCGTGAAACATACCCGTGAAACTTACCCGTGAAACTTACCCGTAAATCCTTGACCCGTGAAACTTACCAGTAAAACCTAGACCCGTGAAACGTCACCCGTGAAACATACCCGTGAAACTTACCCGTGAAACTTACCCGTGAAACCTTGACCCGTGAAACTTACCAGTGAAACCTAGACCCGTGAAACGTCACTCGTGAAACATACCCGTGAAACTTACCCGTGAAACTTACCCGTGAAACCTTGACCCGTGAAACTTACCAGTGAAACCTAGACCCGTGAAACGTCACCCGTGAAACATACCCGTGAAACTTACCCGTGAAACTTACCCGTGAAACCTTGACCCGTCAAACTTACCAGTGAAACCTAGACCCGTGAAACGTCACCCGTGAAACTTACCCGTGAAACTGACACGTGAAACTTACCCGTGAAACCTTTACCCGTGAAACTTACCAGTGAAACCTAGACCCGTGAAAGGTCACCCGTGAAACTTACTTGTGAAACTTACCCGTAAAACCTTGACCCGTGAAACTTACCAGTGTAACTTAGACCCGTGAAACGTCACCTGTGAAACTTACCCGTAAAACTTACCCGTGAAACTTACCCGTGAAACTTACCAGTGAAACCTAGACCCGTGAAACGTCACCCGTGAAACATACCCATGAAACTTATCCGTGAAACTTACCCGTGAAACCTTGACCCGTGAAACTTACCAGTGAAACCTAGACCCGTGAAACGACACCCGTGAAACATACCCGTGAAACTTACCCGTGAAACCTTGACCCGTGAAACTTACCAGTGAAACCTAGACCCGTGAAACGTCACCCGTGAAACATACCCGTGAAACTTACCCGTGAAACTTACCCGTGAAACCTTGACCCGTGAAACTTACCAGTGAAACCTAGACCCGTGAAACGTCACCCGTGAAACATACCCGTGAAACTTACCCGTGAAACTTACCCGTGAAACCTTGACCCGTGAAACTTACCGGTGAAACCTAGACCTGTGAAACGTCACCCGTGAAACATACCCGTGAAACTTACCCGTGAAACTTACCCGTGAAACCTTGACCCGTGAAACTTTCCAGTGAAACCTAGACCCGTGAAACGTCACCCGTGAAACATACCCGTGAAACTAACCCGTGAAACTTACCCGTGAAACCTTGACCCGTGAAACTTACCAGTGAAACCTAGACCCGTGAAACGTCACCCGAGAAACATACCCGTGAAACTTACCCGTGAAACCTTGACCCGTGAAACTTACCAGTGAAACCTAGACCCGTGAAACATCACCCATGAAACATATCCGTGAAACTTACCCGTGAAACTTACCCGTAAAACTTACCCGTGAAACTTACCCGTGAAACCTTGACCCGTGAAACTTACCAGTGAAACCTAGACCCGTGAAACGTCACCCGTGAAACACACCCGTAAAACTTACCCGTGAAACTTACCCGTAAAACCTTGACCCGTGAAACTTACCAGTGAAACCTAGACCCGTGAAACGTCACCCGTGAAACATACCCGTGAAACTTACCCGTGAAACTTACCCGTGAAACCTTGACCCGTGAAACTTACCAGTGAAACCTAGACCCGTGAAACGTCACCCGTGAAACATACCCGTGAAACTTACCCGTGAAACTTACCCGTGAAACCTTGACCCGTGAAACTTACCAGTGAAACCTAGACATGTGAAACGTCACCCGTGAAACATACCCGTGAAATTTGCCCGTGAAACTTACCCGTGAAACCTTGACCCGTGAAACTTACCAGTGAAACCTAGACCCGTGAAACGTCACCCGTGAAACATACCCGTGAAACTTACCCGTGAAACTTACCCGTGAAACCTTGACCCGTGAAACTTACCAGTGAAACCTAGACCCGTGAAACGTCACCCGAGAAACATACCCGTGAAACTTACCCGTGAAACCTTGACCCGTGAAACTTACCAGTGAAACCTAGACCCGTGAAACATCACCCATGAAACATATCCGTGAAACTTACCCGTGAAACTTACCTTTGAAACCTTGACCCGTGAAACTTACCAGTGAAACCTAGACCCGTGACACGTCACCTGTAAAACATACCCGTAAAACTTACCCGTGAAACTTACCCGTGAAACCTTGACCCGTGAAACTTACCAGTGAAACCTAGACCCGTGAAACGTCACCCGTGAAACATACCCGTGAAACTTACCCGTGAAACTTACCCGTGAAACCTTGACCCGTGAAACTTACCAGTGAAACCTAGACCCGTCAAACATCACCCATGAAACATACCCGTGAAACTTACCCGTGAAACTTACCCGTGAAACCTTGACCCGTGAAACTTACCAGTGAAACCTAGACCCGTGAAACGTCACCTGTAAAACATAACCGTAAAACTTACCCGTGAAACTTACCCGTGAAACCTTGACCCGTGAAACGACACCCGAGAAACATACCCGTGAAACTTACCCGTGAAACCTTGACCCGTGAAACTTACCAGTGAAACCTAGACCCGTAAAACGTCACCCGTGAAACATACCCGTGAAACTTACCCGTGAAACTTACCCGTGAAACCTTGACCCGTGAAACTTACCAGTGAAACCTAGACATGTGAAACGTCACCCGTGAAACATACCCGTGAAACTTACCCGTGAAACTTACCCGTGAAACCTTGACCCGTGAAACTTACCAGTGAAACCTAGACCCGTGAAACGTCACCCGTGAAACATACCCGTGAAACTTACCCGTGAAACTTACCCGTGAAACCTTGACCCGTGAAACTTACCAGTGAAACCTAGACCCGTGAAACGTCACCCGAGAAACATACCCGTGAAACTTACCCGTGAAACTTACCCGTGAAACCTTGACCCGTGAAACCTAGACCCGTGAAACTTACCAGTGAAACCTAGACCCGTGAAACGTCACCTGTAAAACATAACCGTAAAACTTACCCGTAAAACTTACCCGTAAAACCTTGACCCGTGAAACTTTCCAGTGAAACCTAGACCCGTGAAACCTTGACCCGTGAAACTTACCAGAGAAACCTAGACCCGTGAAACGTCACCCGTGAAACATACCCGTGAAACTTACCTGTGAAACTTACCCGTGAAACCTTGACCCGTAAAACTTACCAGTGAAACCTAGACCCGTAAAACGTCACCCGTGAAACTTACCCGTGAAACTTACCCGTGAAACCTTGACCCGTGAAACTTACCCGCGAAACCTTGACCCGTGAAACTTACCAGTGAAACCTAGACCCGTGAAACGTCACCCGTGAAACTTACCCGTAAAACTTACCCGTGAAACTTACCCGTGAAACCTTGACCCGTGAAACTTACCAGTGAAACCTAGACCCGTGAAACGTCACCCGTGAAACATACCCGTGAAACTTACCCGTGAAACTTACCCGTGAAACCTTGACCCGTGAAACATACCAGTGAAACCAAGACCCGTGAAACGTCATCCGTGAAACATACCCGTGAAACTTACCCGTGAAACTTACCAGTGAAACCTAGACCCGTTAAACGTCACCCGTGAAACATACCCGTGAAACTTACCCGTGAACCCTTGACCCGTGAAACTTACCAGTGAAACCTAGACCCGTGAAACTTACCCGTGAAACTTACCCGTGAAACTTACCCGTGAAACCTTGACCAGTGAAACTTACCAGTGAAACCTAGACCCGTGAAACTTACCCGTGAAACTTTCCCGTGAAACTTACCCGTGAAACCTTGACCCGTGAAACTTACCCGTGAAACCTTGACCCGTGAAACTTACCAGTGAAACCTAGACCCGTGAAACTTCACCCGTGAAACATACCCGTGAAACTTACCCGTGAAACTTACCCGTGAAACCTTGACCCGTGAAACTTACCCGTGAAACCTTGACCCGTGAAACTTACCAGTGAAACCTAGACCCGTGAAACCTTGACCCGTGAAACTTTCCAGTGAAACCTAGACCCGTAAAACGTCACCCGTGAAACATACCCGTGAAACTAACCCGTGAAACTTACCCGTGAAACCTTGACCCGTTAAACTTACCAGTGAAACCTAGACCCGTGAAACGTCACCCGTGAAACTTACCCGTAAAACTTACCCGTGAAACTTACCCGTGAAACCTTGACCCGTGAAACTTACCAGTGAAACCATGACCCGTGAAACGTCACCCGTGAAACATACCCGTGTAATTTACCCGTGAAACTTACCCGTGAAACCTTGACCCGTGAAACTTACCAGTGAAACCTAGACCCGTGAAACGTCACCCGTGAAACTTACCCGTAAAACTTACCCGTGAAACTTACCCGTAAAACCTTGACCCGTGAAACTTACCAGTGAAACCTAGACCCGTGAAACGATACCCGTGAAACATACCCGTGAAACTTACCCGTGAAACTAACCCGTGAAACCTTGATCCGTGAAACTTACCAGTGAAACCTAGACCCGTGAAACGTCACCCGTGAAACATACCCGTGAAACTTACCCGTGAAACTTACCCGTGAAACCTTGACCCGTGAAACTTACCAGTGAAACCTAGACCCGTGAAACGTCACCCGTGAAACATACCCGTGAAACTTACCTGTGAAACTTACCCGTGAAACCTTGACCCGTGAAACTTACCAGTGAAACCTAGACCCGTGAAACGTCACCCGTGAAACATACCCGTGAAATTTACCCGTGAAACTTACCCGTGAAACCTTGACCCGTGAAACTTACCAGTGAAACCAAGACCCGTGAAAGGTCACCCGTGAAACTTACCCGTGAAACTTACCCGTGAAACTTACCCGTGAAACCTTGACCCGTGAAACTTACCAGTAAAACCTAGACCCGTGAAACGTCACCCGTGAAACTTACCCGTAAAACTTACCTGTGAAACTTACCCGTGAAACCTTGACCCGTTAAACTTACCAGTGAAACCTAGACCCGTGAAACATACCCGTGAAACTTACCCGTGAAACTTACCCGTGAAACTTACCCGTGAAACCTTGACCCGTGAAACTTACCAGTGAAACCTTGACCCGTGAAACTTACCAGTGAAACCTAGACCCGTGAAACGTCACCCGTGAAACATACCCGTGAAACTTACCCGTGAAACTTACCCGTGAAACCTTGACCCGTGAAACTTACCAGTGAAACCTAGACCCGTGAAACGTCACCCGTGAAACATACCCGTGAAACTTACCCGTGAAACTTACCCGTGAAACATACCCGTGAAACTTACCCGTGAAACTTACCCGTGAAACCTTGACCCGTGAAACTTACCAGTGAAACCTAGACCCGTGAAACGTCACCTGTAAAACATAACCGTAAAACTTACCCGTGAAACTTACCCGTGAAACCTTGACCCGTGAAACGACACCCCTGAAACATACCCGTGAAACTTACCCGTGAAACCTTGACCCGTGAAACTTACCAGTGAAACCTAGACCCGTGAAACGTCACCCGTGAAACATACCCGTGAAACTTACCCGTGAAACTTACCCGTGAAACCTTGACCCGTGAAACTTACTAGTGAAACCTAGACCCGTGAAACGTCACCCGTGAAACATACCCGTGAAACTTACCCGTGAAACTTACCCGTGAAACCTTGACCCGTGAAACTTACCAGTGAAACCTAGACCCGTGAAACGTCACCCGTGAAACATACCCGTGAAACTTACCCGTGAAACTTACCCGTGAAACCTTGACCCGTGAAACTTACTAGTGAAACCTAGACCCGTGAAACGTCACCCGTGAAACATACCCGTGAAACTTACCAGTGAAACCTAGACCCGTGAAACGTCACCCGTGAAACTTACCCGTGAATCTTACCCGTAAAACCTTGACCCGTGAAACTTACCAGTAAAACCTAGACCCGTGAAACATCTCCCATGAAACATACCCGTGAAACTTACCCGTGAAACTTACCCGTGAAACCTTGACCCGTGAAACTTACCAGTGAAACCTAGACCCGTGAAACGTCACCTGTAAAACATACCCGTAAAACTTACCCGTGAAACTTACCCGTGAAACTTACCCGTGAAACCTTGTTCCGTGAAACTTTCCAGTGAAACCTAGACCCGTGAAACGTCACCCGTGAAACATACCCGTGAAACTTACCCGTGAAACTTACCCGTGAAACCTTGACCCGTGAAACTTACCAGTGAAACCTAGACCCGTGAAACGTCACCCGTGAAACTTACCCGTAAAACTTACCCGTAAAACTTACCCGTGAAACCTTGAACCGTGAAACTTACCAGTGAAACCTAGAACCGTGAAACGTCACCCGTGAAACATACCCGTGAAACTTACCCGTAAAACCTTGACCCGTGAAACTTACCAGTGAAACCAAGACCCGTGAAACGTCACCCGTGAAACATACCCGTGAAACTTACCCGTGAAACTTACCCGTGAATCCTTGACCCGTGAAACTTACCAGTGAAACCTAGACCCGTGAAACGTCACCCGTGAAACATACCCGTGAAACTTACCCGTGAAACTTACCCGTGAAACCTTGACCCGTGAAACTTACCAGTGAAACCTAGACCCGTGAAACGTCACCTGTAAAACATACCCGTAAAACTTACTCGTGAAACTTACCCGTGAATCCTTGACCCGTAAAACGTCACCCGTGAAACATACCCGTGAAACTTACCAGTGAAACCTTGACCCGTGAAACTAACCAGTGGAACCTAGACCCGTGAAACGTCACCCGTGAAACATACCCGTGAAACTTACCCGTGAAACTTACCCGTGAAACCTTGACCCGTGAAACTAACCAGTGGAACCTAGACCCGTGAAACGTCACCCGTGAAACATACCCGTGAAACTTACCCGTGAAACTTACCCGTGAAACTTACCCGTGAAACCTTGACCCGTGAAACTTACCAGTGAAACCTAGACCCGTGAAACGTCACCCGTGAAACATACCCGTGAAACTTACCCGTGAAACTTACCCGTGAAACCTTGACCCGTGAAACTAACCAGTGGAACCTAGACCCGTGAAACGTCACCCGTGAAACATACCCGTGAAACTTACCCGTGAAACTTACCCGTGAAACCTTGACCCGTGAAACTTACCAGTGAAACCTAGACCCGTGAAACGTCACCCGTGAAACTTACCAGTGAAACCTAGACCCGTGAAACGTCACCCGTGAAACATACCCGTGAAACTTACCCGTGAAACATACCCGTGAAACTTACCCGTGAAACTTACCCGTGAAACCTTGACCCGTGAAACTTACCAGTGAAACCTAGACCCGTGAAACTTACCCGTGAAACTTACCCGTGAAACCTTGACCCGTGAAACTTACTAGTGAAACCTAGACCCGTGAAACGTCACCCGTGAAACATACCCGTGAAACTTACCCGTGAATCTTACCCGTGAAACCTTGACCCGTGAAACTTACCAGTGAAACCTAGACCCGTGAAACGTCACCCGTGAAACATACCCGTGAAACTTACCCGTAAAACTTAACCGTAAAACCTTGACCCGTGAAACTTACCAGTGAAACCTAGACCCGTGAAACATCACCCATGAAACATACCCGTGAAACTTACCCGTGAATCTTACCCGTGAAACCTTGACCCGTGAAACTTACCAGTGAAACCTAGACCCGTGAAACGTCACCTGTAAAACATACCCGTAAAACTTACTCGTGAAACTTACCCGTGAATCCTTGACCCGTAAAACGTCACCCGTGAAACATACCCGTGAAACTTACCCGTGAAACTTACCAGTGAAACCTTGACCCGTGAAACTTACCAGTGGAACCTAGACCCGTGAAACGTCACCCGTGAAACATACCCGTGAAACTTACCCTTGAAACTTACCCGTGAAACCTTGACCCGTGAAACTTACCAGTGAAACCTAGACCCGTGAAACGTCACCCGTGAAACTTACCAGTGAAACCTAGACCCGTGAAACGTCACCCGTGAAACATACCCGTGAAACTTACCCGTGAAACTTACCCGTGAAACCTTGACCCGTGAAACTTACCAGTGAAACCTAGACCCGTGAAACGTCACCCGTGAAACATACCCGTGAAACGTCACCCGTGAAACATACCCGTGAAACTTACCCGTGAAACTTACCCGTGAAACTTACCCGTGAAACGTCACCTGTAAAACATACCCGTAAAACTTACCCGTGAAACTTACCCGTGAAACCTTGACCCGTGAAACTTACCAGTGAAACCAAGACCCGTGAAACGTCATCCGTGAAACATACCCGTGAAACTTACCCGTGAAACTTACCCGTGAAACCTTGACCCGTGAAACTTACCAGTGAAACCTAGACCCGTGAAACGTCACCCGTGAAACATACCCGTGAAACTTACCAGTGAAACCTAGACCCGTGAAACGTCACCCGTGAAACTTACCCGTGAATCTTACCCGTAAAACCTTGACCCGTGAAACTTACCAGTAAAACCTAGACCCGTGAAACATCTCCCATGAAACATACCCGTGAAACTTACCCGTGAAACTTACCCGTGAAACCTTGACCCGTGAAACTTACCAGTGAAACCTAGACCCGTGAAACGTCACCTGTAAAACATACCCGTAAAACTTACCCGTGAAACTTACCCGTGAAACTTACCCGTGAAACCTTGTTCCGTGAAACTTTCCAGTGAAACCTAGACCCGTGAAACGTCACCCGTGAAACATACCCGTGAAACTTACCCGTGAAACTTACCCGTGAAACCTTGACCCGTGAAACTTACCAGTGAAACCTAGACCCGTGAAACGTCACCCGTGAAACTTACCCGTAAAACTTACCCGTAAAACTTACCCGTGAAACCTTGAACCGTGAAACTTACCAGTGAAACCTAGAACCGTGAAACGTCACCCGTGAAACATACCCGTGAAACTTACCCGTGAAACCTTGACCCGTGAAACTTACCAGTGAAACCAAGACCCGTGAAACGTCACCCGTGAAACATACCCGTGAAACTTACCCGTGAAACTTACCCGTGAATCCTTGACCCGTGAAACTTACCAGTGAAACCTAGACCCGTGAAACGTCACCCGTGAAACATACCCGTGAAACTTACCCGTGAAACTTACCCGTGAAACCTTGACCCGTGAAACTTACCAGTGAAACCTAGACCCGTGAAACGTCACCCGTGAAACTTACCCGTAAAACTTACCCGTGAAACTTACCCGTGAAACCTTGACCCGTGAAACTTACCAGTGAAACCTAGACCCGTGAAACGTCACCCGTGAAACTTACGCGTAAAACTTACCCGTGAAACTTACCCGTAAAACCTTGACCCGTGAAACTTACCAGTGAAACCTAGACCCGTGAAACGTCACCCGTGAAACATACCCGTGAAACTTACCCGTGAAACTTACCCGTGAAACCTTGACCCGTGAAACTTACCAGTGAAACCTAGACCTGTGAAACGTCACCCGTGAAACTTACCCGTGAAACTTACCCGTAAAACCTTGACCCGTGAAACTTACCAGTGTAACCTAGACCCGTGAAACGTCACCTGTGAAACTTACCCGTAAAACTTACCCGTGAAACTTACCCGTGAAACTTACTAGTGAAACCTAGACCCGTGAAACGTCACCCGTGAAACATACCCATGAAACTTATCCGTGAAACTTACCCGTGAAACCTTGACCCGTGAAACTTACCAGTGAAACCTAGACCCGTGAAACGACACCCGTGAAACATACCCGTGAAACTTACTCGTGAAACCTTGACCCGTGAAACTTACCAGTGAAACCTAGACCCGTGAAACGTCACCCGTGAAACATACCCGTGAAACTTACCCGTGAAACTTACCCGTGAAACCTTGACCCGTGAAACTTACCAGTGAAACCTAGACCCGTGAAACGTCACCCGTGAAACATACCCGTGAAACTTACCCGTGAAACTTACCCGTGAAACCTTGACCCGTGAAACTTACCAGTGAAACCTAGACCTGTGAAACGTCACCCGTGAAACATACCCGTGAAACTTACCCGTGAAACTTACCCGCGAAACCTTGACCCGTGAAACTTTCCAGTGGAACCTAGACCCGTGAAACGTCACCCGTGAAACATACCCGTGAAACTAACCCGTGAAACTTACCCGTGAAACCTTGACCCGTGAAACTTACCAGTGAAACCTAGACCCGTGAAACGTCACCCGTGAAACGTCACCCGTGAAACTTACCCGTAAAACTTACCCGTGAAACTTACCCGTGAAACCTTGACCCGTGAAACTTACCAGTGAAACCTAGACCCGTGAAACGTCACCCGTGAAACACACCCGTAAAACTTACCCGTGAAACTTACCCGTAAAACCTTGACCCGTGAAACTTACCAGTGAAACCTAGACCCGTGAAACGTCACCCGTGAAACATAATCGTGAAACTTACCCGTTAAACTAACCCGTGAAACCTTGACCCGTGAAACTTACCAGTGAAACCTAGACCCGTGAAACGTCACCCGTGAAACATACCCGTGAAACTTACCCGTGAAACTTACCCGTGAAAACTTGACCCGTGAAACTTACCAGTGAAACCTAAACATGTGAAACGTCACCCGTGAAACATACCCGTGAAACTTGCCCGTGAAACTTACCCGTGAAACCTTGACCCGTGAAACTTACCAGTGAAACCTAGACCCGTGAAACGTCACCCGTGAAACATACCCGTGAAACTTACCCGTGAAACTTACCCGTAAAACCTTGACCCGTGAAACTTACCAGTGAAACCTAGACCCGTGAAACGTCACCCGAGAAACATACCCGTGAAACTTACCCGTGAAACTTACCCGTGAAACCTTGACCCGTGAAACTTACCAGTGAAACCTAGACCCGTGAAACATCACCCATGAAACATATCCGTGAAACTTACCCGTGAAACTTACCTTTGAAACCTTGACCCGTGAAACTTACCAGTGAAACCTAGACCCGTGACACGTCACCTGTAAAACATACCCGTAAAACTTACCCGTGAAACTTACCCGTGAAACCTTGACCCGTGAAACTTACCAGTGAAACCTAGACCCGTGAAACGTCGCCCGTGAAACATACCCGTGAAACTTACCCGTGAAACTTACCCGTGAAACCTTGACCCGTGAAACTTACCAGTGAAACCTAGACCCGTCAAACATCACCCATGAAACATACCCGTGAAACTTACCCGTGAAACTTACCCGTGAAACCTTTACCCGTGAAACTTACCAGTGAAACCTAGACCCGTGAAACGTCACCTGTAAAACATAACCGTAAAACTTACCCGTGAAACTTACCCGTGGAACCTTGACCCGTGAAACGACACCCGTGAAACATACCCGTGAAACCTTGACCCGTGAAACTTACCAGTGAAACCTAGACCCGTGAAACGTCACCCGTGAAACATACCCGTGAAACTTACCCGTGAAACTTACCCGTGAAACCTTGACCCGTGAAACTTACCAGTGAAACCTAGACCCGTGAAACGTCACCCGTGAAACATACCCGTGAAACTTACCCGTGAAACTTACCCGTGAAACCTTGACCCGTGAAACTTACCAGTGAAACCTAGACCTGTGAAACGTCACCCGTGAAACATACCCGTGAAACTTACCCGTGAAACTTACCCGTGAAACCTTGACCCGTGAAACTTTCCAGTGAAACCTAGACCCGTGAAACGTCACCCGTGAAACATACCCGTGAAACTAACCCGTGAAACTTACCCGTGAAACCTTGACCCGTGAAACTTACCAGTGAAACCTAGACCCGTGAAACGTCACCCGTGAAACGTCACCCGTGAAACTTACCCGTAAAACTTACCCGTGAAACTTACCCGTGAAACCTTGACCCGTGAAACTTACCAGTGAAACCTAGACCCGTGAAACGTCACCCGTGAAACATACCCGTGAAACTTACCCGTGAAACTTACCCGTAAAACCTTGACCCGTGAAACTTACCAGTGAAACCTAGACCCGTGAAACGTCACCCGTGAAACATACCCGTGAAACTTACCCGTGAAACTTACCCGTGAAACCTTGACCCGTGAAACTTACCAGTGAAACCTAGACCCGTAAAACGTCACCCGTGAAACATACCCGTGAAACTTACCCGTGAAACCTTGACCCGTGAAACTTACCAGTGAAACCTAGACATGTGAAACGTCACCCGTGAAACATACCCGTGAAACTTACCCGTGAAACTTACCCGTGAAACCTTGACCCGTGAAACTTACCAGTGAAACCTAGACCCGTGAAACGTCACCCGTGAAACATACCCGTGAAACTTACCCGTGAAACTTACCCGTGAAACCTTGACCCGTGAAACTTACCAGTGAAACCTAGACCCGTGAAACGTCACCCGAGAAACATACCCGTGAAACTTACCCGTGAAACTTACCCGTGAAACCTTGACCCGTGAAACCTAGACCCGTGAAACTTACCAGTGAAACCTAGACCCGTGAAACGTCACCTGTAAAACATAACCGTAAAACTTACCCGTAAAACTTACCCGTGAAACCTTGACCCGTGAAACTTTCCAGTGAAACCTAGACCCGTGAAACCTTGACCCGTGAAACTTACCAGAGAAACCTAGACCCGTGAAACGTCACCCGTGAAACATACCCGTGAAACTTACCCGTGAAACTTACCCGTGAAACCTTGACCCGTGAAACTTACCAGTGAAACCTAGACCCGTAAAACGTCACCCGTGAAACTTACCCGTGAAACTTACCCGTGAAACCTTGACCCGTGAAACTTACCCGCGAAACCATGACCCGTGAAACTTACCAGTGAAACCTAGACCCGTGAAACGTCACCCGTGAAACTTACCCGTAAAACTTACCCGTGAAACTTACCCGTGAAACCTTGACCCGTGAAACTTACCAGTGAAACCTAGACCCGTGAAACGTCACCCGTGAAACATACCCGTGAAACTTACCCGTGAAACTTACCCGTGAAACCTTGACCCGTGAAACATACCATTGAAACCAAGACCCGTGAAACGTCATCCGTGAAACATACCCGTGAAACTTACCCGTGAAACTTACCCGTGAAACTTACCAGTGAAACCTAGACCCGTTAAACGTCACCCGTGAAACATACCCGTGAAACTTACCCGTGAACCCTTGACCCGTGAAACTTACCAGTGAAACCTAGACCCGTGAAACTTACCCGTGAAACTTACCCGTGAAACCTTGACCAGTGAAACTTACCAGTGAAACCTAGACCCGTGAAACTTACCCGTGAAACTTTCCCGTGAAACTTACCCGTGAAACCTTGACCCGTGAAACTTACCCGTGAAACCTTGACCCGTGAAACTTACCAGTGAAACCTAGACCCGTGAAACGTCACCCGTGAAACATACCCGTGAAACTTACCCGTGAAACTTACCCGTGAAACCTTGACCCGTGAAACTTACCCGTGAAACCTTGACCCGTGAAACTTACCAGTGAAACCTAGACCCGTGAAACCTTGACCCGTGAAACTTTCCAGTGAAACCTAGACCCGTGAAACGTCACCCGTGAAACATACCCGTGAAACTAACCCGTGAAACTTACCCGTGAAACCTTGACCCGTGAAACTTACCAGTGAAACCTAGACCCGTGAAACGTCACCCGTGAAACTTACCCGTAAAACTTACCCGTGAAACTTACCCGTGAAACCTTGACCCGTGAAACTTACCAGTGAAACCATGACCCGTGAAACGTCACCCGTGAAACATACCCGTGAAACTTACCCGTGAAACTTACCCGTGAAACCTTGACCCGTGAAACTTACCAGTGAAACCTAGACCCGTGAAACGTCACCCGTGAAACTTACCCGTAAAACTTACCCGTGAAACTTACCCGTAAAACCTTGACCCGTGAAACTTACCAGTGAAACCTAGACCCGTGAAACGATACCCGTGAAACATACCCGTGAAACTTACCCGTGAAACTAACCCGTGAAACCTTGATCCGTGAAACTTACCAGTGAAACCTAGACCCGTGAAACGTCACCCGTGAAACATACCCGTGAAACTTACCCGTGAAACTTACCCGTGAAACCTTGACCCGTGAAACTTACCAGTGAAACCTAGACCCGTGAAACGTCACCCGTGAAACATACCCGTGAAACTTACCTGTGAAACTTACCCGTGAAACCTTGACCCGTGAAACTTACCAGTGAAACCTAGACCCGTGAAACGTCACCCGTGAAACATACCCGTGAAATTTACCCGTGAAACTTACCCGTGAAACCTTGACCCGTGAAACTTACCAGTGAAACCAAGACCCGTGAAAGGTCACCCGTGAAACTTACCCGTGAAACTTACCCGTGAAACTTACCCGTGAAACCTTGACCCGTGAAACTTACCAGTAAAACCTAGACCCGTGAAACGTCACCCGTGAAACTTACCCGTAAAACTTACCTGTGAAACTTACCCGTGAAACCTTGACCCGTTAAACTTACCAGTGAAACCTAGACCCGTGAAACGTCACCCGTGAAACATACCCGTGAAACTTACCCGTGAAACTTACCCGTGAAACCTTGACCCGTGAAACTTACCAGTGAAACCTAGACCCGTGAAACGTCACCCGTGAAACATACCCGTGAAACTTACCCGTGAAACTTACCCGTGAAACCTTGACCCGTGAAACTTACCAGTGAAACCTAGACCCGTGAAACGTCACCCGTGAAACATACCCGTGAAACTTACCTGTGAAACTTACCCGTGAAACCTTGACACGTGAAACTTACCAGTGAAACCTAGACCCGTGAAACGTCACCCGTGAAACTTACCCGTAAAACTTACCCGTGAAACTTACCCGTGAAACCTTGACCCGTGAAACTTACCAGTGAAACCTAGACCCGTGAAACGTCACCCGTAAAACATACCCGTGAAACTTACCCGTGAAACTTCCCCGTGAAACCTCGACCCGTGAAACTTACCAGCGAAACCTAGACCCGTGAAACGTCACCCGTGAAACATACCAGTGAAACTTACCCGTGAAACTTACCCGTGAAACCTTGACCCGTGAAACTTACCAGTGAAACCTAGACCCGTGAAACGTCACCCGTGAAACATACCCGTGAAACTTACCCGTGAAATTTACCCGTGAAACCTTGACCCGTGAAACTTACCAGTGAAACCTAGACCCGTGAAACGTCACCCGTGAAACATACCCGTGAAACTTACCCGTGAAACTTACCCGTGAAACCTTGACCCGTGAAACTTACCAGTGAAACCTAGACCCGTGAAACGTCACCTGTAAAACATACCCGTAAAACTTACCCGTGAAACTTACCCGTGAAACCTTGACCCGTGAAACTTTCCAGTAAAACCTAGACCCGTGAAACGTCACCCGTGAAACATACCCGTGAAACTTACCCGTGAAACTTACCCGTGAAACCTTGACCCGTGAAACTTACCAGTGAAACCTAGACCCGTGAAACGTCACCCGTGAAACTTACCCGTAAAACTTACCCGTGAAACTTACCCGTGAAACCTTGACCCGTGAAACTTACCAGTGAAACCTAGACCCGTGAAACGTCACCCGTGAAACATACCCGTGAAACTTACCCGTGAAACCTTGACCCGTGAAACTTACCAGTGAAACCTAGACCCGTGAAACGTCACCCGTGAAACTTACGCGTAAAACTTACCCGTGAAACGTCACCCGTGAAACATACCCGTGAAACTTACCCGTGAAACCTTGACCCGTGAAACTTACCAGTGAAACCTAGACCCGTGAAACATCACCCATGAAACATACCCGTGAAACTTACCCGTGAAACTTACCCGTAAAACCTTGACCCGTGAAACTTACCAGTGAAACCTAGACCCGTGAAACGTCACCTGTAAAACATAACCGTAAAACTTACCCGTAAAACTTACCCGTGAAACCTTGACCCGTGAAACTTTCCAGTGAAACCTAGACCCGTAAAACCTTGACCCGTAAAACTTACCAGTGAAACCTAGACCCGTGAAACGTCACCCGTGAAACATACCCGTGAAACTTACCCGTGAAACTTATCCGTAAAACCTTAACCCGTGAAACTTACCAGTGAAACCTAGACCCGTGAAACGTCACCCGTGAAACATACCCGTGAAACTTACCCGTGAAACTTACCCGTGAAACCTTGACCCGTGAAACTTACCAGTGAAACCTAGACCCGTGAAACGTCACCCGTGAAACTTACCCGTGAAACTTACCCGTGAAACCTTGACCCGTTAAACTTACCCGTGAAACTTTGACCCGTGAAACTTACCAGTGAAACATAGACCCGTGAAACGTCACCCGTAAAACTTACCCGTAAAACTTACCCGTGAAACTTACCCGTGAAACCTTGACCCGTGAAACTTATCAGTGAAACCTAGACCCGTGAAACGTCACCCGTGAAACATACCCGTGAAACTTACCCGTGAAACTTACCCGTGAAACCTTGACCCGTGAAACTTACCAGTGAAACCAAGACCCGTGAAACGTCATCCGTGAAACATACCCGTGAAACTTACCCGTGAAACTTACCAGTGAAACCTTGACCCGTGAAACTTACCAGTGAAACCTAGACCCGTGAAACGTCACCCGTGAAACTTACCCGTGAAACTTACCCGTGAAACTTACCCGTGAAACCTTGACCCGTGAAACTTACCAGTGAAACCTAGACCCGTGAAACGTCACCCGTGAAACTTACCCGTGAAACTGACACGTGAAACTTACCCGTGAAACCTTGACCCGTGAAACTTACCAGTGAAACCTAGACCCGTGAAAGGTCACCCGTGAAACATACCCGTGAAACTTACCCGTGAAACCTTGACCCGTGAAACTTACCAGTGAAACCTAGACCCGTGAAACGTCACCCGTGAAACGTCACCCGTGAAACTTACCCGTAAAACGTACCCGTGAAACTTACCCGTGAAACTTACCCGTGAAACCTTGACCCGTGAAACTTACCAGTGAAACCTAGACCCGTGAAACGTCACTCGTGAAACATACCCGTGAAACTTACCCGTGAAACTTACCCGTGAAACCTTGACCCGTGAAACTTACCAGTGAAACCTAGACCCGTGAAACGTCACCCGTGAAACATACCCGTGAAACTTACCCGTGAAACCTTGACCCGTGAAACTTTCCAGTGAAACCTAGACCCGTAAAACCTTGACCCGTAAAACTTACCAGTGAAACCTAGACCCGTGAAACGTCACCCGTGAAACATACCCGTGAAACTTACCCGTGAAACTTATCCGTAAAACCTTAACCCGTGAAACTTACCAGTGAAACCTAGACCCGTGAAACGTCACCTGTGAAACATACCCGTGAAACTTACCCGTGAAACTTACCCGTGAAACCTTGACCCGTGAAACTTACCAGTGAAACCTAGACCCGTGAAACGTCACCCGTGAAACTTACCCGTGAAACTTACCCGTGAAACCTTGACCCGTTAAACTTACCCGTGAAACTTTGACCCGTGAAACTTACCAGTGAAACCTAGACCCGTGAAACGTCACCCGTGAAACTTACCCGTAAAACTTACCCGTGAAACTTACCCGTGAAACCTTGACCCGTGAAACTTATCAGTGAAACCTAGACCCGTGAAACGTCACCCGTGAAACATACCCGTGAAACTTACCCGTGAAACTTACCCGTGAAACCTTGACCCGTGAAACTTACCAGTGAAACCAAGACCCGTGAAACGTCATCCGTGAAACATACCCGTGAAACTTACCCGTGAAACTTACCAGTGAAACCTTGACCCGTGAAACTTACCAGTGAAACCTAGACCCGTGAAACGTCACCCGTGAAACTTACCCGTGAAACTTACCCGTGAAACTTACCCGTGAAACCTTGACCCGTGAAACTTACCAGTGAAACCTAGACCCGTGAAACGTCACCCGTGAAACTTACCCGTGAAACTGACACGTGAAACTTACCCGTGAAACCTTGACCCGTGAAACTTACCAGTGAAACCTAGACCCGTGAAAGGTCACCCGTGAAACATACCCGTGAAACTTACCCGTGAAACCTTGACCCGTGAAACTTACCAGTGAAACCTAGACCCGTGAAACGTCACCCGTGAAACGTCACCCGTGAAACTTACCCGTAAAACGTACCCGTGAAACTTACCCGTAAAACCTTGACCCGTGAAACTTACCAGTGAAACCTAGACCCGTGAAACGTCACCCGTGAAACATACCCGTGAAACTTACCCGTGAAACTTACCCGTAAATCCTTGACCCGTGAAACTTACCAGTAAAACCTAGACCCGTGAAACGTCACCCGTGAAACATACCCGTGAAACTTACCCGTGAAACTTACCCGTGAAACCTTGACCCGTGAAACTTACCAGTGAAACCTAGACCCGTGAAACGTCACTCGTGAAACATACCCGTGAAACTTACCCGTGAAACTTACCCGTGAAACCTTGACCCGTGAAACTAACCAGTGAAACCTAGACCCGTGAAACGTCACCCGGGAAACATACCCGTGAAACTTACCCGTGAAACTTACCCGTGAAACCTTGACCCGTCAAACTTACCAGTGAAACCTAGACCCGTGAAACGTCACCCGTGAAACTTACCCGTGAAACTGACACGTGAAACTTACCCGTGAAACCTTTACCCGTGAAACTTACCAGTGAAACCTAGACCCGTGAAAGGTCACCCGTGAAACTTACTTGTGAAACTTACCCGTAAAACCTTGACCCGTGAAACTTACCAGTGTAACCTAGACCCGTGAAACGTCACCTGTGAAACTTACCCGTAAAACTTACCCGTGAAACTTACCCGTGAAACTTACCAGTGAAACCTAGACCCGTGAAACGTCACCCGTGAAACATACCCATGAAACTTATCCGTGAAACTTACCCGTGAAACCTTGACCCGTGAAACTTACCAGTGAAACCTAGACCCGTGAAACGACACCCGTGAAACATACCCGTGAAACTTACCCGTGAAACCTTGACCCGTGAAACTTACCAGTGAAACCTAGACCCGTGAAACGTCACCCGTAAAACATACCCGTGAAACTTACCCGTGAAACTTACCCGTGAAACCTTGACCCGTGAAACTTACCAGTGAAACCTAGACCCGTGAAACGTCACCCGTGAAACATACCCGTGAAACTTACCCGTGAAACTTACCCGTGAAACCTTGACCCGTGAAACTTACCGGTGAAACCTAGACCTGTGAAACGTCACCCGTGAAACATACCCGTGAAACTTACCCGTGAAACTTACCCGTGAAACCTTGACCCGTGAAACTTTCCAGTGAAACCTAGACCCGTGAAACGTCACCCGTGAAACATACCCGTGAAACTAACCCGTGAAACTTACCCGTGAAACCTTGACCCGTGAAACTTACCAGTGAAACCTAGACCCGTGAAACGTCACCCGTGAAACGTCACCCGTGAAACTTACCCGTAAAACTTACCCGTGAAACTTACCCGTGAAACCTTGACCCGTGAAACTTACCAGTGAAACCTAGACCCGTGAAACGTCACCCGTGAAACACACCCGTAAAACTTACCCGTGAAACTTACCCGTAAAACCTTGACCCGTGAAACTTACCAGTGAAACCTAGACCCGTGAAACGTCACCCGTGAAACATACCCGTGAAACTTACCCGTGAAACTTACCCGTGAAACCTTGACCCGTGAAACTTACCAGTGAAACCTAGACCCGTGAAACGTCACCCGTGAAACATACCCGTGAAACTTACCCGTGAAACTTACCCGTGAAACCTTGACCCGTGAAACTTACCAGTGAAACCTAGACATGTGAAACGTCACCCGTGAAACATACCCGTGAAATTTGCCCGTGAAACTTACCCGTGAAACCTTGACCCGTGAAACTTACCAGTGAAACCTAGACCCGTGAAACGTCACCCGTGAAACATACCCGTGAAACTTACCCGTGAAACTTACCCGTGAAACCTTGACCCGTGAAACTTACCAGTGAAACCTAGACCCGTGAAACGTCACCCGAGAAACATACCCGTGAAACTTACCCGTGAAACCTTGACCCGTGAAACTTACCAGTGAAACCTAGACCCGTGAAACATCACCCATGAAACATATCCGTGAAACTTACCTGTGAAACTTACCTTTGAAACCTTGACCCGTGAAACTTACCAGTGAAACCTAGACCCGTGACACGTCACCTGTAAAACATACCCGTAAAACTTACCCGTGAAACTTACCCGTGAAACCTTGACCCGTGAAACTTACCAGTGAAACCTAGACCCGTGAAACGTCACCCGTGAAACATACCCGTGAAACTTACCCGTGAAACTTACCCGTGAAACCTTGACCCGTGAAACTTACCAGTGAAACCTAGACCCGTCAAACATCACCCATGAAACATACCCGTGAAACTTACCCGTGAAACTTACCCGTGAAACCTTGACCCGTGAAACTTACCAGTGAAACCTAGACCCGTGAAACGTCACCTGTAAAACATAACCGTAAAACTTACCCGTGAAACTTACCCGTGAAACCTTGACCCGTGAAACGACACCCGAGAAACATACCCGTGAAACTTACCCGTGAAACCTTGACCCGTGAAACTTACCAGTGAAACCTAGACCCGTAAAACGTCACCCGTGAAACATACCCGTGAAACTTACCCGTGAAACTTACCCGTGAAACCTTGACCCGTGAAACTTACCAGTGAAACCTAGACATGTGAAACGTCACCCGTGAAACATACCCGTGAAACTTACCCGTGAAACTTACCCGTGAAACCTTGACCCGTGAAACTTACCAGTGAAACCTAGACCCGTGAAACGTCACCCGTGAAACATACCCGTGAAACTTACCCGTGAAACTTACCCGTGAAACCTTGACCCGTGAAACTTACCAGTGAAACCTAGACCCGTGAAACGTCACCCGAGAAACATACCCGTGAAACTTACCCGTGAAACTTACCCGTGAAACCTTGACCCGTGAAACCTAGACCCGTGAAACTTACCAGTGAAACCTAGACCCGTGAAACGTCACCTGTAAAACATAACCGTAAAACTTACCCGTAAAACTTACCCGTAAAACCTTGACCCGTGAAACTTTCCAGTGAAACCTAGACCCGTGAAACCTTGACCCGTGAAACTTACCAGAGAAACCTAGACCCGTGAAACGTCACCCGTGAAACATACCCGTGAAACTTACCTGTGAAACTTACCCGTGAAACCTTGACCCGTAAAACTTACCAGTGAAACCTAGACCCGTAAAACGTCACCCGTGAAACTTACCCGTGAAACTTACCCGTGAAACCTTGACCCGTGAAACTTACCCGCGAAACCTTGACCCGTGAAACTTACCAGTGAAACCTAGACCCGTGAAACGTCACCCGTGAAACTTACCCGTAAAACTTACCCGTGAAACTTACCCGTGAAACCTTGACCCGTGAAACTTACCAGTGAAACCTAGACCCGTGAAACGTCACCCGTGAAACATACCCGTGAAACTTACCCGTGAAACTTACCCGTGAAACCTTGACCCGTGAAACATACCAGTGAAACCAAGACCCGTGAAACGTCATCCGTGAAACATACCCGTGAAACTTACCCGTGAAACTTACCAGTGAAACCTAGACCCGTTAAACGTCACCCGTGAAACATACCCGTGAAACTTACCCGTGAACCCTTGACCCGTGAAACTTACCAGTGAAACCTAGACCCGTGAAACTTACCCGTGAAACTTACCCGTGAAACCTTGACCAGTGAAACTTACCAGTGAAACCTAGACCCGTGAAACTTACCCGTGAAACTTTCCCGTGAAACTTACCCGTGAAACCTTGACCCGTGAAACTTACCCGTGAAACCTTGACCCGTGAAACTTACCAGTGAAACCTAGACCCGTGAAACGTCACCCGTGAAACATACCCGTGAAACTTACCCGTGAAACTTACCCGTGAAACCTTGACCCGTGAAACTTACCCGTGAAACCTTGACCCGTGAAACTTACCAGTGAAACCTAGACCCGTGAAACCTTGACCCGTGAAACTTTCCAGTGAAACCTAGACCCGTAAAACGTCACCCGTGAAACATACCCGTGAAACTAACCCGTGAAACTTACCCGTGAAACCTTGACCCGTTAAACTTACCAGTGAAACCTAGACCCGTGAAACGTCACCCGTGAAACTTACCCGTAAAACTTACCCGTGAAACTTACCCGTGAAACCTTGACCCGTGAAACTTACCAGTGAAACCATGACCCGTGAAACGTCACCCGTGAAACATACCCGTAAAACTTACCCGTGAAACTTACCCGTGAAACCTTGACCCGTGAAACTTACCAGTGAAACCTAGACCCGTGAAACGTCACCCGTGAAACTTACCCGTAAAACTTACCCGTGAAACTTACCCGTAAAACCTTGACCCGTGAAACTTACCAGTGAAACCTAGACCCGTGAAACGATACCCGTGAAACATACCCGTGAAACTTACCCGTGAAACTAACCCGTGAAACCTTGATCCGTGAAACTTACCAGTGAAACCTAGACCCGTGAAACGTCACCCGTGAAACATACCCGTGAAACTTACCCGTGAAACTTACCCGTGAAACCTTGACCCGTGAAACTTACCAGTGAAACCTAGACCCGTGAAACGTCACCCGTGAAACATACCCGTGAAACTTACCTGTGAAACTTACCCGTGAAACCTTGACCCGTGAAACTTACCAGTGAAACCTAGACCCGTGAAACGTCACCCGTGAAACATACCCGTGAAATTTACCCGTGAAACTTACCCGTGAAACCTTGACCCGTGAAACTTACCAGTGAAACCAAGACCCGTGAAAGGTCACCCGTGAAACTTACCCGTGAAACTTACCCGTGAAACTTACCCGTGAAACCTTGACCCGTGAAACTTACCAGTAAAACCTAGACCCGTGAAACGTCACCCGTGAAACTTACCCGTAAAACTTACCTGTGAAACTTACCCGTGAAACCTTGACCCGTTAAACTTACCAGTGAAACCTAGACCCGTGAAACATACCCGTGAAACTTACCCGTGAAACTTACCCGTGAAACTTACCCGTGAAACTTACCCGTGAAACCTTGACCCGTGAAACTTACCAGTGAAACCTTGACCCGTGAAACTTACCAGTGAAACCTAGACCCGTGAAACGTCACCCGTGAAACATACCCGTGAAACTTACCCGTGAAACTTACCCGTGAAACCTTGACCCGTGAAACTTACCAGTGAAACCTAGACCCGTGAAACGTCACCCGTGAAACATACCCGTGAAACTTACCCGTGAAACTTACCCGTGAAACATACCCGTGAAACTTACCCGTGAAACTTACCCGTGAAATCTTGACCCGTGAAACTTACCAGTGAAACCTAGACCCGTGAAACGTCACCCGTGAAACTTACCCGTGAAACTTACCCGTGAAACCTTGACCCGTTAAACTTACCCGTGAAACTTTGACCCGTGAAACCTAGACCCGTGAAACGTCACCCGTGAAACATACCCGTGAAACTTACCCGTGAAACTTACCCGTGAAACCTTGACCCGTGAAACTTACCAGTGAAACCAAGACCCGTGAAACGTCATCCGTGAAACATACCCGTGAAACTTACCCGTGAAACTTACCAGTGAAACCTTGACCCGTGAAACTTACCAGTGAAACCTAGACCCGTGAAACGTCACCCGTGAAACTTACCCGTGAAACTTACCCGTGAAACTTACCCGTGAAACCTTGACCCGTGAAACTTACCAGTGAAACCTAGACCCGTGAAACGTCACCCGTGAAACTTACCCGTGAAACTGACACGTGAAACTTACCCGTGAAACCTTGACCCGTGAAACTTACCAGTGAAACCTAGACCCGTGAAAGGTCACCCGTGAAACATACCCGTGAAACTTACCCGTGAAACCTTGACCCGTGAAACTTACCAGTGAAACCTAGACCCGTGAAACGTCACCCGTGAAACTTACCCGTAAAACGTACCCGTGAAACTTACCCGTAAAACCTTGACCCGTGAAACTTACCAGTGAAACCTAGACCCGTGAAACGTCACCCGTGAAACATACCCGTGAAACTTACCCGTGAAACTTACCCGTAAATCCTTGACCCGTGAAACTTACCAGTAAAACCTAGACCCGTGAAACGTCACCCGTGAAACATACCCGTGAAACTTACCCGTGAAACTTACCCGTGAAACCTTGACCCGTGAAACTTACCAGTGAAACCTAGACCCGTGAAACGTCACTCGTGAAACATACCCGTGAAACTTACCCGTGAAACTTACCCGTGAAACCTTGACCCGTGAAACTAACCAGTGAAACCTAGACCCGTGAAACGTCACCCGGGAAACATACCCGTGAAACTTACCCGTGAAACTTACCCGTGAAACCTTGACCCGTCAAACTTACCAGTGAAACCTAGACCCGTGAAACGTCACCCGTGAAACTTACCCGTGAAACTGACACGTGAAACTTACCCGTGAAACCTTTACCCGTGAAACTTACCAGTGAAACCTAGACCCGTGAAAGGTCACCCGTGAAACTTACTTGTGAAACTTACCCGTAAAACCTTGACCCGTGAAACTTACCAGTGTAACCTAGACCCGTGAAACGTCACCTGTGAAACTTACCCGTAAAACTTACCCGTGAAACTTACCCGTGAAACTTACCAGTGAAACCTAGACCCGTGAAACGTCAC
The DNA here is from genome assembly GCA_947534325.1 of Agonum fuliginosum. Lineage (NCBI taxonomy): Eukaryota > Metazoa > Arthropoda > Insecta > Coleoptera > Carabidae > Agonum > Agonum fuliginosum. The sequence continues at coordinate 26,477,371 of OX384036.1, forward strand.
CCGTGAAACATACCCATGAAACTTATCCGTGAAACTTACCCGTGAAACCTTGACCCGTGAAACTTACCAGTGAAACCTAGACCCGTGAAACGACACCCGTGAAACATACCCGTGAAACTTACCCGTGAAACCTTGACCCGTGAAACTTACCAGTGAAACCTAGACCCGTGAAACGTCACCCGTAAAACATACCCGTGAAACTTACCCGTGAAACTTACCCGTGAAACCTTGACCCGTGAAACTTACCAGTGAAACCTAGACCCGTGAAACGTCACCCGTGAAACATACCCGTGAAACTTACCCGTGAAACTTACCCGTGAAACCTTGACCCGTGAAACTTACCGGTGAAACCTAGACCTGTGAAACGTCACCCGTGAAACATACCCGTGAAACTTACCCGTGAAACTTACCCGTGAAACCTTGACCCGTGAAACTTTCCAGTGAAACCTAGACCCGTGAAACGTCACCCGTGAAACATACCCGTGAAACTAACCCGTGAAACTTACCCGTGAAACCTTGACCCGTGAAACTTACCAGTGAAACCTAGACCCGTGAAACGTCACCCGTGAAACGTCACCCGTGAAACTTACCCGTAAAACTTACCCGTGAAACTTACCCGTGAAACCTTGACCCGTGAAACTTACCAGTGAAACCTAGACCCGTGAAACGTCACCCGTTAAACACACCCGTAAAACTTACCCGTGAAACTTACCCGTAAAACCTTGACCCGTGAAACTTACCAGTGAAACCTAGACCCGTGAAACGTCACCCGTGAAACATACCCGTGAAACTTACCCGTGAAACTTACCCGTGAAACCTTGACCCGTGAAACTTACCAGTGAAACCTAGACCCGTGAAACGTCACCCGTGAAACATACCCGTGAAACTTACCCGTGAAACTTACCCGTGAAACCTTGACCCGTGAAACTTACCAGTGAAACCTAGACATGTGAAACGTCACCCGTGAAACATACCCGTGAAATTTGCCCGTGAAACTTACCCGTGAAACCTTGACCCGTGAAACTTACCAGTGAAACCTAGACCCGTGAAACGTCACCCGTGAAACATACCCGTGAAACTTACCCGTGAAACTTACCCGTGAAACCTTGACCCGTGAAACTTACCAGTGAAACCTAGACCCGTGAAACGTCACCCGAGAAACATACCCGTGAAACTTACCCGTGAAACCTTGACCCGTGAAACTTACCAGTGAAACCTAGACCCGTGAAACATCACCCATGAAACATATCCGTGAAACTTACCTGTGAAACTTACCTTTGAAACCTTGACCCGTGAAACTTACCAGTGAAACCTAGACCCGTGACACTTCACCTGTAAAACATACCCGTAAAACTTACCCGTGAAACTTACCCGTGAAACCTTGACCCGTGAAACTTACCAGTGAAACCTAGACCCGTGAAACGTCACCCGTGAAACATACCCGTGAAACTTACCCGTGAAACTTACCCGTGAAACCTTGACCCGTGAAACTTACCAGTGAAACCTAGACCCGTCAAACATCACCCATGAAACATACCCGTGAAACTTACCCGTGAAACTTACCCGTGAAACCTTGACCCGTGAAACTTACCAGTGAAACCTAGACCCGTGAAACGTCACCTGTAAAACATAACCGTAAAACTTACCCGTGAAACTTACCCGTGAAACCTTGACCCGTGAAACGACACCCGAGAAACATACCCGTGAAACTTACCCGTGAAACCTTGACCCGTGAAACCTTGACCCGTGAAACTTACCAGTGAAACCTAGACCCGTAAAACGTCACCCGTGAAACATACCCGTGAAACTTACACGTGAAACTTACCCGTGAAACCTTGACCCGTGAAACTTACCAGTGAAACCTAGACATGTGAAACGTCACCCGTGAAACATACCCGTGAAACTTACCCGTGAAACTTACCCGTGAAACCTTGACCCGTGAAACTTACCAGTGAAACCTAGACCCGTGAAACGTCACCCGTGAAACATACCCGTGAAACTTACCCGTGAAACTTACCCGTGAAACCTTGACCCGTGAAACTTACCAGTGAAACCTAGACCCGTGAAACGTCACCCGAGAAACATACCCGTGAAACTTACCCGTGAAACTTACCCGTGAAACCTTGACCCGTGAAACCTAGACCCGTGAAACTTACCAGTGAAACCTAGACCCGTGAAACGTCACCTGTAAAACATAACCGTAAAACTTACCCGTAAAACTTACCCGTAAAACCTTGACCCGTGAAACTTTCCAGTGAAACCTAGACCCGTGAAACCTTGACCCGTGAAACTTACCAGAGAAACCTAGACCCGTGAAACGTCACCCGTGAAACATACCCGTGAAACTTACCTGTGAAACTTACCCGTGAAACCTTGACCCGTAAAACTTACCAGTGAAACCTAGACCCGTAAAACGTCACCCGTGAAACTTACCCGTGAAACTTACCCGTGAAACCTTGACCCGTGAAACTTACCCGCGAAACCTTGACCCGTGAAACTTACCAGTGAAACCTAGACCCGTGAAACGTCACCCGTGAAACTTACCCGTAAAACTTACCCGTGAAACTTACCCGTGAAACCTTGACCCGTGAAACTTACCAGTGAAACCTAGACCCGTGAAACGTCACCCGTGAAACATACCCGTGAAACTTACCCGTGAAACTTACCCGTGAAACCTTGACCCGTGAAACATACCAGTGAAACCAAGACCCGTGAAACGTCATCCGTGAAACATACCCGTGAAACTTACCCGTGAAACTTACCAGTGAAACCTAGACCCGTTAAACGTCACCCGTGAAACATACCCGTGAAACTTACCCGTGAACCCTTGACCCGTGAAACTTACCAGTGAAACCTAGACCCGTGAAACTTACCCGTGAAACTTACCCGTGAAACCTTGACCAGTGAAACTTACCAGTGAAACCTAGACCCGTGAAACTTACCCGTGAAACTTTCCCGTGAAACTTACCCGTGAAACCTTGACCCGTGAAACTTACCCGTGAAACCTTGACCCGTGAAACTTACCAGTGAAACCTAGACCCGTGAAACGTCACCCGTGAAACATACCCGTGAAACTTACCCGTGAAACTTACCCGTGAAACCTTGACCCGTGAAACTTACCCGTGAAACCTTGACCCGTGAAACTTACCAGTGAAACCTAGACCCGTGAAACCTTGACCCGTGAAACTTTCCAGTGAAACCTAGACCCGTAAAACGTCACCCGTGAAACATACCCGTGAAACTAACCCGTGAAACTTACCCGTGAAACCTTGACCCGTTAAACTTACCAGTGAAACCTAGACCCGTGAAACGTCACCCGTGAAACTTACCCGTAAAACTTACCCGTGAAACTTACCCGTGAAACCTTGACCCGTGAAACTAACCAGTGAAACCATGACCCGTGAAACGTCACCCGTGAAACATACCCGTGAAACTTACCCGTGAAACTTACCCGTGAAACCTTGACCCGTGAAACTTACCAGTGAAACCTAGACCCGTGAAACGTCACCCGTGAAACTTACCCGTAAAACTTACCCGTGAAACTTACCCGTGAAACCTTGACCCGTGAAACTTACCAGTGAAACCTAGACCCGTGAAACGTCACCCGTGAAACATACCCGTGAAACTTACCCGTGAAACTTACCCGTGAAACCTTGACCCGTGAAACATACCAGTGAAACCAAGACCCGTGAAACGTCATCCGTGAAACATACCCGTGAAACTTACCCGTGAAACTTACCAGTGAAACCTAGACCCGTTAAACGTCACCCGTGAAACATACCCGTGAAACTTACCCGTGAACCCTTGACCCGTGAAACTTACCAGTGAAACCTAGACCCGTGAAACTTACCCGTGAAACTTACCCGTGAAACCTTGACCAGTGAAACTTACCAGTGAAACCTAGACCCGTGAAACTTACCCGTGAAACTTTCCCGTGAAACTTACCCGTGAAACCTTGACCCGTGAAACTTACCCGTGAAACCTTGACCCGTGAAACTTACCAGTGAAACCTAGACCCGTGAAACGTCACCCGTGAAACATACCCGTGAAACTTACCCGTGAAACTTACCCGTGAAACCTTGACCCGTGAAACTTACCCGTGAAACCTTGACCCGTGAAACTTACCAGTGAAACCTAGACCCGTGAAACCTTGACCCGTGAAACTTTCCAGTGAAACCTAGACCCGTAAAACGTCACCCGTGAAACATACCCGTGAAACTAACCCGTGAAACTTACCCGTGAAACCTTGACCCGTTAAACTTACCAGTGAAACCTAGACCCGTGAAACGTCACCCGTGAAACTTACCCGTAAAACTTACCCGTGAAACTTACCCGTGAAACCTTGACCCGTGAAACTAACCAGTGAAACCATGACCCGTGAAACGTCACCCGTGAAACATACCCGTGAAACTTACCCGTGAAACTTACCCGTGAAACCTTGACCCGTGAAACTTACCAGTGAAACCTAGACCCGTGAAACGTCACCCGTGAAACTTACCCGTAAAACTTACCCGTGAAACTTACCCGTAAAACCTTGACCCGTGAAACTTACCAGTGAAACCTAGACCCGTGAAACGATACCCGTGAAACATACCCGTGAAACTTACCCGTGAAACTAACCCGTGAAACCTTGATCCGTGAAACTTACCAGTGAAACCTAGACCCGTGAAACGTCACCCGTGAAACATACCCGTGAAACTTACCCGTGAAACTTACCCGTGAAACCTTGACCCGTGAAACTTACCAGTGAAACCTAGACCCGTGAAACGTCACCCGTGAAACATACCCGTGAAACTTACCTGTGAAACTTACCCGTGAAACCTTGACCCGTGAAACTTACCAGTGAAACCTAGACCCGTGAAACGTCACCCGTGAAACATACCCGTGAAATTTACCCGTGAAACTTACCCGTGAAACCTTGACCCGTGAAACTTACCAGTGAAACCAAGACCCGTGAAAGGTCACCCGTGAAACTTACCCGTGAAACTTACCCGTGAAACTTACCCGTGAAACCTTGACCCGTGAAACTTACCAGTAAAACCTAGACCCGTGAAACGTCACCCGTGAAACTTACCCGTAAAACTTACCTGTGAAACTTACCCGTGAAACCTTGACCCGTTAAACTTACCAGTGAAACCTAGACCCGTGAAACATACCCGTGAAACTTACCCGTGAAACTTACCCGTGAAACTTACCCGTGAAACCTTGACCCGTGAAACTTACCAGTGAAACCTTGACCCGTGAAACTTACCAGTGAAACCTAGACCCGTGAAACGTCACCCGTGAAACATACCCGTGAAACTTACCCGTGAAACTTACCCGTGAAACCTTGACCCGTGAAACTTACCAGTGAAACCTAGACCCGTGAAACGTCACCCGTGAAACATACCCGTGAAACTTACCCGTGAAACTTACCCGTGAAACATACCCGTGAAACTTACCCGTGAAACTTACCCGTGAAACCTTGACCCGTGAAACTTACCAGTGAAACCTAGACCCGTGAAACGTCACCTGTAAAACATAACCGTAAAACTTACCCGTGAAACTTACCCGTGAAACCTTGACCCGTGAAACGACACCCCTGAAACATACCCGTGAAACTTACCCGTGAAACCTTGACCCGTGAAACTTACCAGTGAAACCTAGACCCGTGAAACGTCACCCGTGAAACATACCCGTGAAACTTACCCGTGAAACTTACCCGTGAAACCTTGACCCGTGAAACTTACTAGTGAAACCTAGACCCGTGAAACGTCACCCGTGAAACATACCCGTGAAACTTACCCGTGAAACTTACCCGTGAAACCTTGACCCGTGAAACTTACCAGTGAAACCTAGACCCGTGAAACGTCACCCGTGAAACATACCCGTGAAACTTACCCGTGAAACTTACCCGTGAAACCTTGACCCGTGAAACTTACTAGTGAAACCTAGACCCGTGAAACGTCACCCGTGAAACATACCCGTGAAACTTACCAGTGAAACCTAGACCCGTGAAACGTCACCCGTGAAACTTACCCGTGAATCTTACCCGTAAAACCTTGACCCGTGAAACTTACCAGTAAAACCTAGACCCGTGAAACATCTCCCATGAAACATACCCGTGAAACTTACCCGTGAAACTTACCCGTGAAACCTTGACCCGTGAAACTCACCAGTGAAACCTAGACCCGTGAAACGTCACCTGTAAAACATACCCGTAAAACTTACCCGTGAAACTTACCCGTGAAACTTACCCGTGAAACCTTGTTCCGTGAAACTTTCCAGTGAAACCTAGACCCGTGAAACGTCACCCGTGAAACATACCCGTGAAACTTACCCGTGAAACTTACCCGTGAAACCTTGACCCGTGAAACTTACCAGTGAAACCTAGACCCGTGAAACGTCACCCGTGAAACTTACCCGTAAAACTTACCCGTAAAACTTACCCGTGAAACCTTGAACCGTGAAACTTACCAGTGAAACCTAGAACCGTGAAACGTCACCCGTGAAACATACCCGTGAAACTTACCCGTGAAACCTTGACCCGTGAAACTTACCAGTGAAACCAAGACCCGTGAAACGTCACCCGTGAAACATACCCGTGAAACTTACCCGTGAAACTTACCCGTGAATCCTTGACCCGTGAAACTTACCAGTGAAACCTAGACCCGTGAAACGTCACCCGTGAAACATACCCGTGAAACTTACCCGTGAAACTTACCCGTGAAACCTTGACCCGTGAAACTTACCAGTGAAACGTCACCTGTAAAACATACCCGTAAAACTTACTCGTGAAACTTACCCGTGAATCCTTGACCCGTAAAACGTCACCCGTGAAACATACCCGTGAAACTTACCCGTGAAACTTACCAGTGAAACCTTGACCCGTGAAACTAACCAGTGGAACCTAGACCCGTGAAACGTCACCCGTGAAACATACCCGTGAAACTTACCCGTGAAACTTACCCGTGAAACCTTGACCCGTGAAACTAACCAGTGGAACCTAGACCCGTGAAACGTCACCCGTGAAACATACCCGTGAAACTTACCCGTGAAACTTACCCGTGAAACTTACCCGTGAAACCTTGACCCGTGAAACTTACCAGTGAAACCTAGACCCGTGAAACGTCACCCGTGAAACATACCCGTGAAACTTACCCGTGAAACTTACCCGTGAAACCTTGACCCGTGAAACTAACCAGTGGAACCTAGACCCGTGAAACGTCACCCGTGAAACATACCCGTGAAACTTACCCGTGAAACTTACCCGTGAAACCTTGACCCGTGAAACTTACCAGTGAAACCTAGACCCGTGAAACGTCACCCGTGAAACTTACCAGTGAAACCTAGACCCGTGAAACGTCACCCGTGAAACATACCCGTGAAACTTACCCGTGAAACATACCCGTGAAACTTACCCGTGAAACTTACCCGTGAAACCTTGACCCGTGAAACTTACCAGTGAAACCTAGACCCGTGAAACTTACCCGTGAAACTTACCCGTGAAACCTTGACCCGTGAAACTTACTAGTGAAACCTAGACCCGTGAAACGTCACCCGTGAAACATACCCGTGAAACTTACCCGTGAATCTTACCCGTGAAACCTTGACCCGTGAAACTTACCAGTGAAACCTAGACCCGTGAAACGTCACCCGTGAAACATACCCGTGAAACTTACCCGTAAAACTTACCCGTAAAACCTTGACCCGTGAAACTTACCAGTGAAACCTAGACCCGTGAAACATCACCCATGAAACATACCCGTGAAACTTACCCGTGAATCTTACCCGTGAAACCTTGACCCGTGAAACTTACCAGTGAAACCTAGACCCGTGAAACGTCACCTGTAAAACATACCCGTAAAACTTACTCGTGAAACTTACCCGTGAATCCTTGACCCGTAAAACGTCACCCGTGAAACATACCCGTGAAACTTACCCGTGAAACTTACCAGTGAAACCTTAACCCGTGAAACTTACCAGTGGAACCTAGACCCGTGAAACGTCACCCGTGAAACATACCCGTGAAACTTACCCTTGAAACTTACCCGTGAAACCTTGACCCGTGAAACTTACCAGTGAAACCTAGACCCGTGAAACGTCACCCGTGAAACTTACCAGTGAAACCTAGACCCGTGAAACGTCACCCGTGAAACATACCCGTGAAACTTACCCGTGAAACTTACCCGTGAAACCTTGACCCGTGAAACTTACCAGTGAAACCTAGACCCGTGAAACGTCACCCGTGAAACATACCCGTGAAACGTCACCCGTGAAACATACCCGTGAAACTTACCCGTGAAACTTACCCGTGAAACGTCACCTGTAAAACATACCCGTAAAACTTACCCGTGAAACTTACCCGTGAAACCTTGACCCGTGAAACTTACCAGTGAAACCAAGACCCGTGAAACGTCATCCGTGAAACATACCCGTGAAACTTACCCGTGAAACTTACCCGTGAAACCTTGACCCGTGAAACTTACCAGTGAAACCTAGACCCGTGAAACGTCACCCGTGAAACATACCCGTGAAACTTACCAGTGAAACCTAAACCCGTGAAACGTCACCCGTGAAACTTACCCGTGAATCTTACCCGTAAAACCTTGACCCGTGAAACTTACCAGTAAAACCTAGACCCGTGAAACATCTCCCATGAAACATACCCGTGAAACTTACCCGTGAAACTTACCCGTGAAACCTTGACCCGTGAAACTTACCAGTGAAACCTAGACCCGTGAAACGTCACCTGTAAAACATACCCGTAAAACTTACCCGTGAAACTTACCCGTGAAACTTACCCGTGAAACCTTGTTCCGTGAAACTTTCCAGTGAAACCTAGACCCGTGAAACGTCACCCGTGAAACATACCCGTGAAACTTACCCGTGAAACTTACCCGTGAAACCTTGACCCGTGAAACTTACCAGTGAAACCTAGACCCGTGAAACGTCACCCGTGAAACTTACCCGTAAAACTTACCCGTAAAACTTACCCGTGAAACCTTGAACCGTGAAACTTACCAGTGAAACCTAGAACCGTGAAACGTCACCCGTGAAACATACCCGTGAAACTTACCCGTGAAACCTTGACCCGTGAAACTTACCAGTGAAACCAAGACCCGTGAAACGTCACCCGTGAAACATACCCGTGAAACTTACCCGTGAAACTTACCCGTGAATCCTTGACCCGTGAAACTTACCAGTGAAACCTAGACCCGTGAAACGTCACCCGTGAAACATACCCGTGAAACTTACCCGTGAAACTTACCCGTGAAACCTTGACCCGTGAAACTTACCAGTGAAACCTAGACCCGTGAAACGTCACCCGTGAAACTTACCCGTAAAACTTACCCGTGAAACTTACCCGTGAAACCTTGACCCGTGAAACTTACCAGTGAAACCTAGACCCGTGAAACGTCACCCGTGAAACTTACGCGTAAAACTTACCCGTGAAACTTACCCGTAAAACCTTGACCCGTGAAACTTACCAGTGAAACCTAGACCCGTGAAACGTCACCCGTGAAGCATACCCGTGAAACTTACCCGTAAAACCTTGACCCGTGAAACTTACCAGTGAAACCTAGACCCGTGAAACGTCACCCGTGAAACTTACCTGTGAAACTTACCCGTGAAACGTCACCTGTAAAACATACCCGTAAAACTTACCCGTGAAACTTACCCGTTAAACTTTGACCCGTGAAACTTACCAGTGAAACCAAGACCCGTGAAACGTCATCCGTGAAACATACCCGTGAAACTTACCCGTGAAACTTACCCGTGAAACCTTGACCCGTGAAACTTACCAGTGAAACCTAGACCCGTGAAATGTCACCCGTGAAACATACCCGTGAAACTTACCAGTGAAACCTAGACCCGTGAAACGTCACCCGTGAAACTTACCCGTGAAACTTACCCTTGAAACTTACCAGTGAAACCTTGACCCGTGAAACTTACCAGTGAAACCTAGACCCGTGAAACGTCACCCGTGAAACATACCCGTGAAACTTACCCGTGAAACTTACCCGTGAAACCTTGACCCGTGAAACTAACCAGTGGAACCTAGACCCGTGAAACGTCACCCGTGAAACATACCCGTGAAACTTACCCGTGAAACCTTGACCCGTGAAACTTACCAGTGAAACCTAGACCCGTGAAACGTCACCCGTGAAACTTACCAGTGAAACCTAGACCCGTGAAACGTCACCCGTGAAACATACCCGTGAAACTTACCCGTGAAACTTACCCGTGAAACCTTGACCCGTGAAACTTACCAGTGAAACCTAGACCCGTGAAACGTCACCCGTGAAACATACCCGTGAAACTTACCCGTGAAACTTACCCGTGAAACCTTGACCCGTGAAACTTACCAGTGAAACCTAGACCCGTGAAACGTCACCCGTGAAACATACCCGTGAAACTTACCCGTGAAACTTACCCGTGAAACCTTGACCCGTGAAACTTACCAGTGAAACCTAGACCCGTGAAACATCACCCATGAAACTTACCCGTGAAACTTACCCGTGAAACTTACCCGTGAAACCTTGACCCGTGAAACTTACCAGTGAAACCTAGACCCGTGAAACGTGACCTGTAAAACATACCCGTAAAACTTACCCGTGAAACTTACCCGTGAAACCTTGACCCGTGAAACTTACCAGTGAAACCTAGACCCGTGAAACGTCACCCGTGAAACATACCCGTGAAACTTACCCGTGAAACTTACCCGTAAAACTTACCCGTGAAACCTTGACCCGTGAAACTTACCAGTGAAACCTAGACCCGTGAAACGTCACCCGTGAAACATACCCGTGAAACTTACCCGTGAAACTTACCCGTAAAACCTTGACCCGTGAAACTTACCAGTGAAACCTAGACCCGTGAAACGTCACCCGTGAAACATACCTGTGAAACTTACCCGTGAAACTTACCCGTGAAACCTTGACCCGTGAAACTTACCAGTGAAACCTAGACCCGTGAAACGTCACCCGTGAAACATACCCGTGAAACTTACCCGTGAAACTTACCCGTGAAACCTTGACCCGTGAAACTTACCAGTGAAACCTAGACCCGTGAAACGTCACCCGTGAAACATACCCGTGAAACTTACCCGTGAAACTTACCCGTGAAACCTTGACCCGTGAAACTTACCAGTGAAACCTAGACCCGTGAAACGTCACCTGTAAAACATACCCGTAAAACTTACTCGTGAAACTTACCCGTGAATCCTTGACCCGTAAAACGTCACCCGTGAAACATACCCGTGAAACTTACCCGTGAAACTTACCAGTGAAACCTTGACCCGTGAAACTAACCAGTGGAACCTAGACCCGTGAAACGTCACCCGTGAAACTTACCCGTGAAACTTACCCGTGAAACCTTGACCCGTGAAACTAACCAGTGGAACCTAGACCCGTGAAACGTCACCCGTGAAACATACCCGTGAAACTTACCCGTGAAACTTACCCGTGAAACTTACCCGTGAAACCTTGACCCGTGAAACTTACCAGTGAAACCTAGACCCGTGAAACGTCACCCGTGAAACATACCCGTGAAACTTACCCGTGAAACTTACCCGTGAAACCTTGACCCGTGAAACTAACCAGTGGAACCTAGACCCGTGAAACGTCACCCGTGAAACATACCCGTGAAACTTACCCGTGAAACTTACCCGTGAAACCTTGACCCGTGAAACTTACCAGTGAAACCTAGACCCGTGAAACGTCACCCGTGAAACTTACCAGTGAAACCTAGACCCGTGAAACGTCACCCGTGAAACATACCCGTGAAACTTACCCGTGAAACTTACCCGTGAAACCTTGACCCGTGAAACTTACCAGTGAAACCTAGACCCGTGAAACGTCACCCGTGAAACATACCCGTGAAACTTACCCGTGAAACTTACCCGTGAAACATTGACCCGTGAAACTTACCAGTGAAACCTAGACCCGTGAAACGTCACCCGTGAAACATACCCGTGAAACTTACCCGTGAAACTTACCCGTGAAACCTTGACCCGTGAAACTTACCAGTGAAACCTAGACCCGTGAAACATCACCCATGAAACTTACCCGTGAAACTTACCCGTGAAACCTTGACCCGTGAAACTTACCAGTGAAACCTAGACCCGTGAAACGTGACCTGTAAAACATACCCGTAAAACTTACCCGTGAAACTTACCCGTGAAACCTTGACCCGTGAAACTTACCAGTGAAACCTAGACCCGTGAAACGTCACCCGTGAAACATACCCGTGAAACTTACCCGTGAAACTTACCCGTAAAACTTACCCGTGAAACCTTGACCCGTGAAACTTACCAGTGAAACCTAGACCCGTGAAACGTCACCCGTGAAACATACCCGTGAAACTTACCCGTGAAACTTACCCGTAAAACCTTGACCCGTGAAACTTACCAGTGAAACCTAGACCCGTGAAACGTCACCCGTGAAACATACCCGTGAAAGTTACCCGTGAAACTTACCCGTGAAACCTTGACCCGTGAAACTTACCAGTGAAACCTAGACCCGTGAAACGTCACCCGTGAAACATACCCGTGAAACTTACCCGTGAAACTTACCCGTGAAACCTTGACCCGTGAAACTTACCAGTGAAACCTAGACCCGTGAAACGTCACCCGTGAAACATACCCGTGAAACTTACCCGTGAAACTTACCCGTGAAACCTTGACCCGTGAAACTTACTAGTGAAACCTAGACCCGTGAAACGTCACCCGTGAAACATACCCGTGAAACTTACCCGTGAATCTTACCCGTGAAACCTTGACCCGTGAAACTTACCAGTGAAACCTAGACCCGTGAAACGTCACCCGTGAAACATACCCGTGAAACTTACCCGTAAAACTTACCCGTAAAACCTTGACCCGTGAAACTTACCAGTGAAACCTAGACCCGTGAAACATCACCCATGAAACATACCCGTGAAACTTACCCGTGAATCTTACCCGTGAAACCTTGACCCGTGAAACTTACCAGTGAAACCTAGACCCGTGAAACGTCACCTGTAAAACATACCCGTAAAACTTACTCGTGAAACTTACCCGTGAATCCTTGACCCGTAAAACGTCACCCGTGAAACATACCCGTGAAACTTACCCGTGAAACTTACCAGTGAAACCTTGACCCGTGAAACTTACCAGTGGAACCTAGACCCGTGAAACGTCACCCGTGAAACATACCCGTGAAACTTACCCGTGAAACTTACCCGTGAAACCTTGACCCGTGAAACTTACCAGTGAAACCTAGACCCGTGAAACGTCACCCGTGAAACTTACCAGTGAAACCTAGACCCGTGAAACGTCACCCGTGAAACATACCCGTGAAACTTACCCGTGAAACTTACCCGTGAAACCTTGACCCGTGAAACTTACCAGTGAAACCTAGACCCGTGAAACGTCACCCGTGAAACATACCCGTGAAACGTCACCCGTGAAACATACCCGTGAAACTTACCCGTGAAACTTACCCGTGAAACGTCACCTGTAAAACATACCCGTAAAACTTACCCGTGAAACTTACCCGTGAAACCTTGACCCGTGAAACTTACCAGTGAAACCAAGACCCGTGAAACGTCATCCGTGAAACATACCCGTGAAACTTACCCGTGAAACTTACCCGTGAAACCTTGACCCGTGAAACTTACCAGTGAAACCTAGACCCGTGAAACGTCACCCGTGAAACATACCCGTGAAACTTACCAGTGAAACCTAGACCCGTGAAACGTCACCCGTGAAACTTACCCGTGAATCTTACCCGTAAAACCTTGACCCGTGAAACTTACCAGTAAAACCTAGACCCGTGAAACATCTCCCATGAAACATACCCGTGAAACTTACCCGTGAAACTTACCCGTGAAACCTTGACCCGTGAAACTTACCAGTGAAACCTAGACCCGTGAAACGTCACCTGTAAAACATACCCGTAAAACTTACCCGTGAAACTTACCCGTGAAACTTACCCGTGAAACCTTGTTCCGTGAAACTTTCCAGTGAAACCTAGACCCGTGAAACGTCACCCGTGAAACATACCCGTGAAACTTACCCGTGAAACTTACCCGTGAAACCTTGACCCGTGAAACTTACCAGTGAAACCTAGACCCGTGAAACGTCACCCGTGAAACTTACCCGTAAAACTTACCCGTAAAACTTACCCGTGAAACCTTGAACCGTGAAACTTACCAGTGAAACCTAGAACCGTGAAACGTCACCCGTGAAACATACCCGTGAAACTTACCCGTGAAACCTTGACCCGTGAAACTTACCAGTGAAACCAAGACCCGTGAAACGTCACCCGTGAAACATACCCGTGAAACTTACCCGTGAAACTTACCCGTGAATCCTTGACCCGTGAAACTTACCAGTGAAACCTAGACCCGTGAAACGTCACCCGTGAAACATACCCGTGAAACTTACCCGTGAAACTTACCCGTGAAACCTTGACCCGTGAAACTTACCAGTGAAACCTAGACCCGTGAAACGTCACCCGTGAAACTTACCCGTAAAACTTACCCGTGAAACTTACCCGTGAAACCTTGACCCGTGAAACTTACCAGTGAAACCTAGACCCGTGAAACGTCACCCGTGAAACTTACGCGTAAAACTTACCCGTGAAACTTACCCGTAAAACCTTGACCCGTGAAACTTACCAGTGAAACCTAGACCCGTGAAAGGTCACCCGTGAAACATACCCGTGAAACTTACCCGTGAAACTTACCCGTAAAACCTTGACCCGTGAAACTTACCAGTGAAACCTAGACCCGTGAAACGTCACCCGTGAAACTTACCTGTGAAACTTACCCGTGAAACGTCACCTGTAAAACATACCCGTAAAACTTACCCGTGAAACTTACCCGTTAAACTTTGACCCGTGAAACTTACCAGTGAAACCAAGACCCGTGAAACGTCATCCGTGAAACATACCCGTGAAACTTACCCGTGAAACTTACCCGTGAAACCTTGACCCGTGAAACTTACCAGTGAAACCTAGACCCGTGAAATGTCACCCGTGAAACATACCCGTGAAACTTACCAGTGAAACCTAGACCCGTGAAACGTCACCCGTGAAACTTACCCGTGAAACTTACCCTTGAAACTTACCCGTGAAACCTTGACCCGTGAAACTTACCAGTGAAACCTAGACCCGTGAAACGTCACCCGTGAAACATACCCGTGAAACTTACCCGTGAAACTTACCCGTGAAACCTTGACCCGTGAAACTAACCAGTGGAACCTAGACCCGTGAAACGTCACCCGTGAAACATACCCGTGAAACTTACCCGTGAAACCTTGACCCGTGAAACTTACCAGTGAAACCTAGACCCGTAAAACGTCACCCGTGAAACTTACCAGTGAAACCTAGACCCGTGAAACGTCACCCGTGAAACATACCCGTGAAACTTACCCGTGAAACTTACCCGTGAAACCTTGACCCGTGAAACTTACCAGTGAAACCTAGACCCGTGAAACGTCACCCGTGAAACATACCCGTGAAACTTACCCGTGAAACTTACCCGTGAAACCTTGACCCGTGAAACTTACCAGTGAAACCTAGACCCGTGAAACGTCACCCGTGAAACATACCCGTGAGACTTACCCGTGAAACTTACCCGTGAAACCTTGACCCGTGAAACTTACCAGTGAAACCTAGACCCGTGAAACATCACCCATGAAACTTACCCGTGAAACTTACCCGTGAAACTTACCCGTGAAACCTTGACCCGTGAAACTTACCAGTGAAACCTAGACCCGTGAAACGTGACCTGTAAAACATACCCGTAAAACTTACCCGTGAAACTTACCCGTGAAACCTTGACCCGTGAAACTTAACAGGGAAACCTAGACCCGTGAAACGTCACCCGTGAAACATACCCGTGAAACTTACCCGTGAAACTTACCCGTAAAACTTACCCGTGAAACCTTGACCCGTGAAACTTACCAGTGAAACCTAGACCCGTGAAACGTCACCCGTGAAACATACCCGTGAAACTTACCCGTGAAACTTACCCGTAAAACCTTGACCCGTGAAACTTACCAGTGAAACCTAGACCCGTGAAACGTCACCCGTGAAACATACCCGTGAAACTTACCCGTGAAACTTACCCGTGAATCCTTGACCCGTGAAACTTACCAGTGAAACCTAGACCCGTGAAACGTCACCCGTGAAACATACCCGTGAAACTTACCCGTGAAACTTACCCGTGAAACCTTGACCCGTGAAACTTACCAGTGAAACCTAGACCCGTGAAACGTCACCCGTGAAACATACCCGTGAAACTTACCCGTGAAACTTACCCGTGAAACCTTGACCCGTGAAACTTACTAGTGAAACCTAGACCCGTGAAACGTCACCCGTGAAACATACCCGTGAAACTTACCCGTGAATCTTACCCGTGAAACCTTGACCCGTGAAACTTACCAGTGAAACCTAGACCCGTGAAACGTCACCCGTGAAACATACCCGTGAAACTTACCCGTAAAACTTACCCGTGAAACTTACCCGTAAAACCTTGACCCGTGAAACTTACCAGTGAAACCTAGACCCGTGAAACGTCACCCGTGAAACATACCCGTGAAACTTACCCGTGAAACTTACCCGTGAAACCTTGACCCGTGAAACTTACCAGTGAAACCTAGACCCGTGAAACGTCACCCGTGAAACATACCCGTGAAACTTACCCGTGAAACTTACCCGTGAAACCTTGACCCGTGAAACTTACCAGTGAAACCTAGACCCGTGAAACATCACCCATGAAACATACCCGTGAAACTTACCCGTGAATCTTACCCGTGAAACCTTGACCCGTGAAACTTACCAGTGAAACCTAGACCCGTGAAACGTCACCTGTAAAACATACCCGTAAAACTTACTCGTGAAACTTACCCGTGAATCCTTGACCCGTAAAACGTCACCCGTGAAACATACCCGTGAAACTTACCCGTGAAACTTACCAGTGAAACCTTGACCCGTGAAACTTACCAGTGGAACCTAGACCCGTGAAACGTCACCCGTGAAACATACCCGTGAAACTTACCCGTGAAACTTACCCGTGAAACTTACCCGTGAAACCTTGACCCGTGAAACTTACCAGTGAAACCTAGACCCGTGAAACGTCACCCGTGAAACTTACCAGTGAAACCTAGACCCGTGAAACGTCACCCGTGAAACATACCCGTGAAACTTACCCGTGAAACTTACCCGTGAAACCTTGACCCGTGAAACTTACCAGTGAAACCTAGACCCGTGAAACGTCACCCGTGAAACATACCCGTGAAACGTCACCCGTGAAACATACCCGTGAAACTTACCCGTGAAACTTACCCGTGAAACGTCACCTGTAAAACATACCCGTAAAACTTACCCGTAAAACTTACCCGTGAAACCTTGACCCGTGAAACTTACCAGTGAAACCAAGACCCGTGAAACGTCATCCGTGAAACATACCCGTGAAACTTACCCGTGAAACTTACCCGTGAAACCTTGACCCGTGAAACTTACCAGTGAAACCTAGACCCGTGAAACGTCACCCGTGAAACATACCCGTGAAACTTACCAGTGAAACCTAGACCCGTGAAACGTCACCCGTGAAACTTACCCGTGAATCTTACCCGTAAAACCTTGACCCGTGAAACTTACCAGTAAAACCTAGACCCGTGAAACATCTCCCATTAAACATACCCGTGAAACTTACCCGTGAAACTTACCCGTGAAACCTTGACCCGTGAAACTTACCAGTGAAACCTAGACCCGTGAAACGTCACCTGTAAAACATACCCGTAAAACTTACCCGTGAAACTTACCCGTGAAACTTACCCGTGAAACCTTGTTCCGTGAAACTTTCCAGTGAAACCTAGACCCGTGAAACGTCACCCGTGAAACATACCCGTGAAACTTACCCGTGAAACTTACCCGTGAAACCTTGACCCGTGAAACTTACCAGTGAAACCTAGACCCGTGAAACGTCACCCGTGAAACTTACCCGTAAAACTTACCCGTAAAACTTACCCGTGGAACCTTGAACCGTGAAACTTACCAGTGAAACCTAGAACCGTGAAACGTCACCCGTGAAACATACCCGTGAAACTTACCCGTGAAACCTTGACCCGTGAAACTTACCAGTGAAACCAAGACCCGTGAAACGTCACCCGTGAAACATACCCGTGAAACTTACCCGTGAAACTTACCCGTGAATCCTAGACCCGTGAAACTTACCAGTGAAACCTAGACCCGTGAAACGTCACCCGTGAAACATACCCGTGAAACTTACCCGTGAAACTTACCCGTGAAACCTTGACCCGTGAAACTTACCAGTGAAACCTAGACCCGTGAAACGTCACCCGTGAAACTTACCCGTAAAACTTACCCGTGAAACTTACCCGTGAAACCTTGACCCGTGAAACTTACCAGTGAAACCTAGACCCGTGAAACGTCACCCGTGAAACTTACGCGTAAAACTTACCCGTGAAACTTACCCGTAAAACCTTGACCCGTGAAACTTACCAGTGAAACCTAGACCCGTGAAACGTCACCCGTGAAACATACCCGTGAAACTTACCCGTGAAACTTACCCGTAAAACCTTGACCCGTGAAACTTACCAGTGAAACCTAGACCCGTGAAACGTCACCCGTGAAACTTACCTGTGAAACTTACCCGTGAAACGTCACCTGTAAAACATACCCGTAAAACTTACCCGTGAAACTTACCCGTTAAACTTTGACCCGTGAAACTTACCAGTGAAACCAAGACCCGTGAAACGTCATCCGTGAAACATACCCGTGAAACTTACCCGTGAAACTTACCCGTGAAACCTTGACCCGTGAAACTTACCAGTGAAACCTAGACCCGTGAAATGTCACCCGTGAAACATACCCGTGAAACTTACCAGTGAAACCTAGACCCGTGAAACGTCACCCGTGAAATTTACCCGTGAAACTTACCCTTGAAACTTACCCGTGAAACCTTGACCCGTGAAACTTACCAGTGAAACCTAGACCCGTGTAACGTCACCCGTGAAACATACCCGTGAAACTTACCCGTGAAACTTACCCGTGAAACTTTGACCCGTGAAACTAACCAGTGGAACCTAGACCCGTGAAACGTCACCCGTGAAACATACCCGTGAAACTTACCCGTGAACTTACCCGTGAAACCTTGACCCGTGAAACTTACCAGTGAAACCTAGACCCGTGAAACGTCACCCGTGAAACTTACCAGTGAAACCTAGACCCGTGAAACGTCACCCGTGAAACATACCCGTGAAACTTACCCGTGAAACTTACCCGTGAAACCTTGACCCGTGAAACTTACCAGTGAAACCTAGACCCGTGAAACGTCACCCGTGAAACATACCCGTGAAACTTACCCGTGAAACTTACCCGTGAAACCTTGACCCGTGAAACTTACCAGTGAAACCTAGACCCGTGAAACGTCACCCGTGAAACATACCCGTGAAACTTACCCGTGAAACTTACCCGTGAAACCTTGACCCGTGAAACTTACCAGTGAAACCTAGACCCGTGAAACATCACCCATGAAACTTACCCGTGAAACTTACCCGTGAAACTAACCCGTGAAACCTTGACCCGTGAAACTTACCAGTGAAACCTAGACCCGTGAAACGTGACCTGTAAAACATACCCGTAAAACTTACCCGTGAAACTTACCCGTGAAACCTTGACCCGTGAAACTTACCAGTGAAACCTAGACCCGTGAAACGTCACCCGTGAAACATACCCGTGAAACTTACCCGTGAAACTTACCCGTGAAACTTACCAGTGAAACCTAGACCCGTCAAACATCACCCATGAAACATACCCGTGAAACTTACCCGTGAAACTTACCCGTGAAACCTTGACCCGTGAAACTTACCAGTGAAACCTAGACCCGTGAAACGTCACCTGTAAAACATACCCGTAAAACTTACCCGTGAAACTTACCCGTGAAACCTTGACCCGTGAAACTTACCAGTGAAACCTAGACTCGTGAAACGTCACCCGTGAAACGTCACCCGTGAAACTTACCCGTAAAACTTACCCGTGAAACTTACCCGTGAAACCTTGACCCGTGAAACTTACCAGTGAAACCTAGACTCGTGAAACGTCACCCGTGAAACATACCCGTGAAACTTACCCGTGAAACTTACCCGTAAAACCTTGACCCGTGAAACTTACCAGTGAAACCTAGACCCGTGAAACGTCACCCGTGAAACATACCCGTGAAACTTACCCGTGAAACTTACCCGTGAAACTTTGACCCGTGAAACTTACCAGGGAAACCTAAACCCGTGAAACGTCACCCGTGAAACATACCCGTGAAACTTACCCGTGAAACTTACCCGTGAAACCTTGACCCGTGAAACTTACCAGTGAAACCTAGACCCGTGTAACATCACCCATGAAACGTCACCCGTGAAACTTACCCGTAAAACTTACCTGTGAAACTTACCCGTGAAACCTTGACCCGTGAAACTTACCAGTGAAACCTAGACCCGTGAAACATCACCCATGAAACATACCCGTGAAACTTACCCGTGAAACTTATTCGTGAAACCTAGACCCGTGAAACTTACCAGTGAAACCTAGACCCGTGAAACGTCGCCTGTAAAACATACCCGTAAAACTTACCCGTGAAACTTACAAGTGAAACCTTGACCCGTGAAACTTTCCAGTGAAACCTAGACACGTGAAACGTCACCCGTGAAACATACCCGTGAAACTTACCCGTGAAACTTACCCGTGAAACCTTGACCCGTGAAACTTACCAGTGAAACCTAGACCCGTGAAACGTCACCCGTGAAACATACCCGTGAAACTTACCCGTGAAACTTACCCGTAAAACCTTGACTTGTGAAACTTACCAGTGAAACCTAGACCCGTGAAACGTCACCCGTGAAACATACCCGTGAAACTTACCCGTGAAACTTACCCGTGAAACCTTGACCCGTGAAACTTACCAGTGAAACCTAGACCCGTGAAACGTCACCCGTGAAACATACCCGTGAAACTTACCCGTGAAACTTACCCGTGAAACTTACCCGTGAAACCTTGACCCGTGAAACCTTGACCCGTGAAACTTACCAGTGAAACCTAGACCCGTGAAACGTCACCCGTGAAACATACCCGTGAAACTTACCCGTGAAACTTACCCGTGAAACCTTGACCCGTGAAACTTACTAGTGAAACCTAGACCCGTGAAACGTCACCCGTGAAACATACCCGTGAAACTTACCCGTGAAACTTACCCGTGAAACTTACCCGTGAAACTTACCCGTAAAACCTTGACCCGTGAAACTTACCAGTGAAACCTAGACCCGTGAAACATCACCCATGAAACATACCCGTGAAACTTACCCGTGAATCTTACCCGTGAAACCTTGACCCGTGAAACTTACCAGTGAAACCTAGACCCGTGAAACGTCACCTGTAAAACATACCCGTAAAACTTACCCGTGAAACTTACCCGTGAAACCTTGACCCGTGAAACTTACCAGTGAAACCAAGACCCGTGAAACATACCCGTGAAACATACCCGTGAAACTTACCCGTAAAACTTACCCGTGAAACCTTGACCCGTGAAACTTACCAGTGAAACCTAGACCCGTGAAACGTCACCTGTAAAACATACCCGTAAAACTTACCCGTGAAACTTACCCGTGAAACTTACCCGTGAAACCTTGACCCGTGAAACTTTCCAGTGAAACCTAGACCCGTGAAACGTCACCCGTGAAACATACCCGTGAAACTTACCCGTGAAACTTACCCGTGAAACCTTGACCCGTGAAACTTACCAGTGAAACCTAGACCCGTGAAACGTCACCCGTGAAACTTACCCGTAAAACTTACCCGTGAAACTTACCCGTGAAACCTTGACCCGTGAAACTTACCAGTGAAACCTAGACCCGTGAAACGTCACCCGTGAAACATACCCGTGAAACTTACCCGTGAAACCTTGACCCGTGAAACTTACCAGTGAAACCTAGACCCGTGAAACGTCACCCGTGAAACTTACGCGTAAAACTTACCCGTGAAACGTCACCCGTGAAACATACCCGTGAAACTTACCCGTGAAACCTTGACCCGTGAAACTTACCAGTGAAACCTAGACCCGTGAAACATCACCCATGAAACATACCCGTGAAACTTACCCGTGAAACTTACCCGTGAAACCTAGACCCGTGAAACTTACCAGTGAAACCTAGACCCGTGAAACGTCGCCTGTAAAACATACCCGTAAAACTTACCCGTGAAACTTACCCGTGAAACCTTGACCCGTGAAACTTTCCAGTGAAACCTAGACCCGTGAAACGTCACCCGTGAAACATACCCGTGAAACTTACCCGTGAAACTTACCCGTGAAACCTTGACCCGTGAAACTTACCAGTGAAACCTAGACCCGTGAAACGTCACCCGTGAAACGTCACCCGTGAAACGTCACCCGTGAAACGTCACCCGTGAAACTTACCCGTAAAACTTACCCGTGAAACTTACCCGTGAAACCTTGACCCGTGAAACTTACCAGTGAAACCTAGACCCGTGAAACGTCACCCGTGAAACATACCCGTGAAACTTACCCGTGAAACTTACCCGTAAAACCTTGACCCGTGAAACTTACCAGTGAAACCTAGACCCGTGAAACGTCACCCGTGAAACATACCCGTGAAACTTACCCGTGAAACTTACCCGTGAAACCTTGACCCGTGAAACTTACCAGTGAAACCTAGACCCGTGAAACGTCACCCGTGAAACATACCCGTGAAACTTACCCGTGAAACTTACCCGTGAAACCTTGACCCGTGAAACTTACCAGTGAAACCTAGACCCGGGAAACGTCACCCGTGAAACATACCCGTGAAACTTACCCGTGAATCTTACCCGTGAAACCTTGACCCGTGAAACTTACTAGTGAAACCTAGACCCGTGAAACGTCACCCGTGAAACATACCCGTGAAACTTACCCGTGAAACTTACCCGTGAAACCTTGACCCGTGAAACTTACCAGTGAAACCTAGACCCGTGAAACGTCACCCGTGAAACATACCCGTGAAACTTACCCGTGAAACTTACCCGTGAAACCTTGACCCGTGAAACTAACCAGTGGAACCTAGACCCGTGAAACGTCACCCGTGAAACATACCCGTGAAACTTACCCGTGAAACTTACCCGTGAAACCTTGACCCGTGAAACTTACCAGTGAAACCTAGACCCGTGAAACGTCACCCGTGAAACTTACCAGTGAAACCTAGACCCGTGAAACGTCACCCGTGAAACATACCCGTGAAACTTACCCGTGAAACCTTGACCCGTGAAACTTACCAGTGAAACCTAGACCCGTGAAACGTCACCCGTGAAACATACCCGTGAAACTTACCCGTGAAACTTACCCGTGAAACCTTGACCCGTGAAACTTACCAGTGAAACCTAGACCCGTGAAACGTCACCCGTGAAACATACCCGTGAAACTTACCCGTGAAACTTACCCGTGAAACCTTGACCCGTGAAACTTACCAGTGAAACCTAGACCCGTGAAACATCACCCATGAAACTTACATGTGAAACTTACCCGTGAAACTTACCCGTGAAACCTTGACCCGTGAAACTTACCAGTGAAACCTAGACCCGTGAAACGTGACCTGTAAAACATACCCGTAAAACTTACCCGTGAAACTTACCCGTGAAACCTTGACCCGTGAAACTTACCAGTGAAACCTAGACCCGTGAAACGTCACCCGTGAAACATACCCGTGAAACTTACCCGTGAAACTTACCCGTAAAACTTACCCGTGAAACCTTGACCCGTGAAACTTACCAGTGAAACCTAGACCCGTGAAACGTCACCCGTGAAACATACCCGTGAAACTTACCCGTGAAACTTACCCGTAAAACCTTGACCCGTGAAACTTACCAGTGAAACCTAGACCCGTGAAACGTCACCCGTGAAACATACCCGTGAAACTTACCCGTGAAACTTACCCGTGAAACCTTGACCCGTGAAACTTACCAGTGAAACCTAGACCCGTGAAACGTCACCCGTGAAACATACCCGTGAAACTTACCCGTGAAACTTACCCGTGAAACCTTGACCCGTGAAACTTACCAGTGAAACCTAGACCCGTGAAACGTCACCCGTGAAACATACCCGTGAAACTTACCCGTGAAACTTACCCGTGAAACCTTGACCCGTGAAACTTACTAGTGAAACCTAGACCCGTGGAACGTCACCCGTGAAACATACCCGTGAAACTTACCTGTGAATCTTACCCGTGAAACCTTGACCCGTGAAACTTACCAGTGAAACCTAGACCCGTGAAACGTCACCCGTGAAACATACCCGTGAAACTTACCCGTAAAACTTACCCGTAAAACTTTGACCCGTGAAACTTACCAGTGAAACCTAGACCCGTGAAACATCACCCATGAAACATACCCGTGAAACTTACCCGTGAATCTTACCCGTGAAACCTTGACCCGTGAAACTTACCAGTGAAACCT
The DNA here is from genome assembly GCA_947534325.1 of Agonum fuliginosum. Taxonomy (NCBI): domain Eukaryota; kingdom Metazoa; phylum Arthropoda; class Insecta; order Coleoptera; family Carabidae; genus Agonum; species Agonum fuliginosum. Next base: position 26,501,850 of record OX384036.1, read on the forward strand.
AGACCCGTGAAACGTCACCTGTAAAACATACCCGTAAAACTTACTCGTGAAACTTACCCGTGAATCCTTGACCCGTAAAACGTCACCCGTGAAACATACCCGTGAAACTTACCCGTGAAACTTACCAGTGAAACCTTGACCCGTGAAACTTACCAGTGGAACCTAGACCCGTGAAACGTCACCCGTAAAACATACCCGTGAAACTTACCCGTGAAACTTACCCGTGAAACCTTGACCCGTGAAACTTACCAGTGAAACCTAGACCCGTGAAACGTCACCCGTGAAACTTACCAGTGAAACCTAGACCCGTGAAACGTCACCCGTGAAACATACCCGTGAAACTTACCCGTGAAACTTACCCGTGAAACCTTGACCCGTGAAACTTACCAGTGAAACCTAGACCCGTGAAACGTCACCCGTGAAACATACCCGTGAAACGTCACCCGTGAAACATTCCCGTGAAACTTACCCGTGAAACTTACCCGTGAAACGTCACCTGTAAAACATACCCGTAAAACTTACCCGTGAAACTTACCCGTGAAACCTTGACCCGTGAAACTTACCAGTGAAACCAAGACCCGTGAAACGTCATCCGTGAAACATACCCGTGAAACTTACCCGTGAAACTTACCCGTGAAACCTTGACCCGTGAAACTTACCAGTGAAACCTAGACCCGTGAAACGTCACCCGTGAAACATACCCGTGAAACTTACCCGTGAAACATACCCGTGAAACCTTGACCCGTGAAACTTACCAGTGAAACCTAGACCCGTGAAACGTCACCCGTGAAACTTACCCGTAAAACTTACCCGTGAAACTTACCTGTGAAACCTTGACCCGTGAAACTTACCAGTGAAACCTAGACCCGTGAAACGTCACCCGTGAAACTTACCCGTGAAACTTACCCGTGAAACCTTGATCCGTGAAACTTACCAGTGAAACCTAGACCCGTGAAACGTCACCCGTGAAACATACCCGTGAAACTTACCCGTGAAACTTACCCGTGAAACCTTGACCCGTGAAACTTACCAGTGAAACCTAGACCCGTGAAACGTCACCCGTGAAACTTACCCGTAAAACTTACCCGTGAAACTTACCCGTAAAACTTACCCGTGAAACTTACCCGTGAAACCTTGACCCGTGAAACTTACCAGTGAAACCTAGACCCGTGAAACGTTACCCGTGAAACTTACCCGTAAAACTTACCCGTAAAACTTACCCGTGAAACCTTGAACCGTGAAACTTACCAGTGAAACCTAGAACCGTGAAACGTCACCCGTGAAACATACCCGTGAAACTTACCCGTGAAACCTTGACCCGTGAAACTTACCAGTGAAACCAAGACCCGTGAAACGTCACCCGTGAAACATACCCGTGAAACTTACCCGTGAAACTTACCCGTGAATCCTTGACCCGTGAAACTTACCAGTGAAACCTAGACCCGTGAAACGTCACCCGTGAAACATACCCGTGAAACTTACCCGTGAAACTTACCCGTGAAACCTTGACCCGTGAAACTTACCAGTGAAACCTAGACCCGTGAAACGTCACCCGTGAAACTTACCCGTAAAACTTACCCGTGAAACTTACCCGTGAAACCTTGACCCGTGAAACTTACCAGTGAAACCTAGACCCGTGAAACGTCACCCGTGAAACTTACGCGTAAAACTTACCCGTGAAACTTACCCGTAAAACCTTGACCCGTGAAACTTACCAGTGAAACCTAGACCCGTGAAACGTCACCCGTGAAACATACCCGTGAAACTTACCCGTGAAACTTACCCGTAAAACCTTGACCCGTGAAACTTACCAGTGAAACCTAGACCCGTGAAACGTCACCCGTGAAACTTACCTGTGAAACTTACCCGTGAAACGTCACCTGTAAAACATACCCGTAAAACTTACCCGTGAAACTTACCCGTTAAACTTTGACCCGTGAAACTTACCAGTGAAACCAAGACCCGTGAAACGTCATCCGTGAAACATACCCGTGAAACTTACCCGTGAAACTTACCCGTGAAACCTTGACCCGTGAAACTTACCAGTGAAACCTAGACCCGTGAAATGTCACCCGTGAAACATACCCGTGAAACTTACCAGTGAAACCTAGACCCGTGAAACGTCACCCGTGAAACTTACCCGTGAAACTTACCCTTGAAACTTACCCGTGAAACCTTGACCCGTGAAACTTACCAGTGAAACCTAGACCCGTGAAACGTCACCCGTGAAACATACCCGTGAAACTTACCCGTGAAACTTACCCGTGAAACCTTGACCCGTGAAACTAACCAGTGGAACCTAGACCCGTGAAACGTCACCCGTGAAACATACCCGTGAAACTTACCCGTGAAACCTTGACCCGTGAAACTTACCAGTGAAACCTAGACCCGTGAAACGTCACCCGTGAAACTTACCAGTGAAACCTAGACCCGTGAAACGTCACCCGTGAAACATACCCGTGAAACTTACCCGTGAAACTTACCCGTGAAACCTTGACCCGTGAAACTTACCAGTGAAACCTAGACCCGTGAAACGTCACCCGTGAAACATACCCGTGAAACTTACCCGTGAAACTTACCCGTGAAACCTTGACCCGTGAAACTTACCAGTGAAACCTAGACCCGTGAAACGTCACCCGTGAAACATACCCGTGAAACTTACCCGTGAAACTTACCCGTGAAACCTTGACCCGTGAAACTTACCAGTGAAACCTAGACCCGTGAAACATCACCCATGAAACTTACCCGTGAAACTTACCCGTGAAACTTACCCGTGAAACCTTGACCCGTGAAACTTACCAGTGAAACCTAGACCCGTGAAACGTGACCTGTAAAACATACCCGTAAAACTTACCCGTGAAACTTACCCGTGAAACCTTGACCCGTGAAACTTACCAGTGAAACCTAGACCCGTGAAACGTCACCCGTGAAACATACCCGTGAAACTTACCCGTGAAACTTACCCGTAAAACTTACCCGTGAAACCTTGACCCGTGAAACTTACCAGTGAAACCTAGACCCGTGAAACGTCACCCGTGAAACATACCCGTGAAACTTACCCGTGAAACTTACCCGTGAAACCTTGACCCGTGAAACTTACCAGTGAAACCTAGACCCGTGAAACGTCACCCGTGAAACTTACCCGTAAAACTTACCCGTGAAACTTACCCGTGAAACCTTGACCCGTGAAACTTACCAGTGAAACCTAGACCCGTGAAACGTCACCCGTGAAACTTACGCGTAAAACTTACCCGTGAAACTTACCCGTAAAACCTTGACCCGTGAAACTTACCAGTGAAACCTAGACCCGTGAAACGTCACCCGTGAAACATACCCGTGAAACTTACCCGTGAAACTTACCCGTAAAACCTTGACCCGTGAAACTTACCAGTGAAACCTAGACCCGTGAAACGTCACCCGTGAAACTTACCTGTGAAACTTACCCGTGAAACGTCACCTGTAAAACATACCCGTAAAACTTACCCGTAAAACTTACCCGTTAAACTTTGACCCGTGAAACTTACCAGTGAAACCAAGACCCGTGAAACGTCATCCGTGAAACATACCCGTGAAACTTACCCGTGAAACTTACCCGTGAAACCTTGACCCGTGAAACTTACCAGTGAAACCTAGACCCGTGAAATGTCACCCGTGAAACATACCCGTGAAACTTACCAGTGAAACCTAGACCCGTGAAACGTCACCCGTGAAACTTACCCGTGAAACTTACCCTTGAAACTTACCCGTGAAACCTTGACCCGTGAAACTTACCAGTGAAACCTAGACCCGTGAAACGTCACCCGTGAAACATACCCGTGAAACTTACCCGTGAAACTTACCCGTGAAACCTTGACCCGTGAAACTAACCAGTGGAACCTAGACCCGTGAAACGTCACCCGTGAAACATACCCGTGAAACTTACCCGTGAAACCTTGACCCGTGAAACTTACCAGTGAAACCTAGACCCGTGAAACGTCACCCGTGAAACTTACCAGTGAAACCTAGACCCGTGAAACGTCACCCGTGAAACATACCCGTGAAACTTACCCGTGAAACTTACCCGTGAAACCTTGACCCGTGAAACTTACCAGTGAAACCTAGACCCGTGAAACGTCACCCGTGAAACATACCCGTGAAACTTACCCGTGAAACTTACCCGTGAAACCTTGACCCGTGAAACTTACCAGTGAAACCTAGACCCGTGAAACGTCACCCGTGAAACATACCCGTGAAACTTACCCGTGAAACTTACCCGTGAAACCTTGACCCGTGAAACTTACCAGTGAAACCTAGACCCGTGAAACATCACCCATGAAACTTACCCGTGAAACTTACCCGTGAAACTTACCCGTGAAACCTTGACCCGTGAAACTTACCAGTGAAACCTAGACCCGTGAAACGTGACCTGTAAAACATACCCGTAAAACTTACCCGTGAAACTTACCCGTGAAACCTTGACCCGTGAAACTTACCAGTGAAACCTAGACCCGTGAAACGTCACCCGTGAAACATACCCGTGAAACTTACCCGTGAAACTTACCCGTAAAACTTACCCGTGAAACCTTGACCCGTGAAACTTACCAGTGAAACCTAGACCCGTGAAACGTCACCCGTGAAACATACCCGTGAAACTTACCCGTGAAACTTACCCGTAAAACCTTGACCCGTGAAACTTACCAGTGAAACCTAGACCCGTGAAACGTCACCCGTGAAACATACCTGTGAAACTTACCCGTGAAACTTACCCGTGAAACCTTGACCCGTGAAACTTACCAGTGAAACCTAGACCCGTGAAACGTCACCCGTGAAACATACCCGTGAAACTTACCCGTGAAACTTACCCGTGAAACCTTGACCCGTGAAACTTACCAGTGAAACCTAGACCCGTGAAACGTCACCCGTGAAACATACCCGTGAAACTTACCCGTGAAACTTACCCGTGAAACCTTGACCCGTGAAACTTACTAGTGAAACCTAGACCCGTGAAACGTCACCCGTGAAACATACCCGTGAAACTTACCCGTGAATCTTACCCGTGAAACCTTGACCCGTGAAACTTACCAGTGAAACCTAGACCCGTGAAACGTCACCCGTGAAACATACCCGTGAAACTTACCCGTAAAACTTACCCGTAAAACCTTGACCCGTGAAACTTACCAGTGAAACCTAGACCCGTGAAACATCACCCATGAAACATACCCGTGAAACTTACCCGTGAATCTTACCCGTGAAACCTTGACCCGTGAAACTTACCAGTGAAACCTAGACCCGTGAAACGTCACCTGTAAAACATACCCGTAAAACTTACTCGTGAAACTTACCCGTGAATCCTTGACCCGTAAAACGTCACCCGTGAAACATACCCGTGAAACTTACCCGTGAAACTTACCAGTGAAACCTTGACCCGTGAAACTAACCAGTGGAACCTAGACCCGTGAAACGTCACCCGTGAAACATACCCGTGAAACTTACCCGTGAAACTTACCCGTGAAACCTTGACCCGTGAAACTAACCAGTGGAACCTAGACCCGTGAAACGTCACCCGTGAAACATACCCGTGAAACTTACCCGTGAAACTTACCCGTGAAACTTACCCGTGAAACCTTGACCCGTGAAACTTACCAGTGAAACCTAGACCCGTGAAACGTCACCCGTGAAACATACCCGTGAAACTTACCCGTGAAACTTACCCGTGAAACCTTGACCCGTGAAACTAACCAGTGGAACCTAGACCCGTGAAACGTCACCCGTGAAACATACCCGTGAAACTTACCCGTGAAACTTACCCGTGAAACCTTGACCCGTGAAACTTACCAGTGAAACCTAGACCCGTGAAACGTCACCCGTGAAACTTACCAGTGAAACCTAGACCCGTGAAACGTCACCCGTGAAACATACCCGTGAAACTTACCCGTGAAACTTACCCGTGAAACCTTGACCCGTGAAGCTTACCAGTGAAACCTAGACCCGTGAAACGTCACCCGTGAAACATACCCGTGAAACTTACCCGTGAAACTTACCCGTGAAACCTTGACCCGTGAAACTTACCAGTGAAACCTAGACCCGTGAAACGTCACCCGTGAAACATACCCGTGAAACTTACCCGTGAAACTTACCCGTGAAACCTTGACCCGTGAAACTTACCAGTGAAACCTAGACCCGTGAAACATCACCCATGAAACTTACCCGTGAAACTTACCCGTGAAACCTTGACCCGTGAAACTTACCAGTGAAACCTAGACCCGTGAAACGTGACCTGTAAAACATACCCGTAAAACTTACCCGTGAAACTTACCCGTGAAACCTTGACCCGTGAAACTTACCAGTGAAACCTAGACCCGTGAAACGTCACCCGTGAAACATACCCGTGAAACTTACCCGTGAAACTTACCCGTAAAACTTACCCGTGAAACCTTGACCCGTGAAACTTACCAGTGAAACCTAGACCCGTGAAACGTCACCCGTGAAACATACCCGTGAAACTTACCCGTGAAACTTACCCGTAAAACCTTGACCCGTGAAACTTACCAGTGAAACCTAGACCCGTGAAACGTCACCCGTGAAACATACCCGTGAAACTTACCCGTGAAACTTACCCGTGAAACCTTGACCCGTGAAACTTACCAGTGAAACCTAGACCCGTGAAACGTCACCCGTGAAACATACCCGTGAAACTTACCCGTGAAACTTACCCGTGAAACCTTGACCCGTGAAACTTACCAGTGAAACCTAGACCCGTGAAACGTCACCCGTGAAACATACCCGTGAAACTTACCCGTGAAACTTACCCGTGAAACCTTGACCCGTGAAACTTACTAGTGAAACCTAGACCCGTGAAACGTCACCCGTGAAACATACCCGTGAAACTTACCCGTGAATCTTACCCGTGAAACCTTGACCCGTGAAACTTACCAGTGAAACCTAGACCCGTGAAACGTCACCCGTGAAACATACCCGTGAAACTTACCCGTAAAACTTACCCGTAAAACCTTGACCCGTGAAACTTACCAGTGAAACCTAGACCCGTGAAACATCACCCATGAAACATACCCGTGAAACTTACCCGTGAATCTTACCCGTGAAACCTTGACCCGTGAAACTTACCAGTGAAACCTAGACCCGTGAAACGTCACCTGTAAAACATACCCGTAAAACTTACTCGTGAAACTTACCCGTGAATCCTTGACCCGTAAAACGTCACCCGTGAAACATACCCGTGAAACTTACCCGTGAAACTTACCAGTGAAACCTTGACCCGTGAAACTTACCAGTGGAACCTAGACCCGTGAAACGTCACCCGTGAAACATACCCGTGAAACTTACCCGTGAAACTTACCCGTGAAACCTTGACCCGTGAAACTTACCAGTGAAACCTAGACCCGTGAAACGTCACCCGTGAAACTTACCAGTGAAACCTAGACCCGTGAAACGTCACCCGTGAAACATACCCGTGAAACTTACCCGTGAAACTTACCCGTGAAACCTTGACCCGTGAAACTTACCAGTGAAACCTAGACCCGTGAACGTCACCCGTGAAACATACCCGTGAAACGTCACCAGTGAAACATACCCGTGAAACTTACCCGTGAAACTTACCCGTGAAACGTCACCTGTAAAACATACCCGTAAAACTTACCCGTGAAACTTACCCGTGAAACCTTGACCCGTGAAACTTACCAGTGAAACCAAGACCCGTGAAACGTCATCCGTGAAACATACCCGTGAAACTTACCCGTGAAACTTACCCGTGAAACCTTGACCCGTGAAACTTACCAGTGAAACCTAGACCCGTGAAACGTCACCCGTGAAACATACCCGTGAAACTTACCAGTGAAACCTAGACCCGTGAAACGTCACCCGTGAAACTTACCCGTGAATCTTACCCGTAAAACCTTGACCCGTGAAACTTACCAGTAAAACCTAGACACGTGAAACATCTCCCATGAAACATACCCGTGAAACTTACCCGTGAAACTTACCCGTGAAACCTTGACCCGTGAAACTTACCAGTGAAACCTAGACCCGTGAAACGTCACCTGTAAAACATACCCGTAAAACTTACCCGTGAAACTTACCCGTGAAACTTACCCGTGAAACCTTGTTCCGTGAAACTTTCCAGTGAAACCTAGACCCGTGAAACGTCACCCGTGAAACATACCCGTGAAACTTACCCGTGAAACTTACCCGTGAAACCTTGACCCGTGAAACTTACCAGTGAAACCTAGACCCGTGAAACGTCACCCGTGAAACTTACCCGTAAAACTTACTCGTAAAACTTACCCGTGAAACCTTGAACCGTGAAACTTACCAGTGAAACCTAGAACCGTGAAACGTCACCCGTGAAACATACCCGTGAAACTTACCCGTGAAACCTTGACCCGTGAAACTTACCAGTGAAACCAAGACCCGTGAAACGTTACCCGTGAAACATACCCGTGAAACTTACCCGTGAAACTTACCCGTGAATCCTTGACCCGTGAAACTTACCAGTGAAACCTAGACCCGTGAAACGTCACCTGTAAAACATACCCGTAAAACTTACCCGTGAAACTTACCCGTGAAACCTTGATCCGTGAAACTTTCCAGTGAAACCTAGACCCGTGAAACGTCACCCGTGAAACATACCCGTGAAACTTACCCGTGAAACTTACCCGTGAAACCTTGACCCGTGAAACTTACCAGTGAAACCTAGACCCGTGAAACTTACCAGTGAAACCTGGACCCGTGAAACGTCACCCGTGAAACTTACCCGTAAAACTTACCCGTGAAACTTACCCGTGAAACCTTGACTTGTGAAACTTACCAGTGAAACCTAGACCCGTGAAACGTCACCCGTGAAACTTACGCGTAAAACTTACCCGTGAAACTTACCCGTAAAACCTTGACCCGTGAAACTTACCAGTGAAACCTAGACCCGTGAAACGTCACCCGTGAAACATACCCGTGAAACTTACCCGTGAAACTTACCCGTAAAACTTACCCGTGAAACCTTGACCCGTGAAACTTACCAGTGAAACCTAGACCCGTGAAACGTCACCCGTGAAACATACCCGTGAAACTTACCCGTGAAACTTACCCGTAAAACCTTGACCCGTGAAACTTACCAGTGAAACCTAGACCCGTGAAACGTCACCCGTGAAACATACCCGTGAAACTTACCCGTGAAACTTACCCGTGAAACCTTGACGCGTGAAACTTACCAGTGAAACCTAGACCCGTGAAACGTCACCCGTGAAACATACCCGTGAAACTTACCCGTGAAACTTACCCGTGAAACCTTGACCCGTGAAACTTACTAGTGAAACCTAGACCCGTGAAACGTCACCCGTGAAACATACCCGTGAAACTTACCCGTGAAACTTACCCGTGAAACCTTGACACGTGAAACTTACCAGTGAAACCTAGACCCGTGAAACGTCACCCGTGAAACATACCCGTAAAACTTACCCGTGAAACTTACCCGTAAAACCTTGACCCGTGAAACTTACCAGGGAAACCTAGACCCGTGAAACATCACCCATGAAACATACCCGTGAAACTTACCCGTGAATCTTACCCGTGAAACCTTGACCCGTGAAACTTACCAGTGAAACCTAGACCCGTAAAACGTCACCTGTAAAACATACCCGTAAAACTTACCCGTGAATCCTTGACCCGTGAAACTTTCCAGTGAAACCTAGACCCGTGAAACGTCACCCGTGAAACTTACCCGTAAAACTTACCCGTGAAACTTACCCGTGAAACCTTGACCCGTGAAACTTACCAGTGAAACCTAGACCCGTGAAACGTCACCCGTGAAACATACCCGTGAAACTTACCCGTGAAACGTCACCTGTAAAACATACCCGTAAAACTTACCCGTGAAACTTACCCGTGAAACCTTGACCCGTGAAACTTACCAGTGAAACCAAGACCCGTGAAACGTCATCCGTGAAACATACCCGTGAAACTTACCCGTGAAACTTACCCGTGAAACCTTGACCCGTGAAACTTACCAGTGAAACCTAGACCCGTGAAACGTCACCCGTGAAACATACCCGTGAAACTTACCAGTGAAACCTAGACCCGTGAAACGTCACCCGTGAAACTTACCCGTGAAACTTACCCGTGAAACCTTGACCCGTGAAACTTACCAGTAAAACCTAGACCCGTGAAACATCACCCATGAAACATACCCGTGAAACTTACCCGTGAAACTTACCCGTGAAACCTTGACCCGTGAAACTTACCAGTGAAACCTAGACCCGTGAAACGTCACCTGTAAAACATACCCGTAAAACTTACCCGTGAAACTTACCCGTGAAACTTACCCGTGAAACCTTGATCCGTGAAACTTTCCAGTGAAACCTAGACCCGTAAAACGTCACCCGTGAAACATACCCGTAAAACTTACCCGTGAAACTTACCCGTGAAACCTTGACCCGTGAAACTTACCAGTGAAACCTTGACCCGTAAAACTTACCAGTGAAACCTAGACCCGTGAAACGTCACCCGTGAAACTTACCCGTAAAACTTACCCGTTAAACTTACCCGTGAAACCTTGACCCGTGAAACTTACCAGTGAAACCTAGACCCGTGAAACGACACCCGTGAAACTTACGCGTAAAACTTTCCCCTGAAACTTACCCGTAAAACCTTGACCCGTGAAACTTACCAGTGAAACCTAGACCCGTGAAACGTCACCCGTGAAACATACCCGTGAAACTTACCCGTGAAACTTACCCGTAAAACTTACCCGTGAAACCTTGACCCGTGAAACTTACCAGTGAAACCTAGACCCGTGAAACGTCACCCGTGAAACATACCCGTGAAACTTACCCGTGAAACTTACCCGTAAAACCTTGACCCGTGAAACTTACCAGTGAAACCTAGACCCGTGAAACGTCACCCGTGAAACATACCCGTGAAACTTACCCGTGAAACTTACCCGTGAAACCTTGACCCGTGAAACTTACCAGTGAAACCTAGACCCGTGAAACGTCACCCGTGAAACATACCCGTGAAACTTACCCGTGAAACCTTGACCCGTGAAACTTACCAGTGAAACCTAGACCCGTGAAACGTCACCCGTAAAACATACCCGTGAAACTTACCCGTGAAACTTACCCGTGAAACCTTGACCCGTGAAACTTACTAGTGAAACCTAGACCCGTGAAACGTCACCCGTGAAACATACCCGTGAAACTTACCCGTGAATCTTACCCGTGAAACCTTAACCCGTGAAACTTACCAGTGAAACCTAGACCCGTGAAACGTCACCCGTGAAACATACCCGTGAAACTTACCCGTAAAACTTACCCGTAAAACCTTGACCCGTGAAACTTACCAGTGAAACCTAGACCCGTGAAACATCACCCATGAAACATACCCGTGAAACTTACCCGTGAATCTTACCCGTGAAACCTTGACCCGTGAAACTTACCAGTGAAACCTAGACCCGTGAAACGTCACCTGTAAAACATACCCGTAAAACTTACTCGTGAAACTTACCCGTGAATCCTTGACCCGTAAAACGTCACCCGTGAAACATACCCGTGAAACTTACCCGTGAAACTTACCCGTGAAACCTTGACCCGTGAAACTTACCAGTGGAACCTAGACCCGTGAAACGTCACCCGTGAAACATACCCGTGAAACTTACCCGTGAAACTTACCCGTGAAACCTTGACCCGAGAAACTTACCAGTGAAACCTAGACCCGTGAAACGTCACCCGTGAAACTTACCAGTGAAACCTAGACCCGTGAAACGTCACCCGTGAAACATACCCGTGAAACTTACCCGTGAAACTTACCCGTGAAACTTACCCGTGAAACCTTGACCCGTGAAACTTACCAGTGAAACCTAGACCCGTGAAACGTCACCCGTGAAACATACCCGTGAAACGTCACCCGTGAAACATACCCGTGAAACTTACCCGTGAAACTTACCCGTGAAACGTCACCTGTAAAACATACCCGTAAAACTTACCCGTGAAACTTACCCGTGAAACCTTGACCCGTGAAACTTACCAGTGAAACCAAGACCCGTGAAACGTCATCCGTGAAACATACCCGTGAAACTTACCCGTGAAACTTACCCGTGAAACCTTGACCCGTGAAACTTACCAGTGAAACCTAGACCCGTGAAACGTCACCCGTGAAACATACCCGTGAAACTTACCAGTGAAACCTAGACCCGTGAAACGTCACCCGTGAAACTTACCCGTGAATCTTACCCGTAAAACCTTGACCCGTGAAACTTACCAGTAAAACCTAGACCCGTGAAACATCTCCCATGAAACATACCCGTGAAACTTACCCGTGAAACTTACCCGTGAAACCTTGACCCGTGAAACTTACCAGTGAAACCTAGACCCGTGAAACGTCACCTGTAAAACATACCCGTAAAACTTACCCGTGAAACTTACCCGTGAAACCTTGTTCCGTGAAACTTTACAGTGAAACCTAGACCCGTAAAACGTCACCCGTGAAACATACCCGTGAAACTTACCCGTGAAACTTACCCGTGAAACCTTGACCCGTGAAACTTACCAGTGAAACCTAGACCCGTGAAACGTCACCCGTGAAACTTACCCGTAAAACTTACCCGTAAAACTTACCCGTGAAACCTTGAACCGTGAAACTTACCAGTGAAACCTAGAACCGTGAAACTTCACCCGTGAAACATACCCGTGAAACTTACCCGTGAAACCTTGACCCGTGCAACTTACCAGTGAAACCAAGACCCGTGAAACGTCACCCGTGAAACATACCCGTGAAACTTACCCGTGAAACTTACCCGTGAATCCTTGACCCGTGAAACTTACCAGTGAAACCTAGACCCGTGAAACGTCACCCGTGAAACATACCCGTGAAACTTACCCGTGAAACTTACCCGTGAAACCTTGACCCGTGAAACTTACCAGTGAAACCTAGACCCGTGAAACGTCACCCGTGAAACTTACCCGTAAAACTTACCCGTGAAACTTACCCGTGAAACCTTGACCCGTGAAACTTACCAGTGAAACCTAGACCCGTGAAACGTCACCCGTGAAACTTACGCGTAAAACTTACCCGTGAAACTTACCCGTAAAACCTTGACCCGTGAAACTTACCAGTGAAACCTAGACCCGTGAAACGTCACCCGTGAAACATACCCGTGAAACTTACCCGTGAAACTTACCCGTAAAACCTTGACCCGTGAAACTTACCAGTGAAACCTAGACCCGTGAAACGTCACCCGTGAAACTTACCTGTGAAACTTACCCGTGAAACGTCACCTGTAAAACATACCCGTAAAACTTACCCGTGAAACTTACCCGTTAAACTTTGACCCGTGAAACTTACCAGTGAAACCAAGACCCGTGAAACGTCATCCGTGAAACATACCCGTGAAACTTACCCGTGAAACTTACCCGTGAAACCTTGACCCGTGAAACTTACCAGTGAAACCTAGACCCGTGAAATGTCACCCGTGAAACATACCCGTGAAACTTACCAGTGAAACCTAGACCCGTGAAACGTCACCCGTGAAACTTACCCGTGAAACTTACCCGTGAAACTTACCCGTGAAACCTTGACCCGTGAAACTTACCAGTGAAACCTAGACCCGTGAAACGTCACCCGTGAAACATACCCGTGAAACTTACCCGTGAAACTTACCCGTGAAACCTTGACCCGTGAAACTAACCAGTGGAACCTAAACCCGTGAAACGTCACCCGTGAAACATACCCGTGAAACTTACCCGTGAAACTTACCCGTGAAACCTTGACCCGTGAAACTTACCCGTGAAACCTTGACCCGTGAAACTTACCAGTGAAACCAAGACCCGTGAAACGTCACCCGTGAAACATACCCGTGAAACTTACCCGTGAAACTTACCCGTGAATCCTTGACCCGTGAAACTTACCAGTGAAACCTAGACCCGTGAAACGTCACCCGTGAAACATACCCGTGAAACTTACCCGTGAAACTTACCCGTGAAACCTTGACCCGTGAAACTTACAAGTGAAACCTAGACCCGTGAAACGTCACCCGTGAAACTTACCCGTAAAACTTACCCGTGAAACTTACCCGTGAAACCTTGACCCGTGAAACTTACCAGTGAAACCTAGACCCGTGAAACGTCACCCGTGAAACTTACGCGTAAAACTTACCCGTGAAACTTACCCGTAAAACCTTGACCCGTGAAACTTACCAGTGAAACCTAGACCCGTGAAACGTCACCCGTGAAACATACCCGTGAAACTTACCCGTGAAACTTACCCGTAAAACCTTGACCCGTGAAACTTACCAGTGAAACCTAGACCCGTGAAACGTCACCCGTGAAACTTACCTGTGAAACTTACCCGTGAAACGTCACCTGTAAAACATACCCGTAAAACTTACCCGTGAAACTTACCCGTTAAACTTTGACCCGTGAAACTTACCAGTGAAACCAAGACCCGTGAAACGTCATCCGTGAAACATACCCGTGAAACTTACCCGTGAAACTTACCCGTGAAACCTTGACCCGTGAAACTTACCAGTGAAACCTAGACCCGTGAAATGTCACCCGTGAAACATACCCGTGAAACTTACCAGTGAAACCTAGACCCGTGAAACGTCACCCGTGAAACTTACCCGTGAAACTTACCCGTGAAACTTACCCGTGAAACCTTGACCCGTGAAACTTACCAGTGAAACCTAGACCCGTGAAACGTCACCCGTGAAACATACCCGTGAAACTTACCCGTGAAACTTACCCGTGAAACCTTGACCCGTGAAACTAACCAGTGGAACCTAGACCCGTGAAACGTCACCCGTGAAACATACCCGTGAAACTTACCCGTGAAACTTACCCGTGAAACCTTGACCCGTGAAACTTACCAGTGAAACCTAGACCCGTGAAACGTCACCCGTGAAACTTACCAGTGTAACCTAGACCCGTGAAACGTCACCCGTGAAACATACCCGTGAAACTTACCCGTGAAACTTACCCGTGAAACCTTGACCCGTGAAACTTACCAGTGAAACCTAGACCCGTGAAACGTCACCCGTGAAACATACCCGTGAAACTTACCAGTGAAACCTAGACCCGTGAAACGTCACCCGTGAAACATACCCGTGAAACTTACCAGTGAAACTTACCCGTGAAACCTTGACCCGTGAAACTTACCAGTGAAACCTAGACCCGTGAAACATCACCCATGAAACATACCCGTGAAACTTACCCGTGAAACTTACCCGTGAAACCTTGACCCGTGAAACTTACCAGTGAAACCTAGATCCGTGAAACGTGACCTGTAAAACATACCCGTAAAACTTACCCGTGAAACTTACCCGTGAAACCTTGACCCGTGAAACTTACCAGTGAAACCTAGACCCGTGAAACGTCACCCGTGAAACATACCCGTAAAACTTACCCGTGAAACTTACCTGTGAAACTTACCAGTGAAACCTAGACCCGTCAAACATCACCCATGAAACATACTCGTGAAACTTACCCGTGAAACTTACCTGTGAAACCTTGACCCGTGAAACTTACCAGTGAAACCTAGACCCGTGAAACGTCACCTGTAAAACATACCCGTAAAACTTACCCGTGAAACTTACCCGTGAAACCTTGACCCGTGAAACTTACCAGTGAAACCTAGACCCGTGAAACGTCACCCGTGAAACGTCACCCGTGAAACTTACCCGTAAAACTTACCCGTGAAACTTACCCGTAAAACCTTGACCCGTGAAACTTACCAGTGAAACCTAGACCCGTGAAACGTCACCCGTGAAACATACCCGTGAAACTTACCCGTGAAACTTACCCGTGAAACTTTGACCCGTGAAACTTACCAGGGAAACCTAAACCCGTGAAACGTCACCCGTGAAACATACCCGTGAAACTTACCCGTGAAACTTACCCGTGAAACCTTGACCCGTGAAACTTACCAGTGAAACCTAGACCCGTGTAACATCACCCATGAAACGTCACCCGTGAAACTTACCCGTAAAACTTACCCGTGAAACTTACCCGTGAAACCTTGACCCGTGAAACTTACCAGTGAAACCTAGACCCGTGAAACGTCACCCGTGAAACATACCCGTGAAACTTACCCGTGAAACCTTGACCCGTGAAACTTACCAGTGACACCTAGACCCGTGAAACGTCACCCGTGAAACATACCCGTGAAACTTACCCGTGAAACTTACCCGTGAAACCTTGACACGTGAAACTTACCAGTGAAACCTAGACCCGTGAAACGTCACCCGTGAAACTTACCCGTAAAACTTACCCGTGAAACTTACCCGTGAAACCTTGACCCGTGAAACTTACCAGTGAAACCTAGACCCGTGAAACGTCACCCGTAAAACATACCCGTAAAACTTACCCGTGAAACTTTTTCGTGAAACCTTGACCCGTGAAACTTACCAGTGAAACCTAGACCCGTGAAACGTCACCCGTGAAACATACCAGTGAAACTTACCCGTGAAACTTACCCGTGAAACCTTGACCCGTGAAACTTACCAGTGAAACCTAGACCCGTGAAACGTCACCCGTGAAACATACCCGTGAAACTTACCCGTGAAACTTACCCGTGAAACTTTGACCCGTGAAACTTACCAGTGAAACCTAGACCCGTGAAACTTCACCCGTGTAACATACCCGTGAAACTTACCCGTGAAACCTTGACCCGTGAAACTTACCAGTGAAACCTAGACCCGTGAAACGTCACCCGTGAAACATACCCGTGAAACTTACCCGTGAAACTTACCCGTGAAACCTTGACCCGTGAAACTTACCAGTGAAACCTAGACCCGTGAAACATCACCCATGAAACATACCCGTGAAACTTACCCGTGAAACTTACCCGTGAAACCTTGACCCGTGAAACTTACCAGTGAAACCTATACCCGTGAAACGTGACCTGTAAAACATACCCGTAAAACTTACCCGTGAAACTTACCCGTGAAACCTTGACCCGTGAAACTTACCAGTGAAACCTAGACCCGTGAAACGTCACCCGTGAAACATACCCGTGAAACTTACCCGTGAAACTTACCCGTGAAACTTACCAGTGAAACCTAGACCCGTCAAACATCACCCATGAAACATACCCGTGAAACTTACCCGTGAAACTTACCCGTGAAACCTTGACCCGTGAAACTTACCAGTGAAACCTAGACCCGTGAAACGTCACCTGTAAAACATACCCGTAAAACTTACCCGTGAAACTTACCCGTGAAACTTACCCGTAAAACCTTGACCCGTGAAACTTACCAGTGAAACCTAGACCCGTGAAACGTCACCCGTGAAACGTCACCCGTGAAACTTACCCGTAAAACTTACCCGTGAAACTTACCCGTGAAACCTTGACCCGTGAAACTTACCAGTGAAACCTAGACACGTGAAACGTCACCCGTGAAACATACCCGTGAAACTTACCCGTGAAACTTACCCGTAAAACCTTGACCCGTGAAACTTACCAGTGAAACCTAGACCCGTGAAACGTCACCCGTGAAACATACCCGTGAAACTTACCCGTGAAACTTACCCGTGAAACCTTGACCCGTGAAACTTACCAGTGACACCTAGACCCGTGAAACGTCACCCGTGAAACATACCCGTGAAACTTACCCGTGAAACTTACCCGTGAAACCTTGACACGTGAAACTTACCAGTGAAACCTAGACCCGTGAAACGTCACCCGTGAAACTTACCCGTAAAACTTACCCGTGAAACTTACCCGTGAAACCTTGACCCGTGAAACTTACCAGTGAAACCTAGACCCGTGAAACGTCACCCGTAAAACATACCCGTGAAACTTACCCGTGAAACTTCCCCGTGAAACCTTGACCCGTGAAACTTACCAGTGAAACCTAGACCCGTGAAACGTCACCCGTGAAACATACCAGTGAAACTTACCCGTGAAACTTACCCGTGAAACCTTGACCCGTGAAACTTACCAGTGAAACCTAGACCCGTGAAACGTCACCCGTGAAACATACCCGTGAAACTTACCCGTGAAATTTACCCGTGAAACCTTGACCCGTGAAACTTACCAGTGAAACCTAGACCCGTGAAACGTCACCCGTGAAACATACCCGTGAAACTTACCCGTGAAACTTACCCGTGAAACCTTGACCCGTGAAACTTACCAGTGAAACCTAGACCCGTGAAACGTCACCTGTAAAACATACCCGTAAAACTAACCCGTGAAACTTACCCGTGAAACCTTGACCCGTGAAACTTTCCAGTGAAACCTAGACCCGTGAAACGTCACCCGTGAAACATACCCGTGAAACTTACCCGTGAAACTTACCCGTGAAACCTTGACCCGTGAAACTTACCAGTGAAACCTAGACCCGTGAAACGTCACCCGTGAAACTTACCCGTAAAACTTACCCGTGAAACTTACCCGTGAAACCTTGACCCGTGAAACTTACCAGTGAAACCTAGACCCGTGAAACATACCCGTGAAACTTACCCGTGAAACTTACCCGTAAAACCTTGACCCGTGAAACTTACCAGTGAAACCTAGACCCGTGAAACGTCACCCGTGAAACGTCACCCGTGAAACATACCCGTGAAACTTACCCGTGAAACCTTGACCCGTGAAACTTACCAGTGAAACCTAGACCCGTGAAACGTCACCCGTGAAACATACCCGTGAAACTTACCCGTGAAACTTACCCGTGAAACCTTGACCCGTGAAACTTACCAGTGAAACCTAGACCCGTGAAACGTCACCAGTGAAACATACCCGTGAAACTTACCCGTGAAACTTACCCGTGAAACCTTGACCCGTGAAACTTACCAGTGAAACCTAGACCCGTGAAACGTCACCCGTGAAACATACCCGTGAAACTTACCCGTGAAACTTACCCGTGAAACCTTGACCCGTGAAACTTACCAGTGAAACATAGACCCGTGAAACGTCACTCGTGAAACATACCCGTGAAACTTACCCGTGAAACCTTGACCCGTGAAACTTACCAGTGAAACCTAGACCCGTGAAACATCACCCATGAAACATACCCGTAAAACTTACCCGTGAAACTTACCCGTGAAACCTTGACCCGTGAAACTTTCCAGTGAAACTTAGACCCGTGAAACGTCACTCGTGAAACATACCCGTGAAACTTACCCGTGAAACTTACCCGTGAAACCTTGACCCGTGAAACTTACCAGTGAAACCTAGACCCGTGAAACGTCACCCGTGAAACGTCACCCGTGAAACTTACCCGTAAAATTTACCCGTGAAACTTACTTGTGAAACCTTGACCCGTGAAACGTCACCCGTGAAACTTACCCGTGAAACTTACCCGTAAAACTTACCCGTGAAACTTACCTGTGAAACTTACCCGTGAAACCTTGACCCGTGAAACTTACCAGTGAAACGTAGACCCTTGAAACGTCACCCGTGAAACTTACCCGTGAAACTTACCCGTGAAACTTACCCGTGAAACCTTGACCCGTGAAACTTACCAGTGAAACCTAGACCCGTGAAACGTCACCCGTGAAACTCACCCGTGAAACTTACCCGTGAAACTTACCCGTGAAACTTACCCGTGAAACTTACCCGTGAAACCTTGACCCGTGAAACTTACCAGTTAAACCTAGACCCGTAAAACGTCACCCGTGAAACATACCCGTGAAACTTACTCGTGAAACTTACCCGTGAAACCTTGACCCGTGAAACTTACCAGTGAAACCTAGACCCGTGAAACTTACCCGTGAAACTTACCCGTGAAACCTTGACCCGTGAAACTTACCAGTGAAACCTAGACCCGTGAAACGTCACCCGTGAAACTTACCCGTAAAACTTACCCGTGAAACTTACCCGTGAAACTTACCAGTGAAACCTAGACCCGTGAAACGTCACCCGTGAAACATACCCGTGAAACTTACCCGTGAAACTTACCCGTGAAACCTTGACCCGTGAAACTTACCAGTGAAACCTAGACCCGTGAAACGTCACCCGTAAAACTTACTCTATTCTGCTGTTTTGGAACCACAGCTAAAATTGCAATTAAAAATACGACCATTAATTGTATATTTATTGTTTAGAAACATGGCTCAAATTTCCGGAGCTATTAGGCGCCATCATCAAATGGTAGAATACGCTCCGCAAGTTAGTAATATGGTCAGAACGGTCAGGCCGCCTAATAAGGCCCCAGTCAGCGTTAGAACCCCGAGGTAAGACCAATATGGTAGTTTACCATTTTTTAAAAGTTTTTTATTGAAACTTCATGTTATTTGAAAGCGATTGAGAGTACTGATAAGCCTTGTTCTTAATAAAGCTGTAATTAATTTTTAAAGTTTGTGTGACGTAGATGTATAGCTGAAAATCTTCTCGGAATTAAAATGTATCATGTAAAATCAACTGTTTCTGTTACAATAAAATACAATTTGGTAGTTTATTACTGTAAGTAAGAATACAAGTGAAACGCATTACTGTGACGTAGATGTATCTCAAATATTTAAAGAACTATTAACTTTTTGAAAATTTTTTTCAAGCAATAACTCATTTTTGAGGTTTCAATATAATTGACTGGATTGTTAATTTGCTACTATGGTAAAGTACCCTATTTTTACTTCTGCGTGAAAAATATTGACCGATGAGACGGGTGACACGTTAAAAAAAATTGTACGGTCAAAATAATTATATTATTAATGAAGCAATCGCAATAAAATTTTATTTGGGTAAACTAGACATAAGGAGACGTCAAAATATGGTTTGTTTACAAAAATATCACTTCCTGTTAAACCGGAAATGACATCAACTGTGTTATTTACCCTATACAGGTTGGTGGAGATGAAATGCGAACATAGGGAACATACTTGACAGTCGAACTTTCATGCCAGGTATCTTGATATATTTTGTAGTAGTGTCACAAAGCAAAGTGTGGCAAAAAGAGTAATCAATAACAGAAATAATAATAAAATTTAAAAGTGCATGTAAACTTTCTCGTTCTGCTCGTACACATACATTATTATGCAAATATTTTAATGAAAATAATCAATAATATGACAGGTACTTTGACATTGACAGTACTTATTCCACGTATATCAAGATGCCTAGCATGATAACTCCATTGTCAAATATTTCCCTATGTTCGCATTTCACCTCCACCAACCTGTATATTTTAGGTGTCCGCTTACTTAGTCAAATATAGTTTTGTCACGCGTAGTTTGGCCAAAATTAGCCAAACTGTATTTTAGCCAAACTGTAATTTGTTCCATTTGTCGAACCGTAAATATGCCAACCCGTAATTTAGCCAATTCTAGACAAACTGTAATTTCACATTCCGTAATTTGACCAAACCGCAACTTCTACTAATATTGTCAAATCGTTTTCAGGTAAACCCTAATTTAACCAAACGCAACTATACCTAAATGGAATCATCCAACACGGAGTTTATCCAAAACGCATTTTTGTCAAATCGCAGTTATGTATAACCGTAATATTGTCTCATACAAAATTTGAGAAAGATTGCTTTATTATAAGAAAAGTTTTTTCGAGCGTACCAATTTTTGGGACACCCTGTATAAAGCTGTATTAATTCAAGTCTTGCCTTCAAGAAAATGTGCAGGAGTTGTGTGCTGGCCACATCAGATTTTTTATGCTAGTGTAAAAATTATTGTTAATTTATCACAACTTCAAAAATTATTGTATTATTTTCTCCACCTCTCAAATAATTCTTTAATTATTATATAAATAATTATTCGTTTCGGTCCTGCGTCAAACAGCACGGCGCTATCAGTCCTGCCACCCGCTTTCAGGAATTTCAGCTTCGGTTTCAGCAGGTTTCAGCATTGTTTTCAGCGTTTAGTCTATTGTGTTTTTGTTTCGAGTTTTGGAATCTGAAAGATAACTTTTACTTCAGCATTTCAGTGACGGATTTTTTTTTACACATTGGAGCTGAATAAAGGGCATTGTTTTCCTGAATTATTCTGTAGGAGATAAATTTGTAATTATATTTCAGGAAATAATGAGAATGGTATCTTTATTAAATGGATTGCTTGTTGTATTATTCAAAATTTGTATATGAAATAATTTATTTGATCTTTTTGACACTTTGGGTGGATCTACCGCACATATACTGAATCATCAATAAAGATATACTGTCTCGTGTGTGCGGTTACCAGCCGTAAACTATTTCACATCTAAATGTCATTTAAAATCAAAATAATTTATTATTTATTTCAATCAATTTAATTAATTTAAATATTTAAATTTGGGTGTTGCAGCCTAACATATTATAAATCATCAGTATAAATTTAAATAAACAGGTTTTGTAGTAAAATTACAGCTAAATTAAAATAATGCATTTTTCGCAATTTTATAGTTAACTGTAAAAACGGTTGAAATAATTCAAAACCCTAAATGTAGATGGCATTAGTATCTACTGAGGTATGACAGCACCCTGTACTCTTTAGCCACATAACAGTTATCTGTAATTCCGATAAATGCAAAAAACATATTACAGGCAACTGTAAAAATGATTACTACTCAAATGAAATAATTCTGGAAGCTAAATATATATGGCACTATAGGTATCCCGGGTAAAATAAAAATCTATATTTGTTATCAAGCTTACAGACAAATATACTATACTATTATTACTAAAAGCAGTGTTCTGTATTTTTTATCAATTTAAATTTAACTAATTGAAAAGAGATTACATATTTGCGTTGTTGTAACTTATCTAGATAATTTTATCTAGATAAATCATCTAGATAATATATTTTTATCTATTATTCTTATTTAGATAATTTTTTTCTTATTTATTTATTATTTTATCTAGATAAAATTACAAATTATCTTTATCTATTTTTTAAATATCATCTAGATAATAATTTTTTTAAAATTAGAACCAATTGTTTTTGTAATTTTAATCGACTTCAAAAACTGTAATCAAACTTGTACTTTAGAACATGTCATTTATATATTTTTGTATTATCTATGATCTATTTAATAATTATCTAGATAAAAATTATGTATTTACATATTTTTTTCAATGATTATATATTATCTTATCTAGATAAATAAAAAATATGTTATCTTTATCTTTATCTAGTTAAAAAATATTGTTATACATTACAACACTGCATATGTGTTACATGATATAGGTTCAAAATAAAACAACATATTATTTTTATATTTAGTTTAGTTCACGCAAGGATTCTTTGCGAATTTTTTCATATTTCTGAATATTGAAAAATACAATAATATCAATGAATTATAAATTCATTCAAGACTCATTGAAGATTCAATGAATTGTCACCGCTATTTAAAAGACAACTCTCACCAGAATTCTTTTATAATTCTTTCATGTTTATGAATCTTGAAGTTATTGTTTTTTAGTCAATGAATTATAAATTCTATAAAATAAAAAATATATAAGTAAAAAAATTCTTTTATATATCTGACTCCTGAAAAAAAAAAATAAATTCTGGAAACCGGAAGTCAATATCTTAATCCAGTCAGAAATTAGAGTTGATTAAACACAGGAAACAAAAGAAAAATATTTTCTCTATGCGTAAAACAATTAATTGTGGCCTTATTAAGCTCCTTAAAATAATTAAAAATAATGCATTTTATAGAAAAATGTCCGAAAAATCCAATTCTGGAAACCACAAGTCGATATCCTAATCCAGTCAGAAATTAGAGTTGATTAAACACAATTAACCGAAAAAATACTAAAACTTCACTTTTTTTCGCACAAAATCTTTGAATATCAGCTCAACCAAGAGGCCTTTAAAAGTTTTAAAATAATGTATCTTATAAAAAAATGTCCAAGGAATCCAATACCGAAAACCAGAAGTCGATATCTTAATTTGTTCAGATATTAGAGTTAATTAAACACAAAAAATGTAAAATATACAAAATTTTCTGAATTATCTATGTTAAAATTGAGACTAAACCAGCCTCACCTGAAAAATTAAAAATAATATATTTGATAGAAAAATGTCTGTAGAATCGAATGCTTCAAACCGGAAGTCGTTTTTGTTATGTTACATTTTTTTTTCAGAAGTCTCCTAATTTTTTTTCTTTATTTTAAGCAGATATGAGATGAAATTTCACCCATTTTCAAATTGTCATAACTCGGCGTATTTTCAGTCGATTTCGATGAATCTTCGAGGGCGAAAAACTTTGAAGTGTCTACTTTAAAGTCATGCATGCCAACCTTAGAGTCACCTCTTTCGCCCCCTCCAACACCCCTTTAAAAAAATGCTTTTAAATCCAACTTTGACGATGTGGACGGAGTTGAAAATTTTTTTCGGCTCGATTCACCAAATGGGCACTAAAATTTGTTCAATTTCTTGTGCAGGGGTTTAAAAAACGAAGTTTCTACGTTGGTTTTACACAAAGTTATGAGTATTTGAAACAAAAATGCATTTTGAGGTTTTTCGCGAATAACTTAGCGACTTTTATTATTTTTATTATTGAATCAAATCGTTTTTTCTCCTACTGTATAGAGATTTATCATGTTAAAAAAATTTAAATATTTTTTTATATCTAGAGATGACATGGTTTCAAACCCAGGCGAAGCAGAAACAAAATGCTCCGAATTAGAACTTCTACTCAACCAATACGAACAGATATTTAGTACAGAGACTAATTTAGCCCCTTCTAAAACGCAAGCAACTTCTAGAAAGTCCAGTACGAAATCTACAAAAGTCAAGCGACGAAACAGCATTTGCAAAATAGCTGGAACTATGAAACCTAGACTTCCCCCAAGCTTGAAAAACCTACAAGTAAGAAAATATAACAAGCTTCGACCATATACAGGTTGGTGGAGGTGAAATGCGAACATAGGGAAATATATGACAATGGAGTTATCATGCTAGGCTTCTTGATATACGTGGAATAAGTACTGTCAATGTCAAAGTACCTGTCATATTATTGATTATTTTCATTAAAATATTTGCATAATAATGTATGTGTACGAGCAGAACGAGAAAGTTTACATGCACTTTTAGATTTTATTATTATTTCTGTTATTGATTACTCTTTTTGCCACACTTTGCTTTGTGACACTACTACAAAATATATCAAGATACCTGGCATGAAAGTTCGATTGTCATGTATGTTCCCTATGTTCGCATTTCACCTCCACCAACCTGTATAGGAATAGACAAACAACGCAAGCCTTTGTTGTGAAGCAAAGAACTAGCGTAGCGGTGTGAAGAGGAGTATGACCTGCAGACACCTTGAAGTGATGCAGTTGCCTATTTTCATTCTCTGTTGACAACAAACCAGAAGTCAGCAATGTGTCCTCACCTATAGCTGCTGCTCCCCGCTACCGTACTTCTTGCCTTCACAACATTGTATAGTACAGCATTGAGTGATATCTGTCTACACCTATATATGGTCGAAGATAGAGTAAAATTCAAATAGCTAGGACCCTGGACTGCGCGAGAAGGCAGAGCTTGTCATGTACATTTTACAAAAGCGGAGCTAGCGAGTATATGCTGCGCTGCACTTCACTTAATTTTCTAAACTAAAATATAACTCAATCACAATCAATTACAAAATTCACAGGGTTACACGAAGCAAAACACTACGAATGTCAACATGAGAATAACAGATATTGAAGCTGATGTTCTGTAGAACAGACAGTAGCGTAGTTTATCATCTATGCTTCTCTCTCTAAGACGAGAATTCGTACTTCGCGCAGGGTTCTAGCTATTTGAATTTTACTCTAACAAGAGTGAAAACTTTTAGAGAGAGAGACAAAATACGGGCTCGCACAGGCCCCGTAGTGGTCTCTCTCTCACGCAGGGTAAAAAAATGGCACTAATCTACAGTGTTGCCAAGATACGGAGTGTACACTCTTGTGTTTATATCAAGGTTACTAGAAAATAAAGTTTTGTCAAAGTATAGTTTGGCCAATTAAGCCAAACTGTATTTTAGTCAAACTGTAATTTGTTCCATTTGCCAAACCGTAAATATGCCAACCCGTAAACTGTATTCTAGACAAACTGTAATTTCATATTCCGTAATTTGACCAAACCGCAACTTCGACTAATATTGGCAAATCGTTTTCAGGTAAACCGTAGTTTAGTCAAAACGCAACTATACCTAACTGGAATCATCCAACACGGAATTTATCTAAAACGCATTTTTGTCAAATCGCAGTTATGCATAACTGTAATCTTGTCAAACGCATTTTACTCAAATCGTAATCTTCCCAACTGTATTTAAGACATACAAGTTGGCAAGAGTTTGAAATTTAAAAAATATTTAATAACCTATTTAATAAATATGTTACCTATACTAATGACTTCTCTGATAGTATAGAAAAATCTATACTTTTGTTGTCCTCAATTGAATCTAAGCCCTAAAAAAAATTATAGACATTATTATTAAATACAGCAATGAAAAATAAAATGAAAAAATTATTTGCTGAGAATTTAAAAATAAATTAAATTTAAAAAATTTATAATTTTTTTTACACATAGTAAAATATTGTGTTATTAATAATATTTGAAGTATATTATTCCAATTATTTATATTTGCTGAGAAAATATTATTTATTTCTGAATTATATACGATGACGTGAAAATATTTTAATTCGAAAACTATTTTATTTTTTTTCACGGGAACTAAACCTCGTAGAGAAAAACTTCCAACATGAAAAGTGCTTATTTTTTTCTTCTCTATCGACCTGTAAAAAAAAATTTTGAAAATCGCGCAAAAAATTTCCTTTTTTTCGAGACAAATGTACCGGAATGAGGATAACTCGAAACCTAAGCGCCGTAGAAAAAAACTTCAAATTACAAAGTTGTTCAGTTTTTGATTCTCTATCGAATGGTATATAAATTTTTTCGAAAAAACCCTAAACTTCGGAGATAGCCATAAAAAATAGATTTCGCTGAAATTTGGTATATAGATAGATCTCGTTGAGTAGATTCCGAAAATGGGGTTGTTTTTTCAAAAATATTGTTTTTTACCCTAGATAATTGACTTTAAAGGGTCGAAAAAACCGACCTCCATATCTCGAAATCTAGAGGCGTTAGAGCAAAATGTCAAATGAAAAAGTTGTTCCTCTTGTAATTTTGAGCAAGTTTTGCATTTAACTTTTTTCTCTAGGAGCCATAGATCTCGAGTTATAAGGGGAAACAGATTTCCAAAAGCATGGACTATAGCCTTGACACTTTTTTGGCTCAAAATGGGTTTTTCTCTCCGAATCGATTGAAATTTAATACAGACCTTCTGTACAGCAGTGTGCATCGATATCCGGTCGCAGAATTTTTTTAAAAAATTTATTAAGGGAGAAATTAAATATTTTCGGTCAAAACAGGCTGTTTTATGAAATGACTAATAGCTCATCAAACCATCACAAGTTATATATCAAAAGATCGGAAAAAACACGCAGATTCTTAATCTGTGCCGTTTATTACGAAATTCGTTACCGTTTTCGAGTAATAAGCAAAAGTTTGAAAACCTTACTTGCCTACTAGTGGCGCCATCTGTGGTAGTTGCCCGAACTAATAATTATATGGCGGACTTGTCAGTATGAAAATATTGATTTGTAAACTTTAATATCTAAACAATACGTACAGATAGCCAGAAAGTAGACACCTCAAAAGTATTTGAATATTGTTTATTATATTGTAGATAAAGTTGAAGCAAATCGGTGACATGACATATCATGACATTATTTACATTAAATACTAATAATCCAGTTTGATTTGAGACTTGTAACCTGCAGCAATGGATTCAGGAGAAAAAATCAATGAGGTAGCCACAATTTGAGTTTAATTGCCGTCTTAATAAGGTTTTTACTAAAATATCGATCAATTGGACACATCGGGTAGGATCCATGTACTTATAAGTACATAAATACTGCGTGTAGGGCCCCAAAACATTCATCGATGAATTCAGAAGATCAAAAAACATATGTAGCCACAATTTGAGTGTAATTGATACATGTATAAAGTTTTTCTAGGCATATTTGTTTTCTAGAATCGTAGGAAGAATCTACGTGTTCGTAGCTACATAAATACTTCTTGTAGGGCCCCAAATCCTTCATCGATGCCTTCAGGAGGTCAACAAACATAAGTAGCGACAGTTTGAGTTTAATTGATAACGTTGTTATACGTAAATAAATAGACAGACTTATAATTACATAGAGTATTAGGCTTTGAATCTTTCTTCTCGCATTTTCAGATAAAGAAACAACATTAACAGAGTGTTTATATGTTATTTTATTTATATACAACGTTATTACATATCTGACAAGTACTGGAAGACAACAGAATAAAAATAACTTAAGTGGTTCATCATTGGTTCCTGGTTAATTTGTATTTCGTTTATAATTTGCTCATTGTTACAATTAAATAAATAAATGAGGCAAAATTGAATGCAGTTTCTATATTTCAAGCGATAATTAACATAACTTCAACCATTTAAGAGTTACAGGCAAAATAAAATTATCTCAATGTAATCTTCAACTTTGTTCGATCTTGGAATTCTTCACCAAGTAGTTCTTGGTTCAACACTCGCACAAGAGGATGGTAATTGTAGCCACAATGGTTTATAGAGTCTTCAACTCACGTAGGGCCCCATTCTACCTCCTAGGTCTCCAGTAACCAGCTGACTTCTTCGATCAACGCAAACTCTAAAGCACAAGTTCTACAGCTACGTATATTCCAATCAAGTTACAGCATCTTCAAATAAGACCCACTGGTTCTTATGACATGACTAAGGCCCCATTATATCCTTATGAACACGCAAGAACGTTGTAATATGTTATGATACTCCTGAAACAATAAATTGAGAACAATTAATTAAATACTAGAATAGTATAAGTTAGATTATCGTCAGTAAATATTAATGCGTCAAGATACGTTCATTTCCAATGTTTTTGATGAAATTCATATGAGGGGGGGGGGGGGTGTATTTTTGCATTGGGAATTGTTGGCATTGAAAATGTACATATGCAGACTTAATGAGCGATTCAATTAGACTAAAAATATAGATACTTACAGTTCTTGACCTCCTGAAGGTTTTAAACAGTAAGAAATTACACATAGGTACTTCTTTGACTCTAATTTTGAAATTGGCTTCTAAATACTTTATTACCCTATCAATGCATTGCAAAACGTGGCTACTTAAGTTTGTTGACCGTCTGAAGGCATCGATGAAGGATTTGGGGCCCTACATACAGTATATATGTAGCTATGAACACATAGATTCTTCCTACGATTCTAGAAAACAAATATGCCTATAAATACTTTATACATTTATCAATTAAACTCAAATTATTGGTACTCACGTTTCTTGACCTCCTGAATTCATCGATGAAGGTTTTGGGGCCCTACATGCAGTATTTATGTACTTATAAGAACACAATTCCTTGACATGTTTCCAGTAATTCGATATTTTAGTAAAAACCTTATTAATAAGGCAATTGAACTCAAATTGTGGCTACCTCATTGATTTTTTCTCCTGAATCCATTGCTGTAGGTTACAAGTCTCAAATCAAACTGGATTATTAGTATTTAATATAATTTAAGTCAAGATTTCTCATGTCACCGATTTGCTTCAAGTTTAGCTACAATATAATAAACAATATTCAAATACGTTTGAGGTGTCTACTTAGTGGCTATCTGTACGTATTATTTAGATATTATAGTTTACAGTATCAATATTTTCATTACTGACAAGTCCGCCATATTGAGATGTCACATATATCGATATCTAACATGACTTGAATTACTTAAAACAGAAGCAATATAAAAATTTAGTACTTATTATATTGAATTCCTAGTAATTTAGTCTATATATAGTAATATTTTCATTGGTCTAGGATAAGTTTTAATAATATTCGCAAATAATTAATAGTTAGGACAACTACCACAGATGGCGCCACGAGTAGGCAAGTAAGGTTTTCAAACTTTTGCTTATTACTCGAAAACGGTAACGAATTTTGTAATAAACGGCACAGATTAAGAATCTGTGTATTTTTTCCAATCTTTTGATATATAACTTGTGATGGTTTGATGAGCTATTAGTCATTTCATAAAACAGCCTGTTTTGACCGAAAATATTTAATTTCTCCCTTAATAAATTTTTTAAAAAATTTCTGCGACCGGATATCGATGCACACTGCTGTACAGAAGGTCTGTATTAAATTTCAATCGATTCGGAGAGAAAAACCCATTTTGAGCCAAAAAAGTGTCAAGGCTATAGTCCATGCTTTTGGAAATCTGTTTCCCCTTATAACTCGAGATCTATGGCTCCTAGAGAAAAAAGTTAAATGCAAAACTTGCTCAAAATTACAAGAGGAACAACTTTTTCATTTGACATTTTGCTCTAACGCCTCTAGATTTCGAGATATGGAGGTCGGTTTTTTCGACCCTTTAAAGTCAATTATCTAAGGTAAAAAACAATATTTTTGAAAAAACAACCCCATTTTCGGAATCTACTCAACGAGATCTATCTATATACCAAATTTCAGCGAAATCTATTTTTTATGGCTATCTCGGCAGTTTAGGGTTTTTTCGAAAAAATCTATACACCAATCGATAGAGAATCGAAAACTGAACAACTTTGTAATTTGAAGTTTTTTTCTACGGCGCTTAGGTTTCGAGTTATCTTCATTCCGGTATATTTGTCTCGAAAAAAAGGAAATTTTTTGCGCGATTTTCAAAATTTTTTTTTACAGGTCGATAGAGAAGAAAAAAATAATCACTTTTCATGTTGGAGGTTTTTCTCTACGAGGCTTGGTTCTCGAGATAAAAAATAAAACAGATTTTCAATCAAAATATTTTCACGTCATCGAATATAATTCAGAAATAATAGTATATTGTGTTATTAGGATTAAAAGTGATACTTTGTTTGATGAGCAATTAATTTACATTTGCGAGGCGAAGCGTAGCGAAGCCGAGCGGATGCAAAAATTGCGAATCAAACAAAGACACTTTTAATCCAAATAACACATACTATTTTTTCTTCAACCAAGAAAATTACTTTTTAAATTATTGAAATATTTTGTTGAAATATGATTGAAACTAAGAAGGTAGCTTTGATTTAACTTTTGTTTTGTTTACAAATTTTATTGTTCTGTCAAACTAAAATAAATCAAGAGTTTTTCTGGAATTATGCTCCTGATAATACATACCTGATGATTAAAGTAAGTGTTTAAATATGAGGAATGAGAATATAATTATCTAAATATTATTAATTTTTATAGATTGTTGTAATACTGGAAATTTCGGGTGAATGCTGTTGCGATGAATTGGTACGTTTAAAGATTGATGTTATTGAAGACGTCAAATCAGCTTTACTGGTAAACATACATGGTAGACAGCTAAAAAAATATTACGGTTCGATGAACCTAGCACTAGTAAAAGTATAATATCCTCCATTCGTGATGATAATACCAGTAGAAAAAATGAAGAAGTGCGTGATAATCAAGCTCAAGAAATATTACGCTCCCAAGATTCTAGTAGAAATACAGAATCTACTTTTAAGCTTAGGATTAAAAGTACTTTTAAGCCTAGGATTAAAAGTGTTACCTAGCAACAGTTACATTTCTTTATTAATAACAAAAACGTCCACTTTTAATACTAAAAACAGTATTAAAAGAACCAACTTTTAAGACGGTTGAAGAAAAATAATATTTTCTCAGCAAATATACATAATTGGAATAATATACTTCAAATATTATTATTAACACAATATTTTACTGTTTGTAAAAAAATTATAAAATTTTTAAAATTCTAAACAAATAATTTTTTACCTTCCGCTTATCTGTAAAGGAAGGTATTGGAATGATGCAAAAAATCGGGTAGTGAGTTTTTAGTGGATGAGCACGAATTAGGGGCCTTACAGCTCATTTTTGATAGTTTTCTCCATGATGTCTGTATGTATGTGTGTGTGTGTGTGTATGTGTGTGGTCCGGGCCGATGCCGGATGTCGCATATCTCAAATACGAATTACCTAAAAATTTTGATATTTGGTATTTAACATTTGTATATAAATTGGAAGAGCTCATTAGATTTTGGTACAAATATCTTCACCGGAAGTGATATTTATTGAAGAGTAAAAAGTTTAATTGTCAAAAATTTCATTAAATTTGGATAAATATAGTATTTATTTGTAATAAGAATAAGAGGTAGTTATTTGCAACCTACGTTATAAAAAAATTGTCTTTATCTGGTAGCATTAAAGAACTGCAGTAAAATTTAAAAAATAAATTTATCAAATAAAACATCGAAATCTTGTAATCCATGTTCGATTGATTTTTGATTCTGCGTAAAAAATATTGACAGGTGAGACGGGTGACACTAACGCCGCATATAAGTCATAAGATATTAAGTAATTGAACGGAGGATGGCTTCAACACAGCAGAGTTTTCCTGTGAATGAATTTCTGTTTGAATATTTTAGATTTTTATTTGTATAAATGGGCACCGGATTGTACGTATACATTTCTGTTTAAAGTCTAGATATGGCGGAAGGTTGTGTGATGGCCACGTCAGATTTTTCATTGCTGTATTTAATAATTGTGTCTATAATTTTTTTTCAATTGAGGACAACAAAAGTACCTATAGCTATTACTGTTTCAGAGTTATGCCTTCTAAAGTCAAATACAAATAATTAATTTTTGTTTAGAAACAGACCTCATCAAAATCAAGTTTGAAGCAACTTCGTTCATCATCCGTCGAAGAAGATCGCATAGAGATAGAGCAAATGACAGCTGAAGTCTTAGACAACCTTCTTCAAGATCTAAGCGTTAGTGGCTTAACTGGGCTTAACAGGGTGGTAAATCAGGCGAGTATGGCTTATGTTCGAGCACTGGAGTACCTCTAGCGGCTAAATCACGCTTCACAGACAGCGCTGTCCTGGTGCTAAATCCAATGTTATAATATACATTGTTATCGGCACGAGAAGAAAACACGTTCGTTTCTAACTTTTATAGAAAAAATACTACTACAGCGACTGCGACATGTTTTCGTACCGGAATAGTAGACACTTCCAGCTATCCAACGCTGCATTCGTTTCCCCTCCTGTCACTCGTATGTCGAAGGAAAATTGTAAAATAAGTTTTTTATACAAAGCTTCGTCATATAATAGGGTACTTTACCATAGTAGCAAATTAGCAACCCGGTCAATTATATTGAAACCTCAAAAATGAGTTATTGCTTGAAAAAAGTTTCAAAAAGTTAATAGTTCTTTAAATATTTGAGATTTTACGTATCGATACTACGTCACAGTAATGCGTATCACGTGTATTCTTACTTACAGTAATAAACTACCAAATTGTTTTTTATTGTAACAGAAACAGTTGGTTTTACATGAGTACATTTTAATTCCGGTTTGAGAAGATTTTCAGCTATACATCTACGTCACACAAACTTTAAAAATTAATTACAGCTTTATTAAGACCAAGGCTTATCAGTACTCTCAATCGCTTTCAAATAACATGAAGTTTCAATGAAAAAAACTTTTTAAAAAATGGTAAACTACCCTATTAAAGCTATTCAATGTTTATTTTACTCAAGAAGAGTATTAGGTTTTTTTATTTAGTATTTGTTCAGTTTGTAAGACTCACAAAGGGTATTTATTAGTTTGTATGGGAGCACACAATTTGGACAAATACAGGTTGGTGGAGGTGAAATGCGAACATAGGGAAATATTTGACAATGGAGTTATCATGCTAGGCATCTTGATATACGTGGAATAAGTACTGTCAATGTCAAAGTACCTGTCATATTATTGATTATTTTCATTAAAATATTTTGCATAATAATGTATGTGTACGAGCAGAACGAGAAAATTTACATGCACTTTTAGATTTTATTATTATTTCTGTTATTCATTACTCTTTTTGCCACACTTTGCTTTGTGACACTACTACAAAATATATCAAGATACCTGGCATGAAAGTTCGATTGTCATGTATGTTCCCTATGTTCGCATTTTACCTCCATCAACCTATATAGTTTCGTTAAAGTGTAGTTTGACCAAAAATAATTAAGCCAAACTGTATTTTAGTCAAACTGTAATTTGTTCCATTTATCAAACCGTAAATATGCCAACCCGTAAACTGTATTCTAGACAAACTGTAATTTCACATTCCGTAATTTGACCAAACCGCAACTTCGACTAATATTGTCAAATCGTTTTCAGGTAAACCGTAGTTTAGTCAAAACGCAACTATACCTAACTGGAATCATCCAACACGGAATTTATCCAGAACGTATTTTTGTCAAATCGCAGTTATGCATAACCGTAATCTTGTCAAACGCATTTTACTCAAATCGTAATCTTACCAACTGTATGTTTTAAATTACGATTTGAGTAAAATGCGTTTCCAAGATTACGGTTACGCATAACTGCGATTTGACAAATATACGTTCTGGATAAGTTCAATTTTCTGTTTGGGTGTGTACGTTTACCAGTCGCCCGTGGTTGATGGTGGAGGGCTTCGAGCATATACTGACTAGAGAAGTAATTCCCTATACCAATGCATAGCTTGTTGTGATCGGAAGATATGCAGTAGGGGGGACTTGCGGGGCTGGAAGTCATGGTGTATTGCGGGCAGCGTTTTGCTGTTATTCTTTGTTACTTCTTGTCACACATGTCATTTTACTATAACCCTAAGTTCTGCGTTTACTTTGTGAAAAGTTTAATGAGGTTGTGTGAGTATTATTTTACTTTGTGGAATAATACTAAGAAATTACGCATCCCTCAATACATCACGGCTTCCGACCCCGCTAATCTCCCCTCCAGCATATCTTCCGATCACAACAAACGCCGTAAGGCGGCCTCTAGTCAGTATATGCTCGAAGGTGGAGGGCACACCACAGGGCGATTTTTGTGCTATTTTGTGTTTGTATGTTTCAGATGAGGAACCTTTGTATATAAAACAGTTAAAGAAATTACGATGGGGACATCTGAAGCACATTCAACGAGAAATGAGACGTTTAGAAGATTTAGAAAGATTTTTGGATTCCTGCAGCGCTGAAAAATAAATTATGTATCGTGTTAGCGTAACTTGTAAAATAAAATTATTTTTAAATAGTTTATATATTGATCGTGTAACAATCAAACTTCAGAATTTCAGAAATTAAACATTTCAGACTGAAATTTAACTGTTTTTACCTTCGCGTACCTGTAAAGGAAGGTATTGGAATCATGCTAAAAATCGGGTGGTGAGTTTTTAGTGGATGAGCACGAATTAGGGTCCTTACAATTCATTTTTGATAGTTTCACGATGATGTCTGTATGTATGTGTGTGTGTGTGTGTGTGTGTGTGTGTGTGTGTGTGTGTGTGTGTGTGTGTGTGTGTGTATGTGTGTGTGGTCAATGCCGGGGTGTATGTCGTATAACTCAAATACGAATTACCCGAAAATTTTGATATTTGGTATTTAACATTTGTATATAAATTGGAAGAGCTCATTAGATTTTGGTACAAATATCTTAATCGGAAGTGATATTTTTTGAAGATTGAAAAGTTTAATTGTCAAAATTGTATATAAATTTGGAAAAATATAGTATTTATTTGTAATAAGAATAAGAGGCAAAGTTATTTGCAACTTACGTTATAAAAAATTGTCTTTATCTGGTAGCATCAAAGAACTGCAGTAAAATTAAAAAAATAAGTTTATCAAATAAAACGTTGAAATCTTGTAATCCATGTTCGGTTGATTTTTGTTTCTGCGTAAAAAATATTGACAGGTGACAAATTGGCATACTAGCGCTATACAAGTCATAAGTAAGATATTAAATGTAGTAATTGAACGGAGGATGGCTTCAGCACAGAAGAGTTTTCCTGTGAATGAATCTTTTTATTCAGATGATGCAAATTTCTGTGTTTCAATATTTTAGATTTTTATTTGTATATTTTAAATGGACACCGAATTGTACGTATACATTTCTGTTTAAAGTCTAGATATGGCGGAAGGTTGTGTGATGGCCACGTCAGATTTTTCTATAATGATAAACAATTTTTATCTCTCGCCTCATATTCTATTGTAATGTCTGTGTGTGCGTTTTTGGTGGATAAGCACGTTTCAGGGTCTCTACTATGTGTGTGTGTATGGACGTATTTGACGATTTTTCGTCCACGATAACTCAAAAAGTATCAAACCTTTAATAACCAAATTTTATATTTAAGCTTTTAATAAGGATCTTAACACCGGATAAGATTTTGGTAGAAATCCGCAAACCGGAAGTAGTACTTTTGAAGCTTGATATACAAACTGGTACATTATTTATTTATGACAATTTTTGCATATATCTATGGGTACAGTTAATTTTAAATACAATTTGCTGAATCTGGTTTAGAAATTCTAGTATATTGTTGACATTTCTAAACAAAGTTTGAATTATGACAGTGACAGTACAGTTGACATCTTTGATTGCATCTTGGTTTATATATTACATGAAACTATTAAAATGTAAGTAAAACTATTTATTAGATTAGTAGAATAAGCAGAATTAGGCGAGAGGTCGTTTGCTGGCCACAGCAGATTTTTATTAAGTATTGTGGGCTTGTTAATACAATTTTGTCTAAATGAAAATTCTTTTAAAATATTTCATTTATATTCGAACAAGAAGTCTATTATTAAATTAATAATAAAATTATTCGTAAAAAAATACAAAAATATTTAAATTTGTATCTATATTTCATATAACTATAATACTTTATTAAAGGTTTATACTAAATCTTAACAAATTAATTAACTTACCAGTGAAACATAGACCCGTGAAACTTACCTGCTAAACTTACCCGTGAAACCTTGACCCGTGAAACTTACCAGTGAAACCTAGACCCGTGAAACGTCACCCGTGAAACTTACCCGTGAAACTTACCCGTGAAACTTACCCGTGAAACCTTGACCCGTGAAACTTACCAGTGAAACCTAGACCTGTGAAACGTCACCCGTGAAACTTACCCGTGAAACTTACCCGTGAAACCTTGACCCGTGAAACTTACCAGTGAAACCTAGACCTGTGAAACGTCACCCGTGAAACTTACCCGTGAAACTTACCCGTGAAACCTTGACCCGTGAAACTTACCAGTGAAACCTAGACCCGTGAAACGTCACCCGTAAAACTTACCCGTGAAACTTACCCGTGAAACTTACCCGTGAAACCTTGACCCGTGAAACTTACCAGTGAAACCTAGACCCGTGAAACGTCACCCGTGAAACTTACCCGTGAAACTTACCCGTGAAACCTTGACCCGTGAAACTTACCAGTGAAACCTAGACCCGTGAAACGTCACCCGTGAAACTTACCCGTAAAACTTACCCGTGAAACCTTGACCCGTGAAACTTACCAGTGAAACCTAGACCCGTGAAACATCACCCTTGAAACATACCCGTGAAACTTACCCGTGAAACTTACCCGTGAAACCTTGACCCGTGAAACTTACCAGTGAAACATAGACCCGTGAAACGTCACTCGTGAAACATACCCGTGAAACTTACCCGTGAAACCTTGACCCGTGAAACTTACCAGTGAAACCTAGACCTGTGAAACGTCACCCGTGAAACTTACCCGTGAAACTTACCCGTGAAACCTTGACCCGTGAAACTTACCAGTGAAACCTAGACCTGTGAAACGTCACCCGTGAAACTTACCCGTGAAACTTACCCTTGAAACCTTGACCCGTGAAACTTACCAGTGAAACCTAGACCCGTGAAACGTCACCCGTAAAACTTACCCGTGAAACTTACCCGTGAAACTTACCCGTGAAACCTTGACCCGTGAAACTTACCAGTGAAACCTAGACCCGTGAAACGTCACCCGTGAAACTTACCCGTGAAACTTACCCGTGAAACCTTGACCCGTGAAACTTACCAGTGAAACCTAGACCCGTGAAACGTCACCCGTGAAACTTACCCGTAAAACTTACCCGTGAAACCTTGACCCGTGAAACTTACCAGTGAAACCTAGACCCGTGAAACATCACCCTTGAAACATACCCGTGAAACTTACCCGTGAAACTTACCCGTGAAACCTTGACCCGTGAAACTTACCAGTGAAACATAGACCCGTGAAACGTCACTCGTGAAACATACCCGTGAAACTTACCCGTGAAACCTTGACCCGTGAAACTTACCAGTGAAACCTAGACCCGTGAAACATCACCCATGAAACATACCCGTAAAACTTACCCGTGAAACTTACCCGTGAAACCTTGACCCGTGAAACTTTCCAGTGAAACCTAGACCCGTGAAACGTCACCCGTGAAACATACCCGTGAAACTTACCCGTGAAACTTACCCGTGAAACCTTGACCCGTGAAACTTACCAGTGAAACCTAGACCCGTGAAACGTCACCCGTGAAACGTCACCCGTGAAACTTACCCGTAAAACTTACCCGTGAAACTTACCCGTGAAACCTTGACCCGTGAAACTTACCAGTGAAACCTAGACCCGTGAAACGTCACCCGTGAAACATACCCGTGAAACTTACCCGTGAAACTTACCCGTAAAACCTTGACCCGTGAAACTTACCAGTGAAACCTAGACCCGTGAAACGTCACCCGTGAAACATACCCGTGAAACTTACCCGTGAAACTTACCCGTGAAACTTTGACCCGTGAAACTTACCAGTGAAACCTAAACCCGTGAAACGTCACCCGTGAAACATACCCGTGAAACTTACCCGTGAAACTTACCCGTGAAACCTTGACCCGTAAAACTTACCCGTGAAACCTTGACCCGTGAAACTTACCAGTGAAACCTAGACCCGTGAAACGTCACCCGT
The DNA here is from genome assembly GCA_947534325.1 of Agonum fuliginosum. NCBI lineage: Eukaryota > Metazoa > Arthropoda > Insecta > Coleoptera > Carabidae > Agonum > Agonum fuliginosum. Next base: position 26,540,550 of record OX384036.1, read on the forward strand.
GAAACATACCCGTGAAACTTACCCGTGAAACCTTGACCCGTGAAACTTACCAGTGAAACCTAGACCCGTGAAACGTCACCCGTGAAACATACCCGTGAAACTTACCCGTGAAACTTACCCGTGAAACCTTGACCCGTGAAACTTACCAGTGAAACCTAGACCCGTGAAACGTCACCTGTAAAACATACCCGTAAAACTTACCCGTGAATCTTACCCGTGAAACCTTGACCCGTGAAACTTTCCAGTGAAACTTAGACCCGTGAAACGTCACTCGTGAAACATACCCGTGAAACTTACCCGTGAAACTTACCCGTGAAACCTTGACCCGTGAAACTTACCAGTGAAACCTAGACCCGTGAAACGTCACCCGTGAAACTTACCCGTAAAACTTACCCGTGAAACCTTGACCCGTGAAACTTACCAGTGAAACCTAGACCCGTGAAACATCACCCTTGAAACATACCCGTGAAACTTACCCGTGAAACTTACCCGTGAAACCTTGACCCGTGAAACTTACCAGTGAAACCTAGACCCGTGAAACGTCACCTGTAAAACATACCCGTAAAACTTACCCGTGAATCTTACCCGTGAAACCTTGACCCGTGAAACTTTCCAGTGAAACTTAGACCCGTGAAACGTCACTCGTGAAACATACCCGTGAAACTTACCCGTGAAACTTACCCGTGAAACCTTGACCCGTGAAACTTACCAGTGAAACCTAGACCCGTGAAACGTCACCCGTGAAACTTACCCGTAAAACTTACCCGTGAAACCTTGACCCGTGAAACTTACCAGTGAAACCTAGACCAGTGAAACCTAGACCCGTGAAACGTCACCCGTGAAACATACCCGTGAAACTTACCCGTGAAACTTACCCGTGAAACCTTGACCCGTGAAACTTACCAGTGAAACCTAGACCCGTGAAACGTCACCCGTGAAACATACCCGTGAAACTTACCCGTGAAACTTACCCGTGAAACCTTGACCCGTGAAACTTACCAGTGAAACCTAGACCCGTAAAACGTCACCCGTGAAACATACCCGTGAAACTTACCCGTGAAACTTACCCGTGAAACCTAGACCCGTGAAACGTCACATGTGAAACATACCCGTGAAACTTACCCGTGAAACTTACCCGTGAAACCTTGACCCGTGAAACTTACCAGTGAAACCTAGACCAGTGAAACCTAGACCCGTGAAACGTCACCCGTGAAACATACCCGTGAAACTTACCCGTGAAACTTACCCGTGAAACCTTGACCCGTGAAACTTACCAGTGAAACCTAGACCCGTGAAACGTCACCCGTGAAACATACCCGTGAAACTTACCCGTGAAACATACCCGTGAAACTTACCCGTGAAACTTACCCGTAAAACCTTGACCCGTGAAACTTACCAGTGAAACCTAGACCCGTGAAACGTCACCCGTGAAACTTACCCGTGAAACCTTAACCCGTGAAACTTACCAGTGAAACCTAGACCCGTGAAACGTCACCCGTGAAACTTACCCGTGAAACTTACCCGTGAAACTTACCCGTGAAACTTACCCGTGAAACTTACCCGTGAAACTTACCCGTGAAACTTACCACTGAAACCTAGACCCGTGAAACGTCACCCGTGAAACTTACCCGTGAAACTTACCCGTGAAACTTACCCGTGAAACTTACCCGTGAAACTTACCCGTGAAACCTTGACCCGTTAAACTTACCAGTGAAACCTAGACCCGTTAAACGTCACCCGTGAAACATACCCGTGACACTTACCCGTGAAACTTACCCGTGAAACCTTGACCCGTGAAACTTACTAGTGAAACCTAGACCCGTGAAACGTCACCCGTAAAACTTACCGGTGAAACTTACCCGTAAAACTTACCCGTGAAACTTACCCGTGAAACCTTGACCCGTGAAACTTACCAGTGAAACGTAGACCCGTGAAACGTCACCCGTGAAACTTACCCGTGAAACTTACCCGTGAAACTTACCCGTGAAACTTACCCGTGAAACTTACCCGTGAAACTTACCCGTGAAACCTTGACCCGTGAAACTTACCAGTGAAACCTAGACCCGTGAAACGTCACCCGTGAAACTTACCCGTGAAACTTACCCGTGAAACTTACCCGTGAAACCTTGACCCGTGAAACTTATCAGTGAAACCTAGACCCGTGAAACGTCACCCGTGAAACTTACTTGTGAAACTTACCCGTGAAACCTTGACCCGTGAAACTTACCAGTGAAACCTAGACCCGTGAAACTTCACCCTTGAAACTTACCCGTGAAACTTACCCGTGAAACTAACCAGTGAAACCTTGACCCGTGAAACTTACCAGTGAAACCTAGACCCATGAAACGTCACCCGTGAAACTTACCCGTGAAACTTACCCGTGAAACCTTGACCCGTGAAACTTACCAGTGAAACCTAGACCCGTGAAACGTCACCCGTGAAACTTACCCGTGAAACTTACCCGTGAAACCTTGACCCGTGAAACTTACCAGTGAAACCTAGACCCGTGAAACGTCACCCGTGAAACTTACCCGTGAAACTTACCCGTGAAACTTACCCGTGAAACCTTGACCCGTGAAACTTACCAGTGAAACCTAGACCCGTGAAACGTCACCCGTGAAACTTACCCGTGAAACGTCACCCGTAAAACTTACCCGTGAAACTTACCCGTGAAACCTTAACCCGTGAAACTTACCAGTGAAACCTAGACCCGTGAAACTTACCCGTGAAACTTACCCGTGAAACTTACCCGTGAAACTTACCCGTGAAACTTACCCGTGAAACCTTGACCCGTGAAACTTACCAGTGAAACTTACCAGTGAAACCTAGACCCGTGAAAGGTCACCAGTGAAAATAACCCGTGAAACTTACCCGTGAAACTTACCTGTGAAACCTTGACCCGTGAAACTTACCAGTGAAACCTAGACCCGTGAAACGTCACCCGTGAAACTTACCCGTAAAACTTACCCGTGAAACTTACCCGTGAAACCTTGACCCGTGAAACTTACAAGTGAAACCTAGACCCGTGAAACGTCACCCGTGAAACATACCCGTGAAACTTACCCGTGAAACTTACCCGTGAAACCTTGACCCGTGAAACTTACCAGTGAAACCTAGACCCGTAAAACGTCACCCGTGAAACATACCCGTGAAACTTACCCGTGAAACCTTGACCCGTGAAACTTACCAGTGAAACCTAGACCCGTGAAACATCACCCATGAAACATACTCGTGAAACTTACCCGTGAAACTTACCCGTGAAACCTTGACCCGTGAAACTTACCAGTGAAACCTAGACTCGTGAAACGTCACCTGTAAAACATACCCGTAAAACTTACCCGTGAAACTTACCCGTGAAACCTTGCCCCGTGAAACTTTCCAGTGAAAGCTAGACCCGTGAAACGTCACCCGTGAAACATACCCGTGAAACTTACCCGTGAAACTTACCCGTGAAACCTTGACCCGTGAAACTTACCAGTGAAACCTAGATCCGTGAAACATCACCCATGAAACATACCCGTGAAACTTACCCGTGAAACTTACCCGTGAAACTTTCCAGTGAAACCTAGACCCGTGAAACGTCACCCGTGAAACATACCCGTGAAACTTACCCGTGACACCTTGACCCGTGAAACTTACCAGTGAAACCTAGACCCGTGAAACGTCACCCTTGAAACTTACCCGTAAAACTTACCCGTGAAACTTACCCGTGAAACCTTGACCCGTGAAACTTACCAGTGAAACCTAGGCCCGTGAAACGTCACCCGTGAAACATACCCGTGAAACTTACCCGTGAAACTTACCCGTAAAACCTTGACCCGTGAAACTTACGAGTGAAACCTAGACCCGTGAAACGTCACCCGTGAAACTTCACCCGTGAAACATATCCGTGAAACTTACTCGTGAAACTTACCCGTGAAACCTTGACCCGTGAAACTTACCAGTGAAACCTAGACCCGTAAAACGTCACCCGTGAAACATACCCGTGAAACTTACCCGTGATACCTTGACCCGTGAAACTTACCAGTGAAACCTAGACCCGTGAAACGTCACCCGTGAAACATACCCGTGAAACTTACCCGTGAAACTTACCCGTGAAACCTTGACCCGTGAAACTTACCAGTGAAACCTAGACCCGTGAAACGTCACCCGTGAAACATACCCGTGAAACTTACCCGTGAAACTTACCCGTGAAACCTTGACCCGTGAAACTTACTAGTGAAACCTAGACCCGTGAAACGTCACCCGTGAAACATACCCGTGAAACTTACCAGTGAAGCTTACCCGTGAAACCTTGACCCGTGAAACTTACCAGTGAAACCTAGACCCGTGAAACGTCACCTGTAAAACATACCCGTAAAACTTACCCGTGAAACTTACCCGTGAAACCTTGACCCGTGAAACTTACCAGTGAAACCTAGACCCGTGAAACGTCACCCGTGAAACATACCCGTGAAACATACCCGTGAAACTTACCCGTGAAACTTACCCGTGAAACGTCACCTGTAAAACATACCCGTAAAACTTACCCGTGAAACTTACCCGTGAAACCTTGACCCGTGAAACTTACCAGTGAAACCAAGACCCGTGAAACGTCATCCGTGAAACATACCCGTGAAACTTACCCGTGAAACTTACCCGTGAAACGTCACCTGTAAAACATACCCGTAAAACTTACCCGTGAAACTTACCCGTGAAACCTTGACCCGTGAAACTTACCAGTGAAACCTAGACCCGTGAAACGTCACCCGTGAAACATACCCGTGAAACTTACCCGTGAAACCTTGACCCGTGAAACTTACCAGTGAAACCTAGACCCGTGAAACGTCACCCGTGAAACTTACCCGTAAAACTTACCCGTGAAACCTTGACCCGTGAAACTTACCAGTGAAACCTAGACCCGTGAAACATCACCCTTGAAACATACCCGTGAAACTTACCCGTGAAACTTACCCGTGAAACCTTGACCCGTGAAACTTACCAGTGAAACCTAGACCCGTGAAACGTCACCCGTGAAACATACCCGTGAAACTTACCCGTGAAACTTACCCGTGAAACCTTGACCCGTGAAACTTACCAGTGAAACCTAGACCAGTGAAACCTAGACCCGTGAAACGTCACCCGTGAAACATACCCGTGAAACTTACCCGTGAAACTTACCCGTGAAACCTTGACCCGTGAAACTTACCAGTGAAACCTAGACCCGTGAAACGTCATCCGTGAAACATACCCGTGAAACTTACCCGTGAAACCTTGACCCGTGAAACTTACCAGTGAAACCTAGACCCGTAAAACGTCACCCGTGAAACATACCCGTGAAACTTACCCGTGAAACTTACCCGTGAAACCTAGACCCGTGAAACGTCACCCGTGAAACATACCCGTGAAACTTACCCGTGAAACTTACCCATGAAACCTTGACCCGTGAAACTTACCAGTGAAACCAAGACCCGTGAAACGTCACCCGTGAAACATACCCGTGAAACTTACCCGTAAAACTTACCCGTGAAACTTACCCGTGAAAATTACCCATGAAACCTTGACCCGTGAAACTTACCAGTGAAACCAAGACCCGTGAAAGGTCACCCGTGAAACTTACCCGTGAAACTTACCCGTGAAACTTACCCGTGAAACTTACCCGTGAAACCTTGACCCGTGAAACTTACCAGTAAAACCTAGACCCGTGAAACGTCACCCGTGAAACTTACCCGTAAAACTTACCCGTGAAACTTACCCGTGAAACCTTGACCCGTGAAACTTACCAGTGAAACCTTGACCCGTGAAACTTACCAGTGAAACCTAGACCCGTGAAACGTCACCCGTGAAACATACCCGTGAAACTTACCCGTGAAACTTACCCGTGAAACCTTGACCCGTGAAACTTACCAGTGAAACCTAGACCCGTGAAACGTCACCCGTGAAACATACCTGTGAAACTTACCCGTGAAACCTTGACCCGTAAAACTTACCAGTGAAACCTAGACCCGTGAAACGTCACCCGTAAAACATACCCGTGAAACTTACCCGTGAAACTTACCCGTGAAACCTTGACCCGTGAAACTTACCAGTGAAACCTAGACCCGTGAAACATCACCCATGAAACATACCCGTGAAACTTACCCGTGAAACTTACCCGTGAAACCTAGACCCGTGAAACTTACCAGTGAAACCTAGACCCGTGAAACGTCGCCTGTAAAACATACCCGTAAAACTTACCCGTGAAACTTACCCGTGAGACCTTGACCCGTGAAACTTTCCAGTGAAACCTAGACCCGTGAAACGTCACCCGTGAAACATACCCGTGAAACTTACCCGTGACACCTTGACCCGTGAAACTTACCAGTGAAACCTAGACCCGTGAAACGTCACCCTTGAAACTTACCCGTAAAACTTACCCGTGAAACTTACCCGTGAAACCTTGACCCGTGAAACTTACCAGTGAAACCTAGGCCCGTGAAACGTCACCCGTGAAACATACCCGTGAAACTTACCCGTGAAACTTACCCGTAAAACCTTGACCCGTGAAACTTACGAGTGAAACCTAGACCCGTGAAACGTCACCCGTGAAACTTCACCCGTGAAACATATCCGTGAAACTTACCCGTGAAACTTACCCGTGAAACCTTGACCCGTGAAACTTACCAGTGAAACCTAGACCCGTAAAACGTCACCCGTGAAACATACCCGTGAAACTTACCCGTGATACCTTGACCCGTGAAACTTACCAGTGAAACCTAGACCCGTGAAACGTCACCCGTGAAACATACCCGTGAAACTTACCCGTGAAACTTACCCGTGATACCTTGACCCGTGAAACTTACCAGTGAAACCTAGACCCGTGAAACGTCACCCGTGAAACGTCACCCGTGAAACTTACCCGTGAAACTTACCCGTGAAACTTACCCGTGAAACTTACCCGTGAAACCTTGACCCGTTAAACTTACCAGTGAAACCTAGACCCGTTAAACGTCACCCGTGAAACATACCCGTGACACTTACCCGTGAAACTTACCCGTGAAACCTTGACCCGTGAAACTTACTAGTGAAACCTAGACCCGTGAAACGTCACCCGTAAAACTTACCGGTGAAACTTACCCGTAAAACTTACCCGTGAAACTTACCCGTGAAACCTTGACCCGTGAAACTTACCAGTGAAACGTAGACCCGTGAAACGTCACCCGTGAAACTTACCCGTGAAACTTACCCGTGAAACTTACCCGTGAAACTTACCCGTGAAACTTACCCGTGAAACTTACCCGTGAAACCTTGACCCGTGAAACTTACCAGTGAAACCTAGACCCGTGAAACGTCACCCGTGAAACTTACCCGTGAAACTTACCCGTGAAACTTACCCGTGAAACCTTGACCCGTGAAACTTATCAGTGAAACCTAGACCCGTGAAACGTCACCCGTGAAACTTACTTGTGAAACTTACCCGTGAAACCTTGACCCGTGAAACTTACCAGTGAAACCTAGACCCGTGAAACGTCACCCGTGAAACTTACCCGTGAAACTTACCCGTGAAACTAACCAGTGAAACCTTGACCCGTGAAACTTACCAGTGAAACCTAGACCCATGAAACGTCACCCGTGAAACTTACCCGTGAAACTTACCCGTGAAACCTTGACCCGTGAAACTTACCAGTGAAACCTAGACCCGTGAAACGTCACCCGTGAAACTTACCCGTGAAACTTACCCGTGAAACCTTGACCCGTGAAACTTACCAGTGAAACCTAGACCCGTGAAACGTCACCCGTGAAACTTACCCGTGAAACTTACCCGTGAAACTTACCCGTGAAACCTTGACCCGTGAAACTTACCAGTGAAACCTAGACCCGTGAAACGTCACCCGTGAAACTTACCCGTGAAACGTCACCCGTGAAACTTACCCGTGAAACTTACCCGTGAAACCTTAACCCGTGAAACTTACCAGTGAAACCTAGACCCGTGAAACTTACCCGTGAAACTTACCCGTGAAACTTACCCGTGAAACTTACCCGTGAAACTTACCCGTGAAACCTTGACCCGTGAAACTTACCAGTGAAACTTACCAGTGAAACCTAGACCCGTGAAAGGTCACCAGTGAAAATAACCCGTGAAACTTACCCGTGAAACTTACCTGTGAAACCTTGACCCGTGAAACTTACCAGTGAAACCTAGACCCGTGAAACGTCACCCGTGAAACTTACCCGTAAAACTTACCCGTGAAACTTACCCGTGAAACCTTGACCCGTGAAACTTACAAGTGAAACCTAGACCCGTGAAACGTCACCCGTGAAACATACCCGTGAAACTTACCCGTGAAACTTACCCGTGAAACCTTGACCCGTGAAACTTACCAGTGAAACCTAGACCCGTAAAACGTCACCCGTGAAACATACCCGTGAAACTTACCCGTGAAACTTACCCGTGAAACCTTGACCCGTGAAACTTACCAGTGAAACCTAGACCCGTGAAACATCACCCATGAAACATACTCGTAAAACTTACCCGTGAAACTTACCCGTGAAACCTTGACCCGTGAAACTTACCAGTGAAACCTAGACTCGTGAAACGTCACCTGTAAAACATACCCGTAAAACTTACCCGTGAAACTTACCCGTGAAACCTTGCCCCGTGAAACTTTCCAGTGAAAGCTAGACCCGTGAAACGTCACCCGTGAAACATACCCGTGAAACTTACCCGTGAAACTTACCCGTGAAACCTTGACCCGTGAAACTTACCAGTGAAACCTAGATCCGTGAAACATCACCCATGAAACATACCCGTGAAACTTACCCGTGAAACTTTCCAGTGAAACCTAGACCCGTGAAACGTCACCCGTGAAACATACCCGTGAAACTTACCCGTGACACCTTGACCCGTGAAACTTACCAGTGAAACCTAGACCCGTGAAACGTCACCCTTGAAACTTACCCGTAAAACTTACCCGTGAAACTTACCCGTGAAACCTTGACCCGTGAAACTTACCAGTGAAACCTAGGCCCGTGAAACGTCACCCGTGAAACATACCCGTGAAACTTACCCGTGAAACTTACCCGTAAAACCTTGACCCGTGAAACTTACGAGTGAAACCTAGACCCGTGAAACGTCACCCGTGAAACTTCACCCGTGAAACATATCCGTGAAACTTACCCGTGAAACTTACCCGTGAAACCTTGACCCGTGAAACTTACCAGTGAAACCTAGACCCGTAAAACGTCACCCGTGAAACATACCCGTGAAACTTACCCGTGATACCTTGACCCGTGAAACTTACCAGTGAAACCTAGACCCGTGAAACGTCACCCGTGAAACATACCCGTGAAACTTACCCGTGAAACTTACCCGTGAAACCTTGACCCGTGAAACTTACCAGTGAAACCTAGACCCGTGAAACGTCACCCGTGAAACATACCCGTGAAACTTACCCGTGAAACTTACCCGTGAAACCTTGACCCGTGAAACTTACTAGTGAAACCTAGACCCGTGAAACGTCACCCGTGAAACATACCCGTGAAACTTACCAGTGAAGCTTACCCGTGAAACCTTGACCCGTGAAACTTACCAGTGAAACCTAGACCCGTGAAACGTCACCTGTAAAACATACCCGTAAAACTTACCCGTGAAACTTACCCGTGAAACCTTGACCCGTGAAACTTACCAGTGAAACCTAGACCCGTGAAACGTCACCCGTGAAACATACCCGTGAAACATACCCGTGAAACTTACCCGTGAAACTTACCCGTGAAACGTCACCTGTAAAACATACCCGTAAAACTTACCCGTGAAACTTACCCGTGAAACCTTGACCCGTGAAACTTACCAGTGAAACCAAGACCCGTGAAACGTCATCCGTGAAACATACCCGTGAAACTTACCCGTGAAACTTACCCGTGAAACGTCACCTGTAAAACATACCCGTAAAACTTACCCGTGAAACTTACCCGTGAAACCTTGACCCGTGAAACTTACCAGTGAAACCTAGACCCGTGAAACGTCACCCGTGAAACATACCCGTGAAACTTACCCGTGAAACCTTGACCCGTGAAACTTACCAGTGAAACCTAGACCCGTGAAACGTCACCCGTGAAACTTACCCGTAAAACTTACCCGTGAAACCTTGACCCGTGAAACTTACCAGTGAAACCTAGACCCGTGAAACATCACCCTTGAAACATACCCGTGAAACTTACCCGTGAAACTTACCCGTGAAACCTTGACCCGTGAAACTTACCAGTGAAACCTAGACCCGTGAAACGTCACCCGTGAAACATACCCGTGAAACTTACCCGTGAAACTTACCCGTGAAACCTTGACCCGTGAAACTTACCAGTGAAACCTAGACCAGTGAAACCTAGACCCGTGAAACGTCACCCGTGAAACATACCCGTGAAACTTACCCGTGAAACTTACCCGTGAAACCTTGACCCGTGAAACTTACCAGTGAAACCTAGACCCGTGAAACGTCATCCGTGAAACATACCCGTGAAACTTACCCGTGAAACTTACCCGTGAAACCTTGACCCGTGAAACTTACCAGTGAAACCTAGACCCGTAAAACGTCACCCGTGAAACATACCCGTGAAACTTACCCGTGAAACTTACCCGTGAAACCTAGACCCGTGAAACGTCACCCGTGAAACATACCCGTGAAACTTACCCGTGAAACTTACCCGTGAAACCTTGACCCGTGAAACTTACCAGTGAAACCTAGACCAGTGAAACCTAGACCCGTGAAACGTCACCCGTGAAACATACCCGTGAAACTTACCCGTGAAACTTACCCGTGAAACCTTGACCCGTGAAACTTACCAGTGAAACCTAGACCCGTGAAACGTCACCCGTGAAACATACCCGTGAAACTTACCCGTGAAACATACCCGTGAAACTTACCCGTGAAACTTACCCGTAAAACCTTGACCCGTGAAACTTACCAGTGAAACCTAGACCCGTGAAACGTCACCCGTGAAACTTACCCGTGAAACCTTGACCCGTGAAACTTACCAGTGAAACCTAGACCCGTGAAACGTCACCCGTGAAACTTACCCGTGAAACTTACCCGTGAAACTTACCCGTGAAACTTACCCGTGAAACTTACCCGTGAAACTTACCCGTGAAACTTACCCGTGAAACTTACCCGTGAAACTTACCACTGAAACCTAGACCCGTGAAACGTCACCCGTGAAACTTACCCGTGAAACTTACCCGTGAAACTTACCCGTGAAACTTACCCGTGAAACCTTGACCCGTTAAACTTACCAGTGAAACCTAGACCCGTTAAACGTCACCCGTGAAACATACCCGTGAAACTTACCCGTGAAACTTACCCGTGAAACCTTGACCCGTGAAACTTACTAGTGAAACCTAGACCCGTGAAACGTCACCCGTAAAACTTACCGGTGAAACTTACCCGTAAAACTTACCCGTGAAACTTACCCGTGAAACCTTGACCCGTGAAACTTACCAGTGAAACGTAGACCCGTGAAACGTCACCCGTGAAACTTACCCGTGAAACTTACCCGTGAAACTTACCCGTGAAACTTACCCGTGAAACTTACCCGTGAAACCTTGACCCGTGAAACTTACCAGTGAAACCTAGACCCGTGAAACGTCACCCGTGAAACTTACCCGTGAAACTTACCCGTGAAACTTACCCGTGAAACCTTGACCCGTGAAACTTATCAGTGAAACCTAGACCCGTGAAACGTCACCCGTGAAACTTACTTGTGAAACTTACCCGTGAAACCTTGACCCGTGAAACTTACCAGTGAAACCTAGACCCGTGAAACGTCACCCGTGAAACTTACCCGTGAAACTTACCCGTGAAACTAACCAGTGAAACCTTGACCCGTGAAACTTACCAGTGAAACCTAGACCCATGAAACGTCACCCGTGAAACTTACCCGTGAAACTTACCCGTGAAACCTTGACCCGTGAAACTTACCAGTGAAACCTAGACCCGTGAAACGTCACCCGTGAAACTTACCCGTGAAACTTACCCGTGAAACCTTGACCCGTGAAACTTACCAGTGAAACCTAGACCCGTGAAACGTCACCCGTGAAACGTACACGTGAAACTTACCCGTGAAACTTACTCGTAAAACCTTGACCCGTGAAACTTACCAGTGAAACCTAGACCCGTGAAACGTCACCCGTGAAACATACCCGTGAAACTTACCCGTGAAACTTACCCATGAAACCTTGACCCGTGAAACTTACCAGTGAAACCAAGACCCGTGAAACGTCACCCGTGAAACATACCCGTGAAACTTACCCGTAAAACTTACCCGTGAAACTTACCCGTGAAAATTACCCATGAAACCTTGACCCGTGAAACTTACCAGTGAAACCAAGACCCGTGAAAGGTCACCCGTGAAACTTACCCGTGAAACTTACCCGTGAAACTTACCCGTGAAACCTTGACCCGTGAAACTTACCCGTAAAACTTACCCGTGAAACTTACCCGTGAAACCTTGACCCGTGAAACTTACCAGTGAAACCTTGACCCGTGAAACTTACCAGGGAAACCTAGACCCGTGAAACGTCACCCGTGAAACATACCCGTGAAACTTACCCGTGAAACTTACCCGTGAAACCTTGACCCGTAAAACTTACCAGTGAAACCTAGACCCGTGAAACGTCACCCGTGAAACATACCTGTGAAACTTACCCGTGAAACCTTGACCCGTAAAACTTACCAGTGAAACCTAGACCCGTGAAACGTCACCCGTAAAACATACCCGTGAAACTTACCCGTGAAACTTACCCGTGAAACCTTGACCCGTGAAACTTACCAGTGAAACCTAGACCCGTAAAACTTACCAGTGAAACCTAGACCCGTGAAACGTCACCCGTGAAACATACCTGTGAAACTTACCCGTGAAACCTTGACCCGTAAAACTTACCAGTGAAACCTAGACCCGTGAAACGTCACCCGTAAAACATACCCGTGAAACTTACCCGTGAAACTTACCCGTGAAACCTTGACCCGTGAAACTTACCAGTGAAACCTAGACCCGTGAAACATCACCCATGAAACATACCCGTGAAACTTACCCGTGAAACTTACCCGTGAAACCTAGACCCGTGAAACTTACCAGTGAAACCTAGACCCGTGAAACGTCGCCTGTAAAACATACCCGTAAAACTTACCCGTGAAACTTACCCGTGAGACCTTGACCCGTGAAACTTTCCAGTGAAACCTAGACCCGTGAAACGTCACCCGTGAAACATACCCGTGAAACTTACCCGTGACACCTTGACCCGTGAAACTTACCAGTGAAACCTAGACCCGTGAAACGTCACCCTTGAAACTTACCCGTAAAACTTACCCGTGAAACTTACCCGTGAAACCTTGACCCGTGAAACTTACCAGTGAAACCTAGGCCCGTGAAACGTCACCCGTGAAACATACCCGTGAAACTTACCCGTGAAACTTACCCGTAAAACCTTGACCCGTGAAACTTACGAGTGAAACCTAGACCCGTGAAACGTCACCCGTGAAACTTCACCCGTGAAACATATCCGTGAAACTTACCCGTGAAACTTACCCGTGAAACCTTGACCCGTGAAACTTACCAGTGAAACCTAGACCCGTAAAACGTCACCCGTGAAACATACCCGTGAAACTTACCCGTGATACCTTGACCCGTGAAACTTACCAGTGAAACCTAGACCCGTGAAACGTCACCCGTGAAACATACCCGTGAAACTTACCCGTGAAACTTACCCGTGAAACCTTGACCCGTGAAACTTACCAGTGAAACCTAGACCCGTGAAACGTCACCCGTGAAACATACCCGTGAAACTTACCCGTGAAACTTACCCGTGAAACCTTGACCCGTGAAACTTACTAGTGAAACCTAGACCCGTGAAACGTCACCCGTGAAACATACCCGTGAAACTTACCAGTGAAACTTACCCGTGAAACCTTGACCCGTGAAACTTACCAGTGAAACCTAGACCCGTGAAACGTCACCTGTAAAACATACCCGTAAAACTTACCCGTGAAACTTACCCGTGAAACCTTGACCCGTGAAACTTACCAGTGAAACCTAGACCCGTGAAACGTCACCCGTGAAACATACCCGTGAAACATACCCGTGAAACTTACCCGTGAAACTTACCCGTGAAACGTCACCTGTAAAACATACCCGTAAAACTTACCCGTGAAACTTACCCGTGAAACCTTGACCCGTGAAACTTACCAGTGAAACCAAGACCCGTGAAACGTCATCCGTGAAACATACCCGTGAAACTTACCCGTGAAACTTACCCGTGAAACGTCACCTGTAAAACATACCCGTAAAACTTACCCGTGAAACTTACCCGTGAAACCTTGACCCGTGAAACTTACCAGTGAAACCTAGACCCGTGAAACGTCACCCGTGAAACATACCCGTGAAACTTACCCGTGAAACCTTGACCCGTGAAACTTACCAGTGAAACCTAGACCCGTGAAACGTCACCCGTGAAACTTACCCGTAAAACTTACCCGTGAAACCTTGACCCGTGAAACTTACCAGTGAAACCTAGACCCGTGAAACATCACCCTTGAAACATACCCGTGAAACTTACCCGTGAAACTTACCCGTGAAACCTTGACCCGTGAAACTTACCAGTGAAACCTAGACCCGTGAAACGTCACCCGTGAAACATACCCGTGAAACTTACCCGTGAAACTTACCCGTGAAACCTTGACCCGTGAAACTTACCAGTGAAACCTAGACCAGTGAAACCTAGACCCATGAAACGTCACCCGTGAAACATACCCGTGAAACTTACCCGTGAAACTTACCCGTGAAACCTTGACCCGTGAAACTTACCAGTGAAACCTAGACCCGTGAAACGTCACCCGTGAAACATACCCGTGAAACTTACCCGTGAAACTTACCCGTGAAACCTTGACCCGTGAAACTTACCAGTGAAACCTAGACCCGTAAAACGTCACCCGTGAAACATACCCGTGAAACTTACCCGTGAAACTTACCCGTGAAACCTAGACCCGTGAAACGTCACCCGTGAAACATACCCGTGAAACTTACCCGTGAAACTTACCCGTGAAACCTTGACCCGTGAAACTTACCAGTGAAACCTAGACCAGTGAAACCTAGACTCGTGAAACGTCACCCGTGAAACATACCCGTGAAACTTACCCGTGAAACTTACCCGTGAAACCTTGACCCGTGAAACTTACCAGTGAAACCTAGACCCGTGAAACGTCACCCGTGAAACATACCCGTGAAACTTACCCGTGAAACATACCCGTGAAACTTACCCGTGAAACTTACCCGTAAAACCTTGACCCGTGAAACTTACCAGTGAAACCTAGACCCGTGAAACGTCACCCGTGAAACTTACCCGTGAAACCTTGACCCGTGAAACTTACCAGTGAAACCTAGACCCGTGAAACGTCACCCGTGAAACTTACCCGTGAAACTTACCCGTGAAACTTACCCGTGAAACTTACCCGTGAAACTTACCCGTGAAACTTACCCGTGAAACTTACCACTGAAACCTAGACCCGTGAAACGTCACCCGTGAAACTTACCCGTGAAACTTACCCGTGAAACTTACCCGTGAAACTTACCCGTGAAACTTACCCGTGAAACCTTGACCCGTTAAACTTACCAGTGAAACCTAGACCCGTTAAACGTCACCCGTGAAACATACCCGTGAAACTTACCCGTGAAACTTACCCGTGAAACCTTGACCCGTGAAACTTACTAGTGAAACCTAGACCCGTGAAACGTCACCCGTAAAACTTACCGGTGAAACTTACCCGTAAAACTTACCCGTGAAACTTACCCGTGAAACCTTGACCCGTGAAACTTACCAGTGAAACGTAGACCCGTGAAACGTCACCCGTGAAACTTACCCGTGAAACTTACCCGTGAAACTTACCCGTGAAACTTACCCGTGAAACCTTGACCCGTGAAACTTACTAGTGAAACCTAGACCCGTGAAACGTCACCCGTGAAACATACCCGTGAAACTTACCAGTGAAACTTACCCGTGAAACCTTGACCCGTGAAACTTACCAGTGAAACCTAGACCCGTGAAACGTCACCTGTAAAACATACCCGTAAAACTTACCCGTGAAACTTACCCGTGAAACCTTGACCCGTGAAACTTACCAGTGAAACCTAGACCCGGGAAACGTCACCCGTGAAACATACCCGTGAAACATACCCGTGAAACTTACCCGTGAAACTTACCCGTGAAACGTCACCTGTAAAACATACCCGTAAAACTTACCCGTGAAACTTACCCGTGAAACCTTGACCCGTGAAACTTACCAGTGAAACCAAGACCCGTGAAACGTCATCCGTGAAACATACCCGTGAAACTTACCCGTGAAACTTACCCGTGAAACGTCACCTGTAAAACATACCCGTAAAACTTACCCGTAAAACTTACCCGTGAAACCTTGACCCGTGAAACTTACCAGTGAAACCTAGACCCGTGAAACGTCACCCGTGAAACATACCCGTGAAACTTACCCGTGAAACCTTGACCCGTGAAACTTACCAGTGAAACCTAGACCCGTGAAACGTCACCCGTGAAACTTACCCGTAAAACTTACCCGTGAAACCTTGACCCGTGAAACTTACCAGTGAAACCTAGACCCGTGAAACATCACCCTTGAAACATACCCGTGAAACTTACCCGTGAAACCTTGACCCGTGAAACTTACCAGTGAAACCTAGACCCGTGAAACGTCACCCGTGAAACATACCCGTGAAACTTACCCGTGAAACTTACCCGTGAAACCTTGACCCGTGAAACTTACCAGTGAAACCTAGACCAGTGAAACCTAGACCCGTGAAACGTCACCCGTGAAACATACCCATGAAACTTACCCGTGAAACTTACCCGTGAAACCTTGACCCGTGAAACTTACCAGTGAAACCTAGACCCGTGAAACGTCACCCGTGAAACATACCCGTGAAACTTACCCGTGAAACTTACCCGTGAAACCTTGACCCGTGAAACTTACCAGTGAAACCTAGACCCGTAAAACGTCACCCGTGAAACATACCCGTGAAACTTACCCGTGAAACTTACCCGTGAAACCTAGACCCGTGAAACGTCACCCGTGAAACATACCCGTGAAACTTACCCGTGAAACTTACCCGTGAAACCTTGACCCGTGAAACTTACCAGTGAAACCTAGACCAGTGAAACCTAGACCCGTGAAACGTCACCCGTGAAACATACCCGTGAAACTTACCCGTGAAACTTACCCGTGAAACCTTGACCCGTGAAACTTACCAGTGAAACCTAGACCCGTGAAACGTCACCCGTGAAACATACCCGTGAAACTTACCCGTGAAACATACCCGTGAAACTTACCCGTGAAACTTACCCGTAAAACCTTGACCCGTGAAACTTACCAGTGAAACCTAGACCCGTGAAACGTCACCCGTGAAACTTACCCGTGAAACCTTGACCCGTGAAACTTACCAGTGAAACCTAGACCCGTGAAACGTCACCCGTGAAACTTACCCGTGAAACTTACCCGTGAAACTTACCCGTGAAACTTACCCGTGAAACTTACCCGTGAAACTTACCCGTGAAACTTACCCGTGAAACTTACCACTGAAACCTAGACCCGTGAAACGTCACCCGTGAAACTTACCCGTGAAACTTACCCGTGAAACTTACCCGTGAAACTTACCCGTGAAACTTACCCGTGAAACTTACCCGTGAAACCTTGACCCGTTAAACTTACCAGTGAAACCTAGACCCGTTAAACGTCACCCGTGAAACATACCCGTGAAACTTACCCGTGAAACTTACCCGTGAAACCTTGACCCGTGAAACTTACTAGTGAAACCTAGACCCGTGAAACGTCACCCGTAAAACTTACCGGTGAAACTTACCCGTAAAACTTACCCGTGAAACTTACCCGTGAAACCTTGACCCGTGAAACTTTCCAGTGAAACGTAGACCCGTGAAACGTCACCCGTGAAACTTACCCGTGAAACTTACCCGTGAAACTTACCCGTGAAACTTACCCGTGAAACTTACCCGTGAAACTTACCCGTGAAACCTTGACCCGTGAAACTTACCAGTGAAACCTAGACCCGTGAAACGTCACCCGTGAAACTTACCCGTGAAACTTACCCGTGAAACTTACCCGTGAAACCTTGACCCGTGAAACTTATCAGTGAAACCTAGACCCGTGAAACGTCACCCGTGAAACTTACTTGTGAAACTTACCCGTGAAACCTTGACCCGTGAAACTTACCAGTGAAACCTAGACCCGTGAAACGTCACCCGTGAAACTTACCCGTGAAACTTACCCGTGAAACTAACCAGTGAAACCTTGACCCGTGAAACTTACCAGTGAAACCTAGACCCATGAAACGTCACCCGTGAAACTTACCCGTGAAACTTACCCGTGAAACCTTGACCCGTGAAACTTACCAGTGAAACCTAGACCCGTGAAACGTCACCCGTGAAACTTACCCGTGAAACTTACCCGTGAAACCTTGACCCGTGAAACTTACCAGTGAAACCTAGACCCGTGAAACGTCACCCGTGAAACTTACCCGTGAAACTTACCCGTGAAACTTACCCGTGAAACCTTGACCCGTGAAACTTACCAGTGAAACCTAGACCCGTGAAACGTCACCCGTGAAACTTACCCGTGAAACGTCACCCGTGAAACTTACCCGTGAAACTTACCCGTGAAACCTTAACCCGTGAAACTTACCAGTGAAACCTAGACCCGTGAAACTTACCCGTGAAACTTACCCGTGAAACTTACCCGTGAATCTTACCCGTGAAACTTACCCGTGAAACCTTGACCCGTGAAACTTACCAGTGAAACTAACCAGTGAAACCTAGACCCGTGAAAGGTCACCAGTGAAAATTACCCGTGAAACTTACCCGTGAAACTTACCTGTGAAACCTTGACCCGTGAAACTTACCAGTGAAACCTAGACCCGTGAAACGTCACCCGTGAAACTTACCCGTAAAACTTACCCGTGAAACTTACCCGTGAAACCTTGACCCGTGAAACTTACAAGTGAAACCTAGACCCGTGAAACGTCACCCGTGAAACATACATGTGAAACTTACCCGTGAAACTTACCCGTGAAACCTTGACCCGTGAAACTTACCAGTGAAACCTAGACCCGTAAAACGTCACCCGTGAAACATACCCGTGAAACTTACCCGTGAAACTTACCCGTGAAACCTTGACCCGTGAAACTTACCAGTGAAACCTAGACCCGTGAAACATCACCCATGAAACATACTCGTGAAACTTACCCGTGAAACTTACCCGTGAAACCTTGACCCGTGAAACTTACCAGTGAAACCTAGACTCGTGAAACGTCACCTGTAAAACATACCCGTAAAACTTACCCGTGAAACTTACCCGTAAAACCTTGCCCCGTGAAACTTTCCAGTGAAAGCTAGACCCGTGAAACGTCACCCGTGAAACATACCCGTGAAACTTACCCGTGAAACTTACCCGTGAAACCTTGACCCGTGAAACTTACCAGTGAAACCTAGATCCGTGAAACATCACCCATGAAACATACCCGTGAAACTTACCCGTGAAACTTACCCGTGAAACTTACCCGTGAAACCTTGACCCGTGAAACTTACCAGTGAAACCTAGACCCGTGAAACGTCACCTGTAAAACATACCCGTAAAACTTACCCGTGAAGCTTACCCGTGAAACCTTGACCCGTGAAACTTTCCAGTGAAACCTAGACCCGTGAAACGTCACCCGTGAAACATACCCGTGAAACTTACCCGTGAAACTTACCCGTGAAACTTACCCGTGAAACCTTGACCCGTGAAACTTACCAGTGAAACCTAGACCCGTGAAACGTCACCCGTGAAACTTACCCGTGAAACTTACCCGTGAAACCTTGACCCGTGAAACTTACCAGTGAAACCTAGACCCGTGAAACGTCACCCGTGAAACGTACACGTGAAACTTACCCGTGAAACTTACTCGTAAAACCTTGACCCGTGAAACTTACCAGTGAAACCTAGACCCGTGAAACGTCACCCGTAAAACATACCCGTGAAACTTACCCGTGAAACTTACCCATGAAACCTTGACCCGTGAAACTTACCAGTGAAACCAAGACCCGTGAAACGTCACCCGTGAAACATACCCGTGAAACTTACCCGTAAAACTTACCCGTGAAACTTACCCGTGAAAATTACCCATGAAACCTTGACCCGTGAAACTTACCAGTGAAACCTAGACCCGTGAAACGTCACCCGTGAAACTAACCCGTAAAACTTACCCGTGAAACTTATCCGTGAAACCTTGACCCGTGAAACTTACCAGTGAAACCTAGACCAGTGAAACGTCACCCGTGAAACATACCCGTGAAACTTACCCGTGAAACTTACCCGTGAAACTTACCCGTAAACCTTGACCCGTGAAACTTACCAGTGAAACCTAGACCCGTGAAACGTCACCCGTGAAACATACCCGTGAAACTTACCCGTGAAACTTACCCGTGAAACCTTGACCCGTGAAACTTACCAGTGAAACCTAGACCCGTGAAAGGTCACCTGTGAAACTTACCCGTGAAACTTACCCGTAAAACTTACCCGTGAAACCTTGACCCGTGAAACTTACCAGTGAAACCTAGACCCGTGAAACGTCACACGTGAAACATAACCGTGAAACTTACCCGTGAAACTTACCCGTGAAACCTTGACCCGTGAAACTTACCAGTGAAACCTAGACCCGTGAAACGTCACCCGTGAAACATACCCGTGAAACTTACCCGTGAAACTTACCCGTGAAACCTTGACCCGTGAAACTTACCAGTGAAACCTAGACCCGTGAAACGTCACCCGTGAAACATACCCGTGAAAGTTACCCGTGAAACTTACCCGTGAAACCTTGACCCGTGAAACTTACCAGTGAAACCAAGACCCGAGAAACGTCACCCGTGAAACATACCCGTGAAACTTACCCGTGAAACTTACCATTGAAACCTTGACCCGTGAAACTTACCAGTGAAACCTAGACCCGTGAAACGTCACCCGTGAAACATACCCGTGAAACTTACCCGTGAAACTTACCCGTGAAACCTTGACCCGTGAAACTTACCAGTGAAACCTAGACCCGTGAAACGTCACCCGTAAAACTTACCAGTGAAACCTAGACCCGTGAAACGTCACCCGTGAAACATACCCGTGAAACTTACCCGTGAAACTTACCCGTGAAACCTTGACCCGTGAAACTTACCCGTGAAACCTAGACCCTGTGAAACTTACCAGTGAAACCTAGACCCGTGAAACGTCGCCTGTAAAACATACCCGTAAAACTTACCCGTGAAACTTACCCGTGAAACCTTGACCCGTGAAACTTTCCAGTGAAACCTAGACCCGTGAAACGTCACCCGTGAAACATACCCGTGAAACTTACCCGTGAAACTTACCCGTGAAACCTTGACCCGTGAAACTTACCAGTGAAACCTAGACCCGTGAAACGTCACCCGTGAAACGTCACCCGTGAAACTTACCCGTAAAACTTACCCGTGAAACTTACCCGTGAAACCTTGACCCGTAAAACTTACCAGTGAAACCTAGACCCGTGAAACGTCACCCGTGAAACAAACCCGTGAAACTTACCCGTGAAACTTACCCGTAAAACCTTGACCCGTGAAACTTACCAGTGAAACCTAGACCCGTGAAACGTCACCCGTGAAACATACCCGTGAAACTTACCCGTGAAACTTACCCGTGAAACCTTGACCCGTGAAACTTACCAGTGAAACCTAGACCCGTGAAACGTCACCCGTGAAACATACCCGTAAAACTTACCCGTGAAACTTACCCGTGAAACCTTGACCCGTGAAACTTACCAGTGAAACCTAGACCCGTGAAACGTCACCCGTGAAACTTACCCGTAAAACTTACCCGTGAAACTTACCCGTAAAACCTTGACCCGTGAAACTTACCAGTGAAACCTAGACCCGTGAAACGACACCCGTGAAACATACCCGTGAAACTTACCCGTGAAACTTACCCGTGAAACCTTGATCCGTGAAACTTACCAGTGAAACCTAGACCCGTGAAACGTCACCCGTGAAACATACCCGTGAAACTTACCCGTGAAACTTACCCGTGAAACCTTGACCCGTGAAACTTACCAGTGAAACCTAGACCCGTGAAACGTCACCCGTGAAACATACCCGTGAAACTTACCTGTGAAACTTACCCGTGAAACCTTGACCCGTGAAACTTACCAGTGAAACCTAGACCCGTGAAACGTCACCCGTGAAACATACCCGTGAAATTTACCCGTGAAACTTACCCGTGAAACCTTGACCCGTGAAACTTACCAGTGAAACCAAGACCCGTGAAAGGTCACCCGTGAAACTTACCCGTGAAACTTACCCGTGAAACTTACCCGTGAAACCTTGACCCGTGAAACTTACCAGTAAAACCTAGACCCGTGAAACGTCACCCGTGAAACTTACCCGTAAAACTTACCCGTGAAACTTACCCGTGAAACCTTGACCCGTGAAACTTACCAGTGAAACCTAGACCCGTGAAACTTACCCGTGAAACTTACCCGTGAAACCTTGACCCGTGAAACTTACCAGTGAAACCTTGACCCGTGAAACTTACCAGTGAAACCTAGACCCGTGAAACGTCACCCGTGAAACATACCCGTGAAACTTACCCGTGAAACTTACCCGTGAAACCTTGACCCGTGAAACTTACCAGTGAAACCTAGACCCGTGAAACGTCACCCGTGAAACATACCTGTGAAACTTACCCGTGAAACTTACCCGTGAAACCTTGACCCGTGAAACTTACCAGTGAAACCTAGACCCGTGAAACATCACCCTTGAAACATACCCGTGAAACTTACCCGTGAAACTTACCCGTGAAACCTTGACCCGTGAAACTTACCAGTGAAACCTAGACCCGTGAAACGTCACCCGTGAAACATACCCGTGAAACTTACCCGTGAAACTTACCCGTGAAACCTTGACCCGTGAAACTTACCAGTGAAACCTAGACCAGTGAAACCTAGACCCATGAAACGTCACCCGTGAAACATACCCGTGAAACTTACCCGTGAAACTTACCCGTGAAACCTTGACCCGTGAAACTTACCAGTGAAACCTAGACCCGTGAAACGTCACCCGTGAAACATACCCGTGAAACTTACCCGTGAAACTTACCCGTGAAACCTTGACCCGTGAAACTTACCAGTGAAACCTAGACCCGTAAAACGTCACCCGTGAAACATACCCGTGAAACTTACCCGTGAAACTTACCCGTGAAACCTAGACCCGTGAAACGTCACCCGTGAAACATACCCGTGAAACTTACCCGTGAAACTTACCCGTGAAACCTTGACCCGTGAAACTTACCAGTGAAACCTAGACCAGTGAAACCTAGACTCGTGAAACGTCACCCGTGAAACATACCCGTGAAACTTACCCGTGAAACTTACCCGTGAAACCTTGACCCGTGAAACTTACCAGTGAAACCTAGACCCGTGAAACGTCACCCGTGAAACATACCCGTGAAACTTACCCGTGA
Organism: Agonum fuliginosum; assembly: GCA_947534325.1. Lineage (NCBI taxonomy): Eukaryota > Metazoa > Arthropoda > Insecta > Coleoptera > Carabidae > Agonum > Agonum fuliginosum. The sequence continues at coordinate 26,564,087 of OX384036.1, forward strand.
AACATACCCGTGAAACTTACCCGTGAAACTTACCCGTAAAACCTTGACCCGTGAAACTTACCAGTGAAACCTAGACCCGTGAAACGTCACCCGTGAAACTTACCCGTGAAACCTTGACCCGTGAAACTTACCAGTGAAACCTAGACCCGTGAAACGTCACCCGTGAAACTTACCCGTGAAACTTACCCGTGAAACTTACCCGTGAAACTTACCCGTGAAACTTACCCGTGAAACTTACCCGTGAAACTTACCACTGAAACCTAGACCCGTGAAACGTCACCCGTGAAACTTACCCGTGAAACTTACCCGTGAAACTTACCCGTGAAACTTACCCGTGAAACTTACCCGTGAAACCTTGACCCGTTAAACTTACCAGTGAAACCTAGACCCGTTAAACGTCACCCGTGAAACATACCCGTGAAACTTACCCGTGAAACTTACCCGTGAAACCTTGACCCGTGAAACTTACTAGTGAAACCTAGACCCGTGAAACGTCACCCGTAAAACTTACCGGTGAAACTTACCCGTAAAACTTACCCGTGAAACTTACCCGTGAAACCTTGACCCGTGAAACTTACCAGTGAAACGTAGACCCGTGAAACGTCACCCGTGAAACTTACCCGTGAAACTTACCCGTGAAACTTACCCGTGAAACTTACCCGTGAAACCTTGACCCGTGAAACTTACTAGTGAAACCTAGACCCGTGAAACGTCACCCGTGAAACATACCCGTGAAACCTTGACCCGTGAAACTTACCAGTGAAACCTAGACCCGTGAAACGTCACCTGTAAAACATACCCGTAAAACTTACCCGTGAAACTTACCCGTGAAACCTTGACCCGTGAAACTTACCAGTGAAACCTAGACCCGGGAAACGTCACCCGTGAAACATACCCGTGAAACATACCCGTGAAACTTACCCGTGAAACTTACCCGTGAAACGTCACCTGTAAAACATACCCGTAAAACTTACCCGTGAAACTTACCCGTGAAACCTTGACCCGTGAAACTTACCAGTGAAACCAAGACCCGTGAAACGTCATCCGTGAAACATACCCGTGAAACTTACCCGTGAAACTTACCCGTGAAACGTCACCTGTAAAACATACCCGTAAAACTTACCCGTAAAACTTACCCGTGAAACCTTGACCCGTGAAACTTACCAGTGAAACCTAGACCCGTGAAACGTCACCCGTGAAACATACCCGTGAAACTTACCCGTGAAACCTTGACCCGTGAAACTTACCAGTGAAACCTAGACCCGTGAAACGTCACCCGTGAAACTTACCCGTAAAACTTACCCGTGAAACCTTGACCCGTGAAACTTACCAGTGAAACCTAGACCCGTGAAACATCACCCTTGAAACATACCCGTGAAACTTACCCGTGAAACCTTGACCCGTGAAACTTACCAGTGAAACCTAGACCCGTGAAACGTCACCCGTGAAACATACCCGTGAAACTTACCCGTGAAACTTACCCGTGAAACCTTGACCCGTGAAACTTACCAGTGAAACCTAGACCAGTGAAACCTAGACCCGTGAAACGTCACCCGTGAAACATACCCATGAAACTTACCCGTGAAACTTACCCGTGAAACCTTGACCCGTGAAACTTACCAGTGAAACCTAGACCCGTGAAACGTCACCCGTGAAACATACCCGTGAAACTTACCCGTGAAACTTACCCGTGAAACCTTGACCCGTGAAACTTACCAGTGAAACCTAGACCCGTAAAACGTCACCCGTGAAACATACCCGTGAAACTTACCCGTGAAACTTACCCGTGAAACCTAGACCCGTGAAACGTCACCCGTGAAACATACCCGTGAAACTTACCCGTGAAACTTACCCGTGAAACCTTGACCCGTGAAACTTACCAGTGAAACCTAGACCAGTGAAACCTAGACCCGTGAAACGTCACCCGTGAAACATACCCGTGAAACTTACCCGTGAAACTTACCCGTGAAACCTTGACCCGTGAAACTTACCAGTGAAACCTAGACCCGTGAAACGTCACCCGTGAAACATACCCGTGAAACTTACCCGTGAAACATACCCGTGAAACTTACCCGTGAAACTTACCCGTAAAACCTTGACCCGTGAAACTTACCAGTGAAACCTAGACCCGTGAAACGTCACCCGTGAAACTTACCCGTGAAACCTTGACCCGTGAAACTTACCAGTGAAACCTAGACCCGTGAAACGTCACCCGTGAAACTTACCCGTGAAACTTACCCGTGAAACTTACCCGTGAAACTTACCCGTGAAACTTACCCGTGAAACTTACCCGTGAAACTTACCCGTGAAACTTACCACTGAAACCTAGACCCGTGAAACGTCACCCGTGAAACTTACCCGTGAAACTTACCCGTGAAACTTACCCGTGAAACTTACCCGTGAAACTTACCCGTGAAACCTTGACCCGTTAAACTTACCAGTGAAACCTAGACCCGTTAAACGTCACCCGTGAAACATACCCGTGAAACTTACCCGTGAAACCTTGACCCGTGAAACCTTGACCCGTGAAACTTACTAGTGAAACCTAGACCCGTGAAACGTCACCCGTAAAACTTACCGGTGAAACTTACCCGTAAAACTTACCCGTGAAACTTACCCGTGAAACCTTGACCCGTGAAACTTTCCAGTGAAACGTAGACCCGTGAAACGTCACCCGTGAAACTTACCCGTGAAACTTACCCGTGAAACTTACCCGTGAAACTTACCCGTGAAACTTACCCGTGAAACTTACCCGTGAAACCTTGACCCGTGAAACTTACCAGTGAAACCTAGACCCGTGAAACGTCACCCGTGAAACTTACCCGTGAAACTTACCCGTGAAACTTACCCGTGAAACCTTGACCCGTGAAACTTATCAGTGAAACCTAGACCCGTGAAACGTCACCCGTGAAACTTACTTGTGAAACATACCCGTGAAACCTTGACCCGTGAAACTTACCAGTGAAACCTAGACCCGTGAAACGTCACCCGTGAAACTTACCCGTGAAACTTACCCGTGAAACTAACCAGTGAAACCTTGACCCGTGAAACTTACCAGTGAAACCTAGACCCATGAAACGTCACCCGTGAAACTTACCCGTGAAACTTACCCGTGAAACCTTGACCCGTGAAACTTACCAGTGAAACCTAGACCCGTGAAACGTCACCCGTGAAACTTACCCGTGAAACTTACCCGTGAAACCTTGACCCGTGAAACTTACCAGTGAAACCTAGACCCGTGAAACGTCACCCGTGAAACTTACCCGTGAAACTTACCCGTGAAACTTACCCGTGAAACCTTGACCCGTGAAACTTACCAGTGAAACCTAGACCCGTGAAACGTCACCCGTGAAACTTACCCGTGAAACGTCACCCGTGAAACTTACCCGTGAAACTTACCCGTGAAACCTTAACCCGTGAAACTTACCAGTAAAACCTAGACCCGTGAAACTTACCCGTGAAACTTACCCGTGAAACTTACCCGTGAATCTTACCCGTGAAACTTACCCGTGAAACCTTGACCCGTGAAACTTACCAGTGAAACTAACCAGTGAAACCTAGACCCGTGAAAGGTCACCAGTGAAAATTACCCGTGAAACTTACCCGTGAAACTTACCTGTGAAACCTTGACCCGTGAAACTTACCAGTGAAACCTAGACCCGTGAAACGTCACCCGTGAAACTTACCCGTAAAACTTACCCGTGAAACTTACCCGTGAAACCTTGACCCGTGAAACTTACAAGTGAAACCTAGACCCGTGAAACGTCACCCGTGAAACATACCCGTGAAACTTACCCGTGAAACTTACCCGTGAAACCTTGACCCGTGAAACTTACCAGTGAAACCTAGACCCGTAAAACGTCACCCGTGAAACATACCCGTGAAACTTACCCGTGAAACTTACCCGTGAAACCTTGACCCGTGAAACTTACCAGTGAAACCTAGACCCGTGAAACATCACCCATGAAACATACTCGTGAAACTTACCCGTGAAACTTACCCGTGAAACCTTGACCCGTGAAACTTACCAGTGAAACCTAGACTCGTGAAACGTCACCTGTAAAACATACCCGTAAAACTTACCCGTGAAACTTACCCGTAAAACCTTGCCCCGTGAAACTTTCCAGTGAAAGCTAGACCCGTGAAACGTCACCCGTGAAACATACCCGTGAAACTTACCCGTGAAACTTACCCGTGAAACCTTGACCCGTGAAACTTACCAGTGAAACCTAGATCCGTGAAACATCACCCATGAAACATACCCGTGAAACTTACCCGTGAAACTTACCCGTGAAACTTACCCGTGAAACCTTGACCCGTGAAACTTACCAGTGAAACCTAGACCCGTGAAACGTCACCTGTAAAACATACCCGTAAAACTTACCCGTGAAGCTTACCCGTGAAACCTTGACCCGTGAAACTTTCCAGTGAAACCTAGACCCGTGAAACGTCACCCGTGAAACATACCCGTGAAACTTACCCGTGAAACTTACCCGTGAAACTTACCCGTGAAACCTTGACCCGTGAAACTTACCAGTGAAACCTAGACCCGTGAAACGTCACCCGTGAAACTTACCCGTGAAACTTACCCGTGAAACCTTGACCCGTGAAACTTACCAGTGAAACCTAGACCCGTGAAACGTCACCCGTGAAACGTACACGTGAAACTTACCCGTGAAACTTACTCGTAAAACCTTGACCCGTGAAACTTACCAGTGAAACCTAGACCCGTGAAACGTCACCCGTAAAACATACCCGTGAAACTTACCCGTGAAACTTACCCATGAAACCTTGACCCGTGAAACTTACCAGTGAAACCAAGACCCGTGAAACGTCACCCGTGAAACATACCCGTGAAACTTACCCGTAAAACTTACCCGTGAAACTTACCCGTGAAAATTACCCATGAAACCTTGACCCGTGAAACTTACCAGTGAAACCTAGACCCGTGAAACGTCACCCGTGAAACTAACCCGTAAAACTTACCCGTGAAACTTATCCGTGAAACCTTGACCCGTGAAACTTACCAGTGAAACCTAGACCAGTGAAACGTCACCCGTGAAACATACCCGTGAAACTTACCCGTGAAACTTACCCGTGAAACTTACCCGTAAACCTTGACCCGTGAAACTTACCAGTGAAACCTAGACCCGTGAAACGTCACCCGTGAAACATACCCGTGAAACTTACCCGTGAAACTTACCCGTGAAACCTTGACCCGTGAAACTTACCAGTGAAACCTAGACCCGTGAAAGGTCACCTGTGAAACTTACCCGTGAAACTTACCCGTAAAACTTACCCGTGAAACCTTGACCCGTGAAACTTACCAGTGAAACCTAGACCCGTGAAACGTCACACGTGAAACATAACCGTGAAACTTACCCGTGAAACTTACCCGTGAAACCTTGACCCGTGAAACTTACCAGTGAAACCTAGACCCGTGAAACGTCACCCGTGAAACATACCCGTGAAACTTACCCGTGAAACTTACCCGTGAAACCTTGACCCGTGAAACTTACCAGTGAAACCTAGACCCGTGAAACGTCACCCGTGAAACATACCCGTGAAAGTTACCCGTGAAACTTACCCGTGAAACCTTGACCCGTGAAACTTACCAGTGAAACCAAGACCCGAGAAACGTCACCCGTGAAACATACCCGTGAAACTTACCCGTGAAACTTACCATTGAAACCTTGACCCGTGAAACTTACCAGTGAAACCTAGACCCGTGAAACGTCACCCGTGAAACATACCCGTGAAACTTACCCGTGAAACTTACCCGTGAAACCTTGACCCGTGAAACTTACCAGTGAAACCTAGACCCGTGAAACGTCACCCGTAAAACTTACCAGTGAAACCTAGACCCGTGAAACGTCACCCGTGAAACATACCCGTGAAACTTACCCGTGAAACTTACCCGTGAAACCTTGACCCGTGAAACTTACCCGTGAAACCTAGACCCTGTGAAACTTACCAGTGAAACCTAGACCCGTGAAACGTCGCCTGTAAAACATACCCGTAAAACTTACCCGTGAAACTTACCCGTGAAACCTTGACCCGTGAAACTTTCCAGTGAAACCTAGACCCGTGAAACGTCACCCGTGAAACATACCCGTGAAACTTACCCGTGAAACTTACCCGTGAAACCTTGACCCGTGAAACTTACCAGTGAAACCTAGACCCGTGAAACGTCACCCGTGAAACGTCACCCGTGAAACTTACCCGTAAAACTTACCCGTGAAACTTACCCGTGAAACCTTGACCCGTAAAACTTACCAGTGAAACCTAGACCCGTGAAACGTCACCCGTGAAACAAACCCGTGAAACTTACCCGTGAAACTTACCCGTAAAACCTTGACCCGTGAAACTTACCAGTGAAACCTAGACCCGTGAAACGTCACCCGTGAAACATACCCGTGAAACTTACCCGTGAAACTTACCCGTGAAACCTTGACCCGTGAAACTTACCAGTGAAACCTAGACCCGTGAAACGTCACCCGTGAAACATACCCGTAAAACTTACCCGTGAAACTTACCCGTGAAACCTTGACCCGTGAAACTTACCAGTGAAACCTAGACCCGTGAAACGTCACCCGTGAAACTTACCCGTAAAACTTACCCGTGAAACTTACCCGTAAAACCTTGACCCGTGAAACTTACCAGTGAAACCTAGACCCGTGAAACGACACCCGTGAAACATACCCGTGAAACTTACCCGTGAAACTTACCCGTGAAACCTTGATCCGTGAAACTTACCAGTGAAACCTAGACCCGTGAAACGTCACCCGTGAAACATACCCGTGAAACTTACCCGTGAAACTTACCCGTGAAACCTTGACCCGTGAAACTTACCAGTGAAACCTAGACCCGTGAAACGTCACCCGTGAAACATACCCGTGAAACTTACCTGTGAAACTTACCCGTGAAACCTTGACCCGTGAAACTTACCAGTGAAACCTAGACCCGTGAAACGTCACCCGTGAAACATACCCGTGAAATTTACCCGTGAAACTTACCCGTGAAACCTTGACCCGTGAAACTTACCAGTGAAACCAAGACCCGTGAAAGGTCACCCGTGAAACTTACCCGTGAAACTTACCCGTGAAACTTACCCGTGAAACCTTGACCCGTGAAACTTACCAGTAAAACCTAGACCCGTGAAACGTCACCCGTGAAACTTACCCGTAAAACTTACCCGTGAAACTTACCCGTGAAACCTTGACCCGTGAAACTTACCAGTGAAACCTAGACCCGTGAAACTTACCCGTGAAACTTACCCGTGAAACCTTGACCCGTGAAACTTACCAGTGAAACCTTGACCCGTGAAACTTACCAGTGAAACCTAGACCCGTGAAACGTCACCCGTGAAACATACCCGTGAAACTTACCCGTGAAACTTACCCGTGAAACCTTGACCCGTGAAACTTACCAGTGAAACCTAGACCCGTGAAACGTCACCCGTGAAACATACCTGTGAAACTTACCCGTGAAACTTACCCGTGAAACCTTGACCCGTAAAACTTACCAGTGAAACCTAGACCCGTGAAACGTCACCCGTAATACATACCCGTGAAACTTACCCGTGAAACTTACCCGTGAAACCTTGACCCGTGAAACTTACCAGTGAAACCTAGACCCGTGAAACATCACCCATGAAACATACCCGTGAAACTTACCCGTGAAACTTACCCGTGAAAGATAGACCCGTGAAACTTACCAGTGAAACCTAGACCCGTGAAACGTCGCCTGTAAAACATACCCGTAAAACTTACCCGTGAAACTTACCCGTGAGACCTTGACCCGTGAAACTTTCCAGTGAAACCTAGACCCGTGAAACGTCACCCGTGAAACATACCCGTGAAACTTACCCGTGACACCTTGACCCGTGAAACTTACCAGTGAAACCTAGACCCGTGAAACGTCACCCGTGAAACGTCACCCTTGAAACTTACCCGTAAAACTTACCCGTGAAACTTACCCGTGAAACCTTGACCCGTGAAACTTACCAGTGAAACCTAGACCCGTGAAACGTCACCCGTGAAACATACCCGTGAAACTTACCCGTGAAACTTACCCGTAAAACCTTGACCCGTGAAACTTACGAGTGAAACCTAGACCCGTGAAACGTCACCCGTGAAACTTCACCCGTGAAACATATCCGTGAAACTTACCCGTGAAACTTACCCGTGAAACCTTGACCCGTGAAACTTACCAGTGAAACCTAGACCCGTAAAACGTCACCCGTGAAACATAGCCGTGAAACTTACCCGTGATACCTTGACCCGTGAAACTTACCAGTGAAACCTAGACCCGTAAAACGTCACCCGTGAAACATACCCGTGAAACTTACCCGTGAAACTTACCCGTGAAACCTTGACCCGTGAAACTTACCAGTGAAACCTAGACCCGTGAAACGTCACCCGTGAAACATACCCGTGAAACTTACCCGTGAAACTTACCCGTGAAACCTTGACCCGTGAAACTTACTAGTGAAACCTAGACCCGTGAAACGTCACCCGTGAAACATACCCGTGAAACTTACCAGTGAAACTTACCCGTGAAACCTTGACCCGTGAAACTTACCAGTGAAACCTAGACCCGTGAAACGTCACCTGTAAAACATACCCGTAAAACTTACCCGTGAAACTTACCCGTGAAACCTTGACCCGTGAAACTTACCAGTGAAACCTAGACCCGTGAAACGTCACCCGTGAAACATACCCGTGAAACATACCCGTGAAACTTACCCGTGAAACTTACCCGTGAAACGTCACCTGTAAAACATACCCGTAAAACTTACCCGTGAAACTTACCCGTGAAACCTTGACCCGTGAAACTTACCAGTGAAACCAAGACCCGTGAAACGTCATCCGTGAAACATACCCGTGAAACTTACCCGTGAAACTTACCCGTGAAACGTCACCTGTAAAACATACCCGTAAAACTTACCCGTGAAACTTACCCGTGAAACCTTGACCCGTGAAACTTACCAGTGAAACCTAGACCCGTGAAACGTCACCCGTGAAACATACCCGTGAAACTTACCAGTGAAACCTAGACCCGTGAAACGTCACCCGTGAAACTTACCCGTGAAACTTACCCGTGAAACCTTGACCCGTGAAACTTACCAGTAAAACCTAGACCCGTGAAACATCACCCATGAAACATACCCGTGAAACTTACCCGTGAAACTTACCCGTGAATCCTTGACCCGTGAAACTTACCAGTGAAACCTAGACCCGTGAAACGTCACCTGTAAAACATACCCGTAAAACTTACCCGTGAAACTTACCCGTGAAACCTTGATCCGTGAAACTTTCCAGTGAAACCTAGACTCGTGAAACGTCACCCGTGAAACATACCCGTGAAACTTACCCGTGAAACTTACCCGTGAAACCTTGACCAGTGAAACTTACCAGTGAAACCTAGACCCGTGAAACTTACCAGTGAAACCTAGACCCGTGAAACGTCACCCGTGAAACTTACCCGTAAAACTTACCCGTTAAACTTACCCGTGAAACCTTGACCCGTGAAACTTACCAGTGAAACCTAGACCCGTGAAACGTCACCCGTGAAACTTACGCGTAAAACTTACCCGTGAAACTTACCCGTAAAACTTACCCGTGAAACCTTGACCCGTGAAACTTACCAGTGAAACCTAGACCCGTGAAACGTCACCCGTGAAACATACCCGTAAAACTTACCCGTGAAACTTACCCGTGAAACCTTGACCCGTGAAACTTACCAGTGAAACCTAGACCCGTGAAACGTCACCCGTGAAACATACCCGTGAAACTTACCCGTGAAACTTACCCGTAAAACCTTGACCCGTGAAACTTACTAGTGAAACCTATACCCGTGAAACGTCACCCGTGAAACATACCCGTGAAACTTACCCGTGAATCTTACCCGTGAAACCTTGACCCGTGAAACTTACCAGTGAAACCTAGACCCGTGAAACGTCACCCGTGAAACATACCCGTGAAACTTACCCGTAAAACCTTGACCCGTGAAACTTACCAGTGAAACCTAGACCCGTGAAACATCACCCATGAAACATACCCGTGAAACTTACCCGTGAATCTTACCCGTGAAACCTTGACCCGTGAAACTTACCAGTGAAACCTAGACCCGTGAAACGTCACCTGTAAAACATACCCGTAAAACTTACCCGTGAAACTTACCCGTGAATCCTTGACCCGTGAAACTTTCCAGTGAAACCTAGACCCGTGAAACGTCACCCGTGAAACTTACCCGTAAAACTTACCCGTGAAACTTACCCGTGAAACCTTGACCCGTGAAACTTACCAGTGAAACCTAGACCCGTGAAACGTCACCCGTGAAACATACCCGTGAAACTTACCCGTGAAACTTACCCGTGAAACGTCACCTGTAAAACATACCCGTAAAACTTACCCGTGAAACTTACCAGTGAAACCTTGACCCGTTAAACTTACCAGTGAAACCAAGACCCGTATAACGTCATCCGTGAAACATACCCGTGAAACTTACCAGTGAAACTTACCCGTGAAACCTTGACCCGTGAAACTTACCAGTGAAACCTAGACCCGTGAAACGTCACCCGTGAAACATACCCGTGAAACTTACCAGTGAAACCTAGACCCGTGAAACGTCACCCGTGAAACTTACCCGTGAAACTTACCCGTGAAACCTTGACCCGTGAAACTTACCAGTAAAACCTAGACCCGTGAAACATCACCCATGAAACATACCCGTGAAACTTACCCGTGAAACTTACCCGTGAAACCTTGACCCGTGAAACTTACCAGTAAAACCTAGACCCGTGAAACGTCACCTGTAAAACATACCCGTAAAACTTACCCGTGAAACTTACCCGTGAAACCTTGATCCGTGAAACTTTCCAGTGAAACCTAGACCCGTGAAACGTCACCCGTGAAACATACCCGTGAAACTTACCCGTGAAACTTACCCGTGAAACCTTGACCCGTGAAACTTACCAGTGAAACCTAGACCCGTGAAACTTACCCGTAAAACTTACCCGTGAAACTTACCCGTGAAACCTTGACCCGTGAAACTTACCAGTGAAACCTAGACCCGTGAAACGTCACCCGTGAAACATACCCGTGAAACTTACCCGTGAAACCTTGACCCGTGAAACTTACCAGTGAAACCAAGACCCGTGAAACGTAACCCGTGAAACATACCCGTGAAACTTACCCGTGAAACCTAGACCCGTGAAACTTACCAGTAAAACCTAGACCCGTGAAACATCACCCATGAAACATACCCGTGAAACTTACCCGTGAAACTTACCCGTGAAACCTTGACCCGTGAAACTTACCAGTGAAACCTAGACCCGTGAAACGTCACCCGTGAAACATACCCGTGAAACTTACCCGTGAAACTTACCCGTGAAACCTTGACCCGTGAAACTTACCAGTGAAACCTAGACCCGTGAAACATCACCCATGAAACATACCCGTGAAACTTACCCGTGAAACTTACCCGTGAAACCTTGACCCGTGAAACTTACCAGTGAAACCTAGACCCGTGAAACGTCACCCGTGAAACATACCCGTGAAACTTACCCGTGAAACTTACCCGTAAAACCTTGACCCGTGAAACTTACCAGTGAAACCTAGACCCGTGAAACATCACCCATGAAACATACCCGTGAAACTTACCCGTGAATCTTACCCGTGAAACCTTGACCCGTGAAACTTACCAGTGAAACCTAGACCCGTGAAACGTCACCTGTAAAACATACCCGTAAAACTTACCCGTGAAACTTACCCGTGAATCCTTGACCCGTGAAACTTTCCAGTGAAACCTAGACCCGTGAAACGTCACCCGTGAAACTTACCCGTAAAACTTACCCGTGAAACTTACCCGTGAAACCTTGACCCGTGAAACTTACCAGTGAAACCTAGACCCGTGAAACGTCACCCGTGAAACATACCCGTGAAACATACCCGTGAAACTTACCCGTGAAACTTACCCGTGAAACGTCACCTGTAAAACATACCCGTAAAACTTACCCGTGAAACTTACCCGTGAAACCTTGACCCGTGAAACTTACCAGTGAAACCAAGACCCGTGAAACGTCATCCGTGAAACATACCCGTGAAACTTACCAGTGAAACTTACCCGTGAAACCTTGACCCGTGAAACTTACCAGTGAAACCTAGACCCGTGAAACGTCACCCGTGAAACATACCCGTGAAACTTACCAGTGAAACCTAGACCCGTGAAACGTCACCCGTGAAACTTACCCGTGAAACTTACCCGTGAAACCTTGACCCGTGAAACTTACCAGTAAAACCTAGACCCGTGAAACATCACCCATGAAACATACCCGTGAAACTTACCCGTGAAACTTACCCGTGAAACCTTGACCCGTGAAACTTACCAGTGAAACCTAGACCCGTGAAACGTCACCTGTAAAACATACCCGTAAAACTTACCCGTGAAACTTACCCGTGAAACCTTGATCCGTGAAACTTTCCAGTGAAACCTAGACTCGTGAAACGTCACCCGTGAAACATACCCGTGAAACTTACCCGTGAAACTTACCCGTGAAACCTTGACCCGTGAAACTTACCAGTGAAACCTAGACCCGTGAAACTTACCAGTGAAACCTAGACCCGTGAAACGTCACCCGTGAAACTTACCCGTAAAACATACCCGTTAAACTTACCCGTGAAACCTTGACCCGTGAAACTTACCAGTGAAACCTAGACCCGTGAAACGTCACCCGTGAAACTTACGCGTAAAACTTACCCGTGAAACTTACCCGTAAAACTTACCCGTGAAACCTAGACCCGTGAAACTTACCAGTGAAACCTAGACCCGTGAAACGTCACCCGTGAAACTTACCCGTAAAACATACCCGTTAAACTTACCCGTGAAACCTTGACCCGTGAAACTTTCCAGTGAAACCTAGACCCGTGAAACGTCACCCGTGAAACATACCCGTGAAACTTACCCGTGAAACTTACCCGTGAAACCTTGACCCGTGAAACTTACCAGTGAAACCTAGACCCGTGAAACGTCACCCTTGAAACTTACCCGTAAAACTTACCCGTGAAACTTACCCGTGAAACCTTGACCCGTGAAACTTACCAGTGAAACCTAGACCCGTGAAACGTCACCCGTAAAACATACCCGTGAAACTTACCCGTGAAACTTACCCGTGAAACCTTGACCCGTGAAACTTACCAGTGAAACCTAGACCCGTGAAACGTCACCCGTGAAACATACCCGTGAAACTTACCCGTGAAACTTACCCGTGAAACCTTGACCCGTGAAACTTACTAGTGAAACCTAGACCCGTGAAACGTCACCCGTGAAACATACCCGTGAAACTTACCAGTGAAACTTACCCGTGAAACCTTGACCCGTGAAACTTACCAGTGAAACCTAGACCCGTGAAACGTCACCTGTAAAACATACCCGTAAAACTTACCCGTGAAACTTACCCGTGAAACCTTGACCCGTGAAACTTACCAGTGAAACCTAGACCCGTGAAACGTCACCCGTGAAACATACCCGTGAAACATACCCGTGAAACTTACCCGTGAAACTTACCCGTGAAACGTCACCTGTAAAACATACCCGTAAAACTTACCCGTGAAACTTACCCGTGAAACCTTGACCCGTGAAACTTACCAGTGAAACCAAGACCCGTGAAACGTCATCCGTGAAACATACCCGTGAAACTTACCCGTGAAACTTACCCGTGAAACGTCACCTGTAAAACATACCCGTAAAACTTACCCGTGAAACTTGCCCGTGAAACCTTGACCCGTGAAACTTACCAGTGAAACCTAGACCCGTGAAACGTCACCCGTGAAACATACCCGTGAAACTTACCAGTGAAACCTAGACCCGTGAAACGTCACCCGTGAAACTTACCCGTGAAACTTACCCGTGAAACCTTGACCCGTGAAACTTACCAGTAAAACCTAGACCCGTGAAACATCACCCATGAAACATACCCGTGAAACTTACCCGTGAAACTTACCCGTGAATCCTTGACCCGTGAAACTTACCAGTGAAACCTAGACCCGTGAAACGTCACCTGTAAAACATACCCGTAAAACTTACCCGTGAAACTTACCCGTGAAACCTTGATCCGTGAAACTTTCCAGTGAAACCTAGACTCGTGAAACGTCACCCGTGAAACATACCCGTGAAACTTACCCGTGAAACTTACCCGTGAAACCTTGACCCGTGAAACTTACCAGTGAAACCTAGACCCGTGAAACTTACCAGTGAAACCTAGACCCGTGAAACGTCACCCGTGAAACTTACCCGTAAAACTTACCCGTTAAACTTACCCGTAAAACCTTGACCCGTGAAACTTACCAGTGAAACCTAGACCCGTGAAACGTCACCCGTGAAACTTACGCGTAAAACTTACCCGTGAAACTTACCCGTAAAACTTACCCGTGAAACCTTGACCCGTGAAACTTACCAGTGAAACCTAGACCCGTGAAACGTCACCCGTGAAACATACCCGTAAAACTTACCCGTGAAACTTACCCGTGAAACCTTGACCCGTGAAACTTACCAGTGAAACCTAGACCCGTGAAACGTCACCCGTGAAACATACCCGTGAAACTTACCCGTGAAACTTACCCGTAAAACCTTGACCCGTGAAACTTACTAGTGAAACCTATACCCGTGAAACGTCACCCGTGAAACATACCCGTGAAACTTACCCGTGAATCTTACCCGTGAAACCTTGACCCGTGAAACTTACCAGTGAAACCTAGACCCGTGAAACGTCACCCGTGAAACATACCCGTGAAACTTACCCGTAAAACCTTGACCCGTGAAACTTACCAGTGAAACCTAGACCCGTGAAACATCACCCATGAAACATACCCGTGAAACTTACCCGTGAATCTTACCCGTGAAACCTTGACCCGTGAAACTTACCAGTGAAACCTAGACCCGTGAAACGTCACCTGTAAAACATACCCGTAAAACTTACCCGTGAAACTTACCCGTGAATCCTTGACCCGTGAAACTTTCCAGTGAAACCTAGACCCGTGAAACGTCACCCGTGAAACTTACCCGTAAAACTTACCCGTGAAACTTACCCGTGAAACCTTGACCCGTGAAACTTACCAGTGAAACCTAGACCCGTGAAACGTCACCCGTGAAACATACCCGTGAAACTTACCCGTGAAACTTACCCGTGAAACGTCACCTGTAAAACATACCCGTAAAACTTACCCGTGAAACTTACCCGTGAAACCTTGACCCGTGAAACTTACCAGTGAAACCAAGACCCGTATAACGTCATCCGTGAAACATACCCGTGAAACTTACCAGTGAAACTTACCCGTGAAACCTTGACCCGTGAAACTTACCAGTGAAACCTAGACCCGTGAAACGTCACCCGTGAAACATACCCGTGAAACTTACCAGTGAAACCTAGACCCGTGAAACGTCACCCGTGAAACTTACCCGTGAAACTTACCCGTGAAACCTTGACCCGTGAAACTTACCAGTAAAACCTAGACCCGTGAAACATCACCCATGAAACATACCCGTGAAACTTACCCGTGAAACTTACCCGTGAAACCTTGACCCGTGAAACTTACCAGTGAAACCTAGACCCGTGAAACGTCACCTGTAAAACATACCCGTAAAACTTACCCGTGAAACTTACCCGTGAAACCTTGATCCGTGAAACTTTCCAGTGAAACCTAGACCCGTGAAACGTCACCCGTGAAACATACCCGTGAAACTTACCCGTGAAACTTACCCGTGAAACCTTGACCCGTGAAACTTACCAGTGAAACCTAGACCCGTGAAACTTACCCGTAAAACTTACCCGTAAAACTTACCCGTGCAACTTACCCGTGAAACCTTGACCCGTGAAACTTACCAGTGAAACCTAGACCCGTGAAACGTCACCCGTGAAACATACCCGTGAAACTTACCCGTGAAACCTTGACCCGTGAAACTTACCAGTGAAACCAAGACCCGTGAAACGTAACCCGTGAAACATACCCGTGAAACTTACCCGTGAAACCTAGACCCGTGAAACTTACCAGTAAAACCTAGACCCGTGAAACATCACCCATGAAACATACCCGTGAAACTTACCCGTGAAACTTACCCGTGAAACCTTGACCCGTGAAACTTACCAGTGAAACCTAGACCCGTGAAACGTCACCCGTGAAACATACCCGTGAAACTTACCCGTGAAACTTACCCGTGAAACCTTGACCCGTGAAACTTACCAGTGAAACCTAGACCCGTGAAACATCACCCATGAAACATACCCGTGAAACTTACCCGTGAAACTTACCCGTGAAACCTTGACCCGTGAAACTTACCAGTGAAACCTAGACCCGTGAAACGTCACCCGTGAAACATACCCGTGAAACTTACCCGTGAAACTTACCCGTAAAACCTTGACCCGTGAAACTTACCAGTGAAACCTAGACCCGTGAAACATCACCCATGAAACATACCCGTGAAACTTACCCGTGAATCTTACCCGTGAAACCTTGACCCGTGAAACTTACCAGTGAAACCTAGACCCGTGAAACGTCACCTGTAAAAAATACCCGTAAAACTTACCCGTGAATCCTTGACCCGTGAAACTTTCCAGTGAAACCTAGACCCGTGAAACGTCACCCGTGAAACTTACCCGTAAAACTTACCCGTGAAACTTACCCGTGAAACCTTGACCCGTGAAACTTACCAGTGAAACCTAGACCCGTGAAACGTCACCCGTGAAACATACCCGTGAAACATACCCGTGAAACTTACCCGTGAAACTTACCCGTGAAACGTCACCTGTAAAACATACCCGTAAAACTTACCCGTGAAACTTACCCGTGAAACCTTGACCCGTGAAACTTACCAGTGAAACCAAGACCCGTGAAACGTCATCCGTGAAACATACCCGTGAAACTTACCAGTGAAACTTACCCGTGAAACCTTGACCCGTGAAACTTACCAGTGAAACCTAGACCCGTGAAACGTCACCCGTGAAACGTCACCCGTGAAACTTACCCGTGAAACTTACCCGTGAAACCTTGACCCGTGAAACTTACCAGTAAAACCTAGACCCGTGAAACATCACCCATGAAACATACCCGTGAAACTTACCCGTGAAACTTACCCGTGAAACCTTGACCCGTGAAACTTACCAGTGAAACCTAGACCCGTGAAACGTCACCTGTAAAACATACCCGTAAAACTTACCCGTGAAACTTACCCGTGAAACCTTGATCCGTGAAACTTTCCAGTGAAACCTAGACTCGTGAAACGTCACCCGTGAAACATACCCGTGAAACTTACCCGTGAAACTTACCCGTGAAACCTTGACCCGTGAAACTTACCAGTGAAACCTAGACCCGTGAAACTTACCAGTGAAACCTAGACCCGTGAAACGTCACCCGTGAAACTTACCCGTAAAACATACCCGTTAAACTTACCCGTGAAACCTTGACCCGTGAAACTTACCAGTGAAACCTAGACCCGTGAAACGTCACCCGTGAAACATACGCGTAAAACTTACCCGTGAAACTTACCCGTAAAACTTACCCGTGAAACCTAGACCCGTGAAACTTACCAGTGAAACCTAGACCCGTGAAACGTCACCCGTGAAACTTACCCGTAAAACATACCCGTTAAACTTACCCGTGAAACCTTGACCCGTGAAACTTTCCAGTGAAACCTAGACCCGTGAAACGTCACCCGTGAAACATACCCGTGAAACTTACCCGTGAAACTTACCCGTGAAACCTTGACCCGTGAAACTTACCAGTGAAACCTAGACCCGTGAAACGTCACCCTTGAAACTTACCCGTAAAACTTACCCGTGAAACTTACCCGTGAAACCTTGACCCGTGAAACTTACCAGTGAAACCTAGACCCGTGAAACGTCACCCGTGAAACATACCCGTGAAACTTACCCGTGAAACCTTGACCCGTGAAACTTACCAGTGAAACCTAGACCCGTGAAACTTACCCGTGAAACTTACCCGTGAAACCTTGACCCGTGAAACTTACCAGTGAAACCTAGACCCGTGAAACGTCACCCGTGAAACTTACCCGTGAAACCTTGACCCGTGAAACTTACCAGTGAAACCTAGACCCGTGAAACTTACCCGTGAAACTTACCCGTGAAACCTTGACCCGTGAAACTTACCAGTGAAACCTAGACCCGTGAAACGTCACCCGTGAAACTTACCCGTAAAACTTACCCGTGAAACTTACCAGTGAAACCTAGACCCGTGAAACGTCACCCGTGAAACATACCCGTGAAACTTACCCGTGAAACTTACCCGTGAAACCTTGACCCGTGAAACTTACCAGTGAAACCTAGACCCGTGAAACGTCACCCGTAAAACTTACTCTATTCTGCTGTTTTGGAACCACAGCTAAAATTGCAATTAAAAATACGACCATTAATTGTATATTTATTGTTTAGAAACATGGCTCAAAATTCCGGAGCTATTAGGCGCCATCATCAAATGGTAGAATACGCTCCGCAAGTTAGTAATATGGTCAGAACGGTCAGGCCGCCTAATAAGGCCCCAGTCAGCGTTAGAACCCCGAGGTAAGACCAATATGGTAGTTTACCATTTTTTAAAAGTTTTTTATTGAAACTTCATGTTATTTGAAAGCGATTGAGAGTACTGATAAGCCTTGTTCTTAATAAAGCTGTAATTAATTTTTAAAGTTTGTGTGACGTAGATGTATAGCTGAAAATCTTCTCGGAATTAAAATGTATCATGTAAAATCAACTGTTTCTGTTACAATAAAATACAATTTGGTAGTTTATTACTGTAAGTAAGAATACAAGTGAAACGCATTACTGTGACGTAGATGTATCTCAAATATTTAAAGAACTATTAACTTTTTGAAAATTTTTTTCAAGCAATAACTCATTTTTGAGGTTTCAATATAATTGACTGGATTGTTAATTTGCTACTATGGTAAAGTACCCTATTTTTACTTCTGCGTGAAAAATATTGACCGATGAGACGGGTGACACGTTAAAAAAAATTGTACGGTCAAAATAATTATATTATTAATGAAGCAATCGCAATAAAATTTTATTTGGGTAAACTAGACATAAGGAGACGTCAAAATATGGTTTGTTTACAAAAATATCACTTCCTGTTAAACCGGAAATGACATCAACTGTGTTATTTACCCTATACAGGTTGGTGGAGATGAAATGCGAACATAGGGAACATACTTGACAGTCGAACTTTCATGCCAGGTATCTTGATATATTTTGTAGTAGTGTCACAAAGCAAAGTGTGGCAAAAAGAGTAATCAATAACAGAAATAATAATAAAATTTAAAAGTGCATGTAAACTTTCTCGTTCTGCTCGTACACATACATTATTATGCAAATATTTTAATGAAAATAATCAATAATATGACAGGTACTTTGACATTGACAGTACTTATTCCACGTATATCAAGATGCCTAGCATGATAACTCCATTGTCAAATATTTCCCTATGTTCGCATTTCACCTCCACCAACCTGTATATTTTAGGTGTCCGCTTACTTAGTCAAATATAGTTTTGTCACGCGTAGTTTGGCCAAAATTAGCCAAACTGTATTTTAGCCAAACTGTAATTTGTTCCATTTGTCGAACCGTAAATATGCCAACCCGTAATTTAGCCAATTCTAGACAAACTGTAATTTCACATTCCGTAATTTGACCAAACCGCAACTTCTACTAATATTGTCAAATCGTTTTCAGGTAAACCCTAATTTAACCAAACGCAACTATACCTAAATGGAATCATCCAACACGGAGTTTATCCAAAACGCATTTTTGTCAAATCGCAGTTATGTATAACCGTAATATTGTCTCATACAAAATTTGAGAAAGATTGCTTTATTATAAGAAAAGTTTTTTCGAGCGTACCAATTTTTGGGACACCCTGTATAAAGCTGTATTAATTCAAGTCTTGCCTTCAAGAAAATGTGCAGGAGTTGTGTGCTGGCCACATCAGATTTTTTATGCTAGTGTAAAAATTATTGTTAATTTATCACAACTTCAAAAATTATTGTATTATTTTCTCCACCTCTCAAATAATTCTTTAATTATTATATAAATAATTATTCGTTTCGGTCCTGCGTCAAACAGCACGGCGCTATCAGTCCTGCCACCCGCTTTCAGGAATTTCAGCTTCGGTTTCAGCAGGTTTCAGCATTGTTTTCAGCGTTTAGTCTATTGTGTTTTTGTTACGAGTTTTGGAATCTGAAAGATAACTTTTACTTCAGCATTTCAGTGACGGATTTTTTTTTACACATTGGAGCTGAATAAAGGGCATTGTTTTCCTGAATTATTCTGTAGGAGATAAATTTGTAATTATATTTCAGGAAATAATGAGAATGGTATCTTTATTAAATGGATTGCTTGTTGTATTATTCAAAATTTGTATATGAAATAATTTATTTGATCTTTTTGACACTTTGGGTGGATCTACCGCACATATACTGAATCATCAATAAAGATATACTGTCTCGTGTGTGCGGTTACCAGCCGTAAACTATTTCACATCTAAATGTCATTTAAAATCAAAATAATTTATTATTTATTTCAATCAATTTAATTAATTTAAATATTTAAATTTGGGTGTTGCAGCCTAACATATTATAAATCATCAGTATAAATTTAAATAAACAGGTTTTGTAGTAAAATTACAGCTAAATTAAAATAATGCATTTTTCGCAATTTTATAGTTAACTGTAAAAACGGTTGAAATAATTCAAAACCCTAAATGTAGATGGCATTAGTATCTACTGAGGTATGACAGCACCCTGTACTCTTTAGCCACATAACAGTTATCTGTAATTCCGATAAATGCAAAAAACATATTACAGGCAACTGTAAAAATGATTACTACTCAAATGAAATAATTCTGGAAGCTAAATATATATGGCACTATAGGTATCCCGGGTAAAATAAAAATCTATATTTGTTATCAAGCTTACAGACAAATATACTATACTATTATTACTAAAAGCAGTGTTCTGTATTTTTTATCAATTTAAATTTAACTAATTGAAAAGAGATTACATATTTGCGTTGTTGTAACTTATCTAGATAATTTTATCTAGATAAATCATCTAGATAATATATTTTTATCTATTATTCTTATTTAGATAATTTTTTTCTTATTTATTTATTATTTTATCTAGATAAAATTACAAATTATCTTTATCTATTTTTTAAATATCATCTAGATAATAATTTTTTTTAAATTAGAACCAATTGTTTTTGTAATTTTAATCGACTTCAAAAACTGTAATCAAACTTGTACTTTAGAACATGTCATTTATATATTTTTGTATTATCTATGATCTATTTAATAATTATCTAGATAAAAATTATGTATTTACATATTTTTTTCAATGATTATATATTATCTTATCTAGATAAATAAAAAATATGTTATCTTTATCTTTATCTAGTTAAAAAATATTGTTATACATTACAACACTGCATATGTGTTACATGATATAGGTTCAAAATAAAACAACATATTATTTTTATATTTAGTTTAGTTCACGCAAGGATTCTTTGCGAATTTTTTCATATTTCTGAATATTGAAAAATACAATAATATCAATGAATTATAAATTCATTCAAGACTCATTGAAGATTCAATGAATTGTCACCGCTATTTAAAAGACAACTCTCACCAGAATTCTTTTATAATTCTTTCATGTTTATGAATCTTGAAGTTATTGTTTTTTAGTCAATGAATTATAAATTCTATAAAATAAAAAATATATAAGTAAAAAAATTCTTTTATATATCTGACTCCTGAAAAAAAAAAAATAAATTCTGGAAACCGGAAGTCAATATCTTAATCCAGTCAGAAATTAGAGTTGATTAAACACAGGAAACAAAAGAAAAATATTTTCTCTATGCGTAAAACAATTAATTGTGGCCTTATTAAGCTCCTTAAAATAATTAAAAATAATGCATTTTATAGAAAAATGTCCGAAAAATCCAATTCTGGAAACCACAAGTCGATATCCTAATCCAGTCAGAAATTAGAGTTGATTAAACACAATTAACCGAAAAAATACTAAAACTTCACTTTTTTTCGCACAAAATCTTTGAATATCAGCTCAACCAAGAGGCCTTTAAAAGTTTTAAAATAATGTATCTTATAAAAAAATGTCCAAGGAATCCAATACCGAAAACCAGAAGTCGATATCTTAATTTGTTCAGATATTAGAGTTAATTAAACACAAAAAATGTAAAATATACAAAATTTTCTGAATTATCTATGTTAAAATTGAGACTAAACCAGCCTCACCTGAAAAATTAAAAATAATATATTTGATAGAAAAATGTCTGTAGAATCGAATGCTTCAAACCGGAAGTCGTTTTTGTTATGTTACATTTTTTTTTCAGAAGTCTCCTAATTTTTTTTCTTTATTTTAAGCAGATATGAGATGAAATTTCACCCATTTTCAAATTGTCATAACTCGGCGTATTTTCAGTCGATTTCGATGAATCTTCGAGGGCGAAAAACTTTGAAGTGTCTACTTTAAAGTCATGCATGCCAACCTTAGAGTCACCTCTTTCGCCCCCTCCAACACCCCTTTAAAAAAATGCTTTTAAATCCAACTTTGACGATGTGGACGGAGTTGAAAATTTTTTTCGGCTCGATTCACCAAATGGGCACTAAAATTTGTTCAATTTCTTGTGCAGGGGTTTAAAAAACGAAGTTTCTACGTTGGTTTTACACAAAGTTATGAGTATTTGAAACAAAAATGCATTTTGAGGTTTTTCGCGAATAACTTAGCGACTTTTATTATTTTTATTATTGAATCAAATCGTTTTTTCTCCTACTGTATAGAGATTTATCATGTTAAAAAAATTTAAATATTTTTTTATATCTAGAGATGACATGGTTTCAAACCCAGGCGAAGCAGAAACAAAATGCTCCGAATTAGAACTTCTACTCAACCAATACGAACAGATATTTAGTACAGAGACTAATTTAGCCCCTTCTAAAACGCAAGCAACTTCTAGAAAGTCCAGTACGAAATCTACAAAAGTCAAGCGACGAAACAGCATTTGCAAAATAGCTGGAACTATGAAACCTAGACTTCCCCCAAGCTTGAAAAACCTACAAGTAAGAAAATATAACAAGCTTCGACCATATACAGGTTGGTGGAGGTGAAATGCGAACATAGGGAAATATATGACAATGGAGTTATCATGCTAGGCTTCTTGATATACGTGGAATAAGTACTGTCAATGTCAAAGTACCTGTCATATTATTGATTATTTTCATTAAAATATTTGCATAATAATGTATGTGTACGAGCAGAACGAGAAAGTTTACATGCACTTTTAGATTTTATTATTATTTCTGTTATTGATTACTCTTTTTGCCACACTTTGCTTTGTGACACTACTACAAAATATATCAAGATACCTGGCATGAAAGTTCGATTGTCATGTATGTTCCCTATGTTCGCATTTCACCTCCACCAACCTGTATAGGAATAGACAAACAACGCAAGCCTTTGTTGTGAAGCAAAGAACTAGCGTAGCGGTGTGAAGAGGAGTATGACCTGCAGACACCTTGAAGTGATGCAGTTGCCTATTTTCATTCTCTGTTGACAACAAACCAGAAGTCAGCAATGTGTCCTCACCTATAGCTGCTGCTCCCCGCTACCGTACTTCTTGCCTTCACAACATTGTATAGTACAGCATTGAGTGATATCTGTCTACACCTATATATGGTCGAAGATAGAGTAAAATTCAAATAGCTAGGACCCTGGACTGCGCGAGAAGGCAGAGCTTGTCATGTACATTTTACAAAAGCGGAGCTAGCGAGTATATGCTGCGCTGCACTTCACTTAATTTTCTAAACTAAAATATAACTCAATCACAATCAATTACAAAATTCACAGGGTTACACGAAGCAAAACACTACGAATGTCAACATGAGAATAACAGATATTGAAGCTGATGTTCTGTAGAACAGACAGTAGCGTAGTTTATCATCTATGCTTCTCTCTCTAAGACGAGAATTCGTACTTCGCGCAGGGTTCTAGCTATTTGAATTTTACTCTAACAAGAGTGAAAACTTTTAGAGAGAGAGACAAAATACGGGCTCGCACAGGCCCCGTAGTGGTCTCTCTCTCACGCAGGGTAAAAAAATGGCACTAATCTACAGTGTTGCCAAGATACGGAGTGTACACTCTTGTGTTTATATCAAGGTTACTAGAAAATAAAGTTTTGTCAAAGTATAGTTTGGCCAATTAAGCCAAACTGTATTTTAGTCAAACTGTAATTTGTTCCATTTGCCAAACCGTAAATATGCCAACCCGTAAACTGTATTCTAGACAAACTGTAATTTCATATTCCGTAATTTGACCAAACCGCAACTTCGACTAATATTGGCAAATCGTTTTCAGGTAAACCGTAGTTTAGTCAAAACGCAACTATACCTAACTGGAATCATCCAACACGGAATTTATCTAAAACGCATTTTTGTCAAATCGCAGTTATGCATAACTGTAATCTTGTCAAACGCATTTTACTCAAATCGTAATCTTCCCAACTGTATTTAAGACATACAAGTTGGCAAGAGTTTGAAATTTAAAAAATATTTAATAACCTATTTAATAAATATGTTACCTATACTAATGACTTCTCTGATAGTATAGAAAAATCTATACTTTTGTTGTCCTCAATTGAATCTAAGCCCTAAAAAAAATTATAGACATTATTATTAAATACAGCAATGAAAAATAAAATGAAAAAATTATTTGCTGAGAATTTAAAAATAAATTAAATTTAAAAAATTTATAATTTTTTTTACACATAGTAAAATATTGTGTTATTAATAATATTTGAAGTATATTATTCCAATTATTTATATTTGCTGAGAAAATATTATTTATTTCTGAATTATATACGATGACGTGAAAATATTTTAATTCGAAAACTATTTTATTTTTTTTCACGGGAACTAAACCTCGTAGAGAAAAACTTCCAACATGAAAAGTGCTTATTTTTTTCTTCTCTATCGACCTGTAAAAAAAAATTTTGAAAATCGCGCAAAAAATTTCCTTTTTTTCGAGACAAATGTACCGGAATGAGGATAACTCGAAACCTAAGCGCCGTAGAAAAAAACTTCAAATTACAAAGTTGTTCAGTTTTTGATTCTCTATCGAATGGTATATAAATTTTTTCGAAAAAACCCTAAACTTCGGAGATAGCCATAAAAAATAGATTTCGCTGAAATTTGGTATATAGATAGATCTCGTTGAGTAGATTCCGAAAATGGGGTTGTTTTTTCAAAAATATTGTTTTTTACCCTAGATAATTGACTTTAAAGGGTCGAAAAAACCGACCTCCATATCTCGAAATCTAGAGGCGTTAGAGCAAAATGTCAAATGAAAAAGTTGTTCCTCTTGTAATTTTGAGCAAGTTTTGCATTTAACTTTTTTCTCTAGGAGCCATAGATCTCGAGTTATAAGGGGAAACAGATTTCCAAAAGCATGGACTATAGCCTTGACACTTTTTTGGCTCAAAATGGGTTTTTCTCTCCGAATCGATTGAAATTTAATACAGACCTTCTGTACAGCAGTGTGCATCGATATCCGGTCGCAGAATTTTTTTAAAAAATTTATTAAGGGAGAAATTAAATATTTTCGGTCAAAACAGGCTGTTTTATGAAATGACTAATAGCTCATCAAACCATCACAAGTTATATATCAAAAGATCGGAAAAAACACGCAGATTCTTAATCTGTGCCGTTTATTACGAAATTCGTTACCGTTTTCGAGTAATAAGCAAAAGTTTGAAAACCTTACTTGCCTACTAGTGGCGCCATCTGTGGTAGTTGCCCGAACTAATAATTATATGGCGGACTTGTCAGTATGAAAATATTGATTTGTAAACTTTAATATCTAAACAATACGTACAGATAGCCAGAAAGTAGACACCTCAAAAGTATTTGAATATTGTTTATTATATTGTAGATAAAGTTGAAGCAAATCGGTGACATGACATATCATGACATTATTTACATTAAATACTAATAATCCAGTTTGATTTGAGACTTGTAACCTGCAGCAATGGATTCAGGAGAAAAAATCAATGAGGTAGCCACAATTTGAGTTTAATTGCCGTCTTAATAAGGTTTTTACTAAAATATCGATCAATTGGACACATCGGGTAGGATCCATGTACTTATAAGTACATAAATACTGCGTGTAGGGCCCCAAAACATTCATCGATGAATTCAGAAGATCAAAAAACATATGTAGCCACAATTTGAGTGTAATTGATACATGTATAAAGTTTTTCTAGGCATATTTGTTTTCTAGAATCGTAGGAAGAATCTACGTGTTCGTAGCTACATAAATACTTCTTGTAGGGCCCCAAATCCTTCATCGATGCCTTCAGGAGGTCAACAAACATAAGTAGCGACAGTTTGAGTTTAATTGATAACGTTGTTATACGTAAATAAATAGACAGACTTATAATTACATAGAGTATTAGGCTTTGAATCTTTCTTCTCGCATTTTCAGATAAAGAAACAACATTAACAGAGTGTTTATATGTTATTTTATTTATATACAACGTTATTACATATCTGACAAGTACTGGAAGACAACAGAATAAAAATAACTTAAGTGGTTCATCATTGGTTCCTGGTTAATTTGTATTTCGTTTATAATTTGCTCATTGTTACAATTAAATAAATAAATGAGGCAAAATTGAATGCAGTTTCTATATTTCAAGCGATAATTAACATAACTTCAACCATTTAAGAGTTACAGGCAAAATAAAATTATCTCAATGTAATCTTCAACTTTGTTCGATCTTGGAATTCTTCACCAAGTAGTTCTTGGTTCAACACTCGCACAAGAGGATGGTAATTGTAGCCACAATGGTTTATAGAGTCTTCAACTCACGTAGGGCCCCATTCTACCTCCTAGGTCTCCAGTAACCAGCTGACTTCTTCGATCAACGCAAACTCTAAAGCACAAGTTCTACAGCTACGTATATTCCAATCAAGTTACAGCATCTTCAAATAAGACCCACTGGTTCTTATGACATGACTAAGGCCCCATTATATCCTTATGAACACGCAAGAACGTTGTAATATGTTATGATACTCCTGAAACAATAAATTGAGAACAATTAATTAAATACTAGAATAGTATAAGTTAGATTATCGTCAGTAAATATTAATGCGTCAAGATACGTTCATTTCCAATGTTTTTGATGAAATTCATATGAGGGGGGGGGGGGGTGTATTTTTGCATTGGGAATTGTTGGCATTGAAAATGTACATATGCAGACTTAATGAGCGATTCAATTAGACTAAAAATATAGATACTTACAGTTCTTGACCTCCTGAAGGTTTTAAACAGTAAGAAATTACACATAGGTACTTCTTTGACTCTAATTTTGAAATTGGCTTCTAAATACTTTATTACCCTATCAATGCATTGCAAAACGTGGCTACTTAAGTTTGTTGACCGTCTGAAGGCATCGATGAAGGATTTGGGGCCCTACATACAGTATATATGTAGCTATGAACACATAGATTCTTCCTACGATTCTAGAAAACAAATATGCCTATAAATACTTTATACATTTATCAATTAAACTCAAATTATTGGTACTCACGTTTCTTGACCTCCTGAATTCATCGATGAAGGTTTTGGGGCCCTACATGCAGTATTTATGTACTTATAAGAACACAATTCCTTGACATGTTTCCAGTAATTCGATATTTTAGTAAAAACCTTATTAATAAGGCAATTGAACTCAAATTGTGGCTACCTCATTGATTTTTTCTCCTGAATCCATTGCTGTAGGTTACAAGTCTCAAATCAAACTGGATTATTAGTATTTAATATAATTTAAGTCAAGATTTCTCATGTCACCGATTTGCTTCAAGTTTAGCTACAATATAATAAACAATATTCAAATACGTTTGAGGTGTCTACTTAGTGGCTATCTGTACGTATTATTTAGATATTATAGTTTACAGTATCAATATTTTCATTACTGACAAGTCCGCCATATTGAGATGTCACATATATCGATATCTAACATGACTTGAATTACTTAAAACAGAAGCAATATAAAAATTTAGTACTTATTATATTGAATTCCTAGTAATTTAGTCTATATATAGTAATATTTTCATTGGTCTAGGATAAGTTTTAATAATATTCGCAAATAATTAATAGTTAGGACAACTACCACAGATGGCGCCACGAGTAGGCAAGTAAGGTTTTCAAACTTTTGCTTATTACTCGAAAACGGTAACGAATTTTGTAATAAACGGCACAGATTAAGAATCTGTGTATTTTTTCCAATCTTTTGATATATAACTTGTGATGGTTTGATGAGCTATTAGTCATTTCATAAAACAGCCTGTTTTGACCGAAAATATTTAATTTCTCCCTTAATAAATTTTTTAAAAAATTTCTGCGACCGGATATCGATGCACACTGCTGTACAGAAGGTCTGTATTAAATTTCAATCGATTCGGAGAGAAAAACCCATTTTGAGCCAAAAAAGTGTCAAGGCTATAGTCCATGCTTTTGGAAATCTGTTTCCCCTTATAACTCGAGATCTATGGCTCCTAGAGAAAAAAGTTAAATGCAAAACTTGCTCAAAATTACAAGAGGAACAACTTTTTCATTTGACATTTTGCTCTAACGCCTCTAGATTTCGAGATATGGAGGTCGGTTTTTTCGACCCTTTAAAGTCAATTATCTAAGGTAAAAAACAATATTTTTGAAAAAACAACCCCATTTTCGGAATCTACTCAACGAGATCTATCTATATACCAAATTTCAGCGAAATCTATTTTTTATGGCTATCTCGGCAGTTTAGGGTTTTTTCGAAAAAATCTATACACCAATCGATAGAGAATCGAAAACTGAACAACTTTGTAATTTGAAGTTTTTTTCTACGGCGCTTAGGTTTCGAGTTATCTTCATTCCGGTATATTTGTCTCGAAAAAAAGGAAATTTTTTGCGCGATTTTCAAAATTTTTTTTTACAGGTCGATAGAGAAGAAAAAAATAATCACTTTTCATGTTGGAGGTTTTTCTCTACGAGGCTTGGTTCTCGAGATAAAAAATAAAACAGATTTTCAATCAAAATATTTTCACGTCATCGAATATAATTCAGAAATAATAGTATATTGTGTTATTAGGATTAAAAGTGATACTTTGTTTGATGAGCAATTAATTTACATTTGCGAGGCGAAGCGTAGCGAAGCCGAGCGGATGCAAAAATTGCGAATCAAACAAAGACACTTTTAATCCAAATAACACATACTATTTTTTCTTCAACCAAGAAAATTACTTTTTAAATTATTGAAATATTTTGTTGAAATATGATTGAAACTAAGAAGGTAGCTTTGATTTAACTTTTGTTTTGTTTACAAATTTTATTGTTCTGTCAAACTAAAATAAATCAAGAGTTTTTCTGGAATTATGCTCCTGATAATACATACCTGATGATTAAAGTAAGTGTTTAAATATGAGGAATGAGAATATAATTATCTAAATATTATTAATTTTTATAGATTGTTGTAATACTGGAAATTTCGGGTGAATGCTGTTGCGATGAATTGGTACGTTTAAAGATTGATGTTATTGAAGACGTCAAATCAGCTTTACTGGTAAACATACATGGTAGACAGCTAAAAAAATATTACGGTTCGATGAACCTAGCACTAGTAAAAGTATAATATCCTCCATTCGTGATGATAATACCAGTAGAAAAAATGAAGAAGTGCGTGATAATCAAGCTCAAGAAATATTACGCTCCCAAGATTCTAGTAGAAATACAGAATCTACTTTTAAGCTTAGGATTAAAAGTACTTTTAAGCCTAGGATTAAAAGTGTTACCTAGCAACAGTTACATTTCTTTATTAATAACAAAAACGTCCACTTTTAATACTAAAAACAGTATTAAAAGAACCAACTTTTAAGACGGTTGAAGAAAAATAATATTTTCTCAGCAAATATACATAATTGGAATAATATACTTCAAATATTATTATTAACACAATATTTTACTGTTTGTAAAAAAATTATAAAATTTTTAAAATTCTAAACAAATAATTTTTTACCTTCCGCTTATCTGTAAAGGAAGGTATTGGAATGATGCAAAAAATCGGGTAGTGAGTTTTTAGTGGATGAGCACGAATTAGGGGCCTTACAGCTCATTTTTGATAGTTTTCTCCATGATGTCTGTATGTATGTGTGTGTGTGTGTGTATGTGTGTGGTCCGGGCCGATGCCGGATGTCGCATATCTCAAATACGAATTACCTAAAAATTTTGATATTTGGTATTTAACATTTGTATATAAATTGGAAGAGCTCATTAGATTTTGGTACAAATATCTTCACCGGAAGTGATATTTATTGAAGAGTAAAAAGTTTAATTGTCAAAAATTTCATTAAATTTGGATAAATATAGTATTTATTTGTAATAAGAATAAGAGGTAGTTATTTGCAACCTACGTTATAAAAAAATTGTCTTTATCTGGTAGCATTAAAGAACTGCAGTAAAATTTAAAAAATAAATTTATCAAATAAAACATCGAAATCTTGTAATCCATGTTCGATTGATTTTTGATTCTGCGTAAAAAATATTGACAGGTGAGACGGGTGACACTAACGCCGCATATAAGTCATAAGATATTAAGTAATTGAACGGAGGATGGCTTCAACACAGCAGAGTTTTCCTGTGAATGAATTTCTGTTTGAATATTTTAGATTTTTATTTGTATAAATGGGCACCGGATTGTACGTATACATTTCTGTTTAAAGTCTAGATATGGCGGAAGGTTGTGTGATGGCCACGTCAGATTTTTCATTGCTGTATTTAATAATTGTGTCTATAATTTTTTTTCAATTGAGGACAACAAAAGTACCTATAGCTATTACTGTTTCAGAGTTATGCCTTCTAAAGTCAAATACAAATAATTAATTTTTGTTTAGAAACAGACCTCATCAAAATCAAGTTTGAAGCAACTTCGTTCATCATCCGTCGAAGAAGATCGCATAGAGATAGAGCAAATGACAGCTGAAGTCTTAGACAACCTTCTTCAAGATCTAAGCGTTAGTGGCTTAACTGGGCTTAACAGGGTGGTAAATCAGGCGAGTATGGCTTATGTTCGAGCACTGGAGTACCTCTAGCGGCTAAATCACGCTTCACAGACAGCGCTGTCCTGGTGCTAAATCCAATGTTATAATATACATTGTTATCGGCACGAGAAGAAAACACGTTCGTTTCTAACTTTTATAGAAAAAATACTACTACAGCGACTGCGACATGTTTTCGTACCGGAATAGTAGACACTTCCAGCTATCCAACGCTGCATTCGTTTCCCCTCCTGTCACTCGTATGTCGAAGGAAAATTGTAAAATAAGTTTTTTATACAAAGCTTCGTCATATAATAGGGTACTTTACCATAGTAGCAAATTAGCAACCCGGTCAATTATATTGAAACCTCAAAAATGAGTTATTGCTTGAAAAAAGTTTCAAAAAGTTAATAGTTCTTTAAATATTTGAGATTTTACGTATCGATACTACGTCACAGTAATGCGTATCACGTGTATTCTTACTTACAGTAATAAACTACCAAATTGTTTTTTATTGTAACAGAAACAGTTGGTTTTACATGAGTACATTTTAATTCCGGTTTGAGAAGATTTTCAGCTATACATCTACGTCACACAAACTTTAAAAATTAATTACAGCTTTATTAAGACCAAGGCTTATCAGTACTCTCAATCGCTTTCAAATAACATGAAGTTTCAATGAAAAAAACTTTTTAAAAAATGGTAAACTACCCTATTAAAGCTATTCAATGTTTATTTTACTCAAGAAGAGTATTAGGTTTTTTTATTTAGTATTTGTTCAGTTTGTAAGACTCACAAAGGGTATTTATTAGTTTGTATGGGAGCACACAATTTGGACAAATACAGGTTGGTGGAGGTGAAATGCGAACATAGGGAAATATTTGACAATGGAGTTATCATGCTAGGCATCTTGATATACGTGGAATAAGTACTGTCAATGTCAAAGTACCTGTCATATTATTGATTATTTTCATTAAAATATTTTGCATAATAATGTATGTGTACGAGCAGAACGAGAAAATTTACATGCACTTTTAGATTTTATTATTATTTCTGTTATTCATTACTCTTTTTGCCACACTTTGCTTTGTGACACTACTACAAAATATATCAAGATACCTGGCATGAAAGTTCGATTGTCATGTATGTTCCCTATGTTCGCATTTTACCTCCATCAACCTATATAGTTTCGTTAAAGTGTAGTTTGACCAAAAATAATTAAGCCAAACTGTATTTTAGTCAAACTGTAATTTGTTCCATTTATCAAACCGTAAATATGCCAACCCGTAAACTGTATTCTAGACAAACTGTAATTTCACATTCCGTAATTTGACCAAACCGCAACTTCGACTAATATTGTCAAATCGTTTTCAGGTAAACCGTAGTTTAGTCAAAACGCAACTATACCTAACTGGAATCATCCAACACGGAATTTATCCAGAACGTATTTTTGTCAAATCGCAGTTATGCATAACCGTAATCTTGTCAAACGCATTTTACTCAAATCGTAATCTTACCAACTGTATGTTTTAAATTACGATTTGAGTAAAATGCGTTTCCAAGATTACGGTTACGCATAACTGCGATTTGACAAATATACGTTCTGGATAAGTTCAATTTTCTGTTTGGGTGTGTACGTTTACCAGTCGCCCGTGGTTGATGGTGGAGGGCTTCGAGCATATACTGACTAGAGAAGTAATTCCCTATACCAATGCATAGCTTGTTGTGATCGGAAGATATGCAGTAGGGGGGACTTGCGGGGCTGGAAGTCATGGTGTATTGCGGGCAGCGTTTTGCTGTTATTCTTTGTTACTTCTTGTCACACATGTCATTTTACTATAACCCTAAGTTCTGCGTTTACTTTGTGAAAAGTTTAATGAGGTTGTGTGAGTATTATTTTACTTTGTGGAATAATACTAAGAAATTACGCATCCCTCAATACATCACGGCTTCCGACCCCGCTAATCTCCCCTCCAGCATATCTTCCGATCACAACAAACGCCGTAAGGCGGCCTCTAGTCAGTATATGCTCGAAGGTGGAGGGCACACCACAGGGCGATTTTTGTGCTATTTTGTGTTTGTATGTTTCAGATGAGGAACCTTTGTATATAAAACAGTTAAAGAAATTACGATGGGGACATCTGAAGCACATTCAACGAGAAATGAGACGTTTAGAAGATTTAGAAAGATTTTTGGATTCCTGCAGCGCTGAAAAATAAATTATGTATCGTGTTAGCGTAACTTGTAAAATAAAATTATTTTTAAATAGTTTATATATTGATCGTGTAACAATCAAACTTCAGAATTTCAGAAATTAAACATTTCAGACTGAAATTTAACTGTTTTTACCTTCGCGTACCTGTAAAGGAAGGTATTGGAATCATGCTAAAAATCGGGTGGTGAGTTTTTAGTGGATGAGCACGAATTAGGGTCCTTACAATTCATTTTTGATAGTTTCACGATGATGTCTGTATGTATGTGTGTGTGTGTGTGTGTGTGTGTGTGTGTGTGTGTGTGTGTGTGTGTGTGTGTGTGTGTATGTGTGTGTGGTCAAGGCCGGGGTGTATGTCGTATAACTCAAATACGAATTACCCGAAAATTTTGATATTTGGTATTTAACATTTGTATATAAATTGGAAGAGCTCATTAGATTTTGGTACAAATATCTTAATCGGAAGTGATATTTTTTGAAGATTGAAAAGTTTAATTGTCAAAATTGTATATAAATTTGGAAAAATATAGTATTTATTTGTAATAAGAATAAGAGGCAAAGTTATTTGCAACTTACGTTATAAAAAATTGTCTTTATCTGGTAGCATCAAAGAACTGCAGTAAAATTAAAAAAATAAGTTTATCAAATAAAACGTTGAAATCTTGTAATCCATGTTCGGTTGATTTTTGTTTCTGCGTAAAAAATATTGACAGGTGACAAATTGGCATACTAGCGCTATACAAGTCATAAGTAAGATATTAAATGTAGTAATTGAACGGAGGATGGCTTCAGCACAGAAGAGTTTTCCTGTGAATGAATCTTTTTATTCAGATGATGCAAATTTCTGTGTTTCAATATTTTAGATTTTTATTTGTATATTTTAAATGGACACCGAATTGTACGTATACATTTCTGTTTAAAGTCTAGATATGGCGGAAGGTTGTGTGATGGCCACGTCAGATTTTTCTATAATGATAAACAATTTTTATCTCTCGCCTCATATTCTATTGTAATGTCTGTGTGTGCGTTTTTGGTGGATAAGCACGTTTCAGGGTCTCTACTATGTGTGTGTGTATGGACGTATTTGACGATTTTTCGTCCACGATAACTCAAAAAGTATCAAACCTTTAATAACCAAATTTTATATTTAAGCTTTTAATAAGGATCTTAACACCGGATAAGATTTTGGTAGAAATCCGCAAACCGGAAGTAGTACTTTTGAAGCTTGATATACAAACTGGTACATTATTTATTTATGACAATTTTTGCATATATCTATGGGTACAGTTAATTTTAAATACAATTTGCTGAATCTGGTTTAGAAATTCTAGTATATTGTTGACATTTCTAAACAAAGTTTGAATTATGACAGTGACAGTACAGTTGACATCTTTGATTGCATCTTGGTTTATATATTACATGAAACTATTAAAATGTAAGTAAAACTATTTATTAGATTAGTAGAATAAGCAGAATTAGGCGAGAGGTCGTTTGCTGGCCACAGCAGATTTTTATTAAGTATTGTGGGCTTGTTAATACAATTTTGTCTAAATGAAAATTCTTTTAAAATATTTCATTTATATTCGAACAAGAAGTCTATTATTAAATTAATAATAAAATTATTCGTAAAAAAATACAAAAATATTTAAATTTGTATCTATATTTCATATAACTATAATACTTTATTAAAGGTTTATACTAAATCTTAACAAATTAATTAACTTACCAGTGAAACATAGACCCGTGAAACTTACCTGCTAAACTTACCCGTGAAACCTTGACCCGTGAAACTTACCAGTGAAACCTAGACCCGTGAAACGTCACCCGTGAAACTTACCCGTGAAACTTACCCGTGAAACTTACCCGTGAAACCTTGACCCGTGAAACTTACCAGTGAAACCTAGACCTGTGAAACGTCACCCGTGAAACTTACCCGTGAAACTTACCCGTGAAACCTTGACCCGTGAAACTTACCAGTGAAACCTAGACCTGTGAAACGTCACCCGTGAAACTTACCCGTGAAACTTACCCGTGAAACCTTGACCCGTGAAACTTACCAGTGAAACCTAGACCCGTGAAACGTCACCCGTAAAACTTACCCGTGAAACTTACCCGTGAAACTTACCCGTGAAACCTTGACCCGTGAAACTTACCAGTGAAACCTAGACCCGTGAAACGTCACCCGTGAAACTTACCCGTGAAACTTACCCGTGAAACCTTGACCCGTGAAACTTACCAGTGAAACCTAGACCCGTGAAACGTCACCCGTGAAACTTACCCGTAAAACTTACCCGTGAAACCTTGACCCGTGAAACTTACCAGTGAAACCTAGACCCGTGAAACATCACCCTTGAAACATACCCGTGAAACTTACCCGTGAAACTTACCCGTGAAACCTTGACCCGTGAAACTTACCAGTGAAACATAGACCCGTGAAACGTCACTCGTGAAACATACCCGTGAAACTTACCCGTGAAACCTTGACCCGTGAAACTTACCAGTGAAACCTAGACCCGTGAAACATCACCCATGAAACATACCCGTAAAACTTACCCGTGAAACTTACCCGTGAAACCTTGACCCGTGAAACTTTCCAGTGAAACCTAGACCCGTGAAACGTCACCCGTGAAACATACCCGTGAAACTTACCCGTGAAACTTACCCGTGAAACCTTGACCCGTGAAACTTACCAGTGAAACCTAGACCCGTGAAACGTCACCCGTGAAACGTCACCCGTGAAACTTACCCGTAAAACTTACCCGTGAAACTTACCCGTGAAACCTTGACCCGTGAAACTTACCAGTGAAACCTAGACCCGTGAAACGTCACCCGTGAAACATACCCGTGAAACTTACCCGTGAAACTTACCCGTAAAACCTTGACCCGTGAAACTTACCAGTGAAACCTAGACCCGTGAAACGTCACCCGTGAAACATACCCGTGAAACTTACCCGTGAAACTTACCCGTGAAACTTTGACCCGTGAAACTTACCAGTGAAACCTAAACCCGTGAAAAGTCACCCGTGAAACATACCCGTGAAACTTACCCGTGAAACTTACCCGTGAAACCTTGACCCGTAAAACTTACCCGTGAAACCTTGACCCGTGAAACTTACCAGTGAAACCTAGACCCGTGAAACGTCACCCGTGAAACATACCCGTGAAACTTACCCGTGAAACCTTGACCCGTGAAACTTACCAGTGAAACCTAGACCCGTGAAACGTCACCCGTGAAACATACCCGTGAAACTTACCCGTGAAACTTACCCGTGAAACCTTGACCCGTGAAACTTACCAGTGAAACCTAGACCCGTGAAACGTCACCTGTAAAACATACCCGTAAAACTTACCCGTGAATCTTACCCGTGAAACCTTGACCCGTGAAACTTTCCAGTGAAACTTAGACCCGTGAAACGTCACTCGTGAAACATACCCGTGAAACTTACCCGTGAAACTTACCCGTGAAACCTTGACCCGTGAAACTTACCAGTGAAACCTAGACCCGTGAAACGTCACCCGTGAAACTTACCCGTAAAACTTACCCGTGAAACCTTGACCCGTGAAACTTACCAGTGAAACCTAGACCCGTGAAACATCACCCTTGAAACATACCCGTGAAACTTACCCGTGAAACCTTGACCCGTGAAACTTACCAGTGAAACCTAGACCCGTGAAACGTCACCTGTAAAACATACCCGTAAAACTTACCCGTGAATCTTACCCGTGAAACCTTGACCCGTGAAACTTTCCAGTGAAACTTAGACCCGTGAAACGTCACTCGTGAAACATACCCGTGAAACTTACCCGTGAAACTTACCCGTGAAACCTTGACCCGTGAAACTTACCAGTGAAACCTAGACCCGTGAAACGTCACCCGTGAAACTTACCCGTAAAACTTACCCGTGAAACCTTGACCCGTGAAACTTACCAGTGAAACCTAGACCAGTGAAACCTAGACCCGTGAAACGTCACCCGTGAAACATACCCGTGAAACTTACCCGTGAAACTTACCCGTGAAACCTTGACCCGTGAAACTTACCAGTGAAACCTAGACCCGTGAAACGTCACCCGTGAAACATACCCGTGAAACTTACCCGTGAAACTTACCCGTGAAACCTTGACCCGTGAAACTTACCAGTGAAATCTAGACCCGTAAAACGTCACCCGTGAAACATACCCGTGAAACTTAC
Source organism: Agonum fuliginosum (assembly GCA_947534325.1). Taxonomy (NCBI): domain Eukaryota; kingdom Metazoa; phylum Arthropoda; class Insecta; order Coleoptera; family Carabidae; genus Agonum; species Agonum fuliginosum. The sequence continues at coordinate 26,601,643 of OX384036.1, forward strand.
CCGTGAAACTTACCCGTGAAACCTAGACCCGTGAAACGTCACCCGTGAAACATACCCGTGAAACTTACCCGTGAAACTTACCCGTGAAACCTTGACCCGTGAAACTTACCAGTGAAACCTAGACCAGTGAAACCTAGACCCGTGAAACGTCACCCGTGAAACATACCCGTGAAACTTACCCGTGAAACTTACCCGTGAAACCTTGACCCGTGAAACTTACCAGTGAAACCTAGACCCGTGAAACGTCACCCGTGAAACATACCCGTGAAACTTACCCGTGAAACATACCCGTGAAACTTACCCGTGAAACTTACCCGTAAAACCTTGACCCGTGAAACTTACCAGTGAAACCTAGACCCGTGAAACGTCACCCGTGAAACTTACCCGTGAAACCTTAACCCGTGAAACTTACCAGTGAAACCTAGACCCGTGAAACGTCACCCGTGAAACTTACCCGTGAAACTTACCCGTGAAACTTACCCGTGAAACTTACCCGTGAAACTTACCCGTGAAACTTACCCGTGAAACTTACCACTGAAACCTAGACCCGTGAAACGTCACCCGTGAAACTTACCCGTGAAACTTACCCGTGAAACTTACCCGTGAAACTTACCCGTGAAACTTACCCGTGAAACCTTGACCCGTTAAACTTACCAGTGAAACCTAGACCCGTTAAACGTCACCCGTGAAACATACCCGTGACACTTACCCGTGAAACTTACCCGTGAAACCTTGACCCGTGAAACTTACTAGTGAAACCTAGACCCGTGAAACGTCACCCGTAAAACTTACCGGTGAAACTTACCCGTAAAACTTACCCGTGAAACTTACCCGTGAAACCTTGACCCGTGAAACTTACCAGTGAAACGTAGACCCGTGAAACGTCACCCGTGAAACTTACCCGTGAAACTTACCCGTGAAACTTACCCGTGAAACTTACCCGTGAAACTTACCCGTGAAACTTACCCGTGAAACCTTGACCCGTGAAACTTACCAGTGAAACCTAGACCCGTGAAACGTCACCCGTGAAACTTACCCGTGAAACTTACCCGTGAAACTTACCCGTGAAACCTTGACCCGTGAAACTTATCAGTGAAACCTAGACCCGTGAAACGTCACCCGTGAAACTTACTTGTGAAACTTACCCGTGAAACCTTGACCCGTGAAACTTACCAGTGAAACCTAGACCCGTGAAACGTCACCCGTGAAACTTACCCGTGAAACTTACCCGTGAAACTAACCAGTGAAACCTTGACCCGTGAAACTTACCAGTGAAACCTAGACCCATGAAACGTCACCCGTGAAACTTACCCGTGAAACTTACCCGTGAAACCTTGACCCGTGAAACTTACCAGTGAAACCTAGACCCGTGAAACGTCACCCGTGAAACATACCCGTGAAACTTACCCGTGAAACTTACCCGTGAAACCTTGACCCGTGAAACTTACCAGTGAAACATAGACCCGTGAAACGTCACTCGTGAAACATACCCGTGAAACTTACCCGTGAAACTTACCCGTGAAACTTTGACCCGTAAAACTTACCAGTGAAACCTAAACCCGTGAAACGTCACCCGTGAAACATACCCGTGAAACTTACCCGTGAAACTTACCCGTGAAACCTTGACCCGTGAAACTTACCCGTGAAACCTTGACCCGTGAAACTTACCAGTGAAACCTAGACCCGTGAAACGTCACCCGTGAAACATACCCGTGAAACTTACCCGTGAAACCTTGACCCGTGAAACTTACCAGTGAAACCTAGACCCGTGAAACGTCACCCGTGAAACATACCCGTGAAACTTACCCGTGAAACTTACCCGTGAAACCTTGACCCGTGAAACTTACCAGTGAAACCTAGACCCGTGAAACGTCACCTGTAAAACATACCCGTAAAACTTACCCGTGAATCTTACCCGTGAAACCTTGACCCGTGAAACTTTCCAGTGAAACTTAGACCCGTGAAACGTCACTCGTGAAACATACCCGTAAAACTTACCCGTGAAACTTACCCGTGAAACCTTGACCCGTGAAACTTTCCAGTGAAACCTAGACCCGTGAAACGTCACCCGTGAAACATACCCGTGAAACTTACCCGTGAAACTTACCCGTGAAACCTTGACCCGTGAAACTTACCAGTGAAACCTAGACCCGTGAAACGTCACCCGTGAAACGTCACCCGTGAAACTTACCCGTAAAACTTACCCGTGAAACTTACCCGTGAAACCTTGACCCGTGAAACTTACCAGTGAAACCTAGACCCGTGAAACGTCACCCGTGAAACATACCCGTGAAACTTACCCGTGAAATTTACCCGTAAAACCTTGACCCGTGAAACTTACCAGTGAAACCTAGACCCGTGAAACGTCACCCGTGAAACATACCCGTGAAACTTACCCGTGAAACTTACCCGTGAAACTTTGACCCGTAAAACTTACCAGTGAAACCTAAACCCGTGAAACGTCACCCGTGAAACATACCCGTGAAACTTACCCGTGAAACTTACCCGTGAAACCTTGACCCGTGAAACTTACCCGTGAAACCTTGACCCGTGAAACTTACCAGTGAAACCTAGACCCGTGAAACGTCACCCGTGAAACATACCCGTGAAACTTACCCGTGAAACCTTGACCCGTGAAACTTACCAGTGAAACCTAGACCCGTGAAACGTCACCCGTGAAACATACCCGTGAAACTTACCCGTGAAACTTACCCGTGAAACCTTGACCCGTGAAACTTACCAGTGAAACCTAGACCCGTGAAACGTCACCTGTAAAACATACCCGTAAAACTTACCCGTGAATCTTACCCGTGAAACCTTGACCCGTGAAACTTTCCAGTGAAACTTAGACCCGTGAAACGTCACTCGTGAAACATACCCGTGAAACTTACCCGTGAAACTTACCCGTGAAACTTACCAGTGAAACCTAGACCCGTGAAACGTCACCCGTGAAACGTCACCCGTGAAACTTACCCGTAAAATTTACCCGTGAAACTTACTTGTGAAACCTTGACCCGTGAAACGTCACCCGTGAAACTTACCCGTGAAACTTACCCGTAAAACTTACCCGTGAAACTTACCTGTGAAACTTACCCGTGAAACCTTGACCCGTGAAACCTTGACCCGTGAAACTTACCAGTGAAACGTAGACCCTTGAAACGTCACCCGTGAAACTTACCCGTGAAACTTACCCGTGAAACTTACCCGTGAAACCTTGACCCGTGAAACTTACCAGTGAAACCTAGACCCGTGAAACGTCACCCGTGAAACTCACCCGTGAAACTTACCCGTAAAACTTACCCGTGAAACTTACCCGTGAAACCTTGACCCGTGAAACTTACCAGTTAAACCTAGACCCGTAAAACGTCACCCGTGAAACATACCCGTGAAACTTACTCGTGAAACTTACCCGTGAAACCTTGACCCGTGAAACTTACCAGTGAAACCTAGACCCGTGAAACTTACCCGTGAAACTTACCCGTGAAACCTTGACCCGTGAAACTTACCAGTGAAACCTAGACCCGTGAAACGTCACCCGTGAAACTTACCCGTAAAACTTACCCGTGAAACTTACCCGTGAAACTTACCAGTGAAACCTAGACCCGTGAAACGTCACCCGTGAAACATACCCGTGAAACTTACCCGTGAAACTTACCCGTGAAACCTTGACCCGTGAAACTTACCAGTGAAACCTAGACCCGTGAAACGTCACCCGTAAAACTTACTCTATTCTGCTGTTTTGGAACCACAGCTAAAATTGCAATTAAAAATACGACCATTAATTGTATATTTATTGTTTAGAAACATGGCTCAAAATTCCGGAGCTATTAGGCGCCATCATCAAATGGTAGAATACGCTCCGCAAGTTAGTAATATGGTCAGAACGGTCAGGCCGCCTAATAAGGCCCCAGTCAGCGTTAGAACCCCGAGGTAAGACCAATATGGTAGTTTACCATTTTTTAAAAGTTTTTTATTGAAACTTCATGTTATTTGAAAGCGATTGAGAGTACTGATAAGCCTTGTTCTTAATAAAGCTGTAATTAATTTTTAAAGTTTGTGTGACGTAGATGTATAGCTGAAAATCTTCTCGGAATTAAAATGTATCATGTAAAATCAACTGTTTCTGTTACAATAAAATACAATTTGGTAGTTTATTACTGTAAGTAAGAATACAAGTGAAACGCATTACTGTGACGTAGATGTATCTCAAATATTTAAAGAACTATTAACTTTTTGAAAATTTTTTTCAAGCAATAACTCATTTTTGAGGTTTCAATATAATTGACTGGATTGTTAATTTGCTACTATGGTAAAGTACCCTATTTTTACTTCTGCGTGAAAAATATTGACCGATGAGACGGGTGACACGTTAAAAAAAATTGTACGGTCAAAATAATTATATTATTAATGAAGCAATCGCAATAAAATTTTATTTGGGTAAACTAGACATAAGGAGACGTCAAAATATGGTTTGTTTACAAAAATATCACTTCCTGTTAAACCGGAAATGACATCAACTGTGTTATTTACCCTATACAGGTTGGTGGAGATGAAATGCGAACATAGGGAACATACTTGACAGTCGAACTTTCATGCCAGGTATCTTGATATATTTTGTAGTAGTGTCACAAAGCAAAGTGTGGCAAAAAGAGTAATCAATAACAGAAATAATAATAAAATTTAAAAGTGCATGTAAACTTTCTCGTTCTGCTCGTACACATACATTATTATGCAAATATTTTAATGAAAATAATCAATAATATGACAGGTACTTTGACATTGACAGTACTTATTCCACGTATATCAAGATGCCTAGCATGATAACTCCATTGTCAAATATTTCCCTATGTTCGCATTTCACCTCCACCAACCTGTATATTTTAGGTGTCCGCTTACTTAGTCAAATATAGTTTTGTCACGCGTAGTTTGGCCAAAATTAGCCAAACTGTATTTTAGCCAAACTGTAATTTGTTCCATTTGTCGAACCGTAAATATGCCAACCCGTAATTTAGCCAATTCTAGACAAACTGTAATTTCACATTCCGTAATTTGACCAAACCGCAACTTCTACTAATATTGTCAAATCGTTTTCAGGTAAACCCTAATTTAACCAAACGCAACTATACCTAAATGGAATCATCCAACACGGAGTTTATCCAAAACGCATTTTTGTCAAATCGCAGTTATGTATAACCGTAATATTGTCTCATACAAAATTTGAGAAAGATTGCTTTATTATAAGAAAAGTTTTTTCGAGCGTACCAATTTTTGGGACACCCTGTATAAAGCTGTATTAATTCAAGTCTTGCCTTCAAGAAAATGTGCAGGAGTTGTGTGCTGGCCACATCAGATTTTTTATGCTAGTGTAAAAATTATTGTTAATTTATCACAACTTCAAAAATTATTGTATTATTTTCTCCACCTCTCAAATAATTCTTTAATTATTATATAAATAATTATTCGTTTCGGTCCTGCGTCAAACAGCACGGCGCTATCAGTCCTGCCACCCGCTTTCAGGAATTTCAGCTTCGGTTTCAGCAGGTTTCAGCATTGTTTTCAGCGTTTAGTCTATTGTGTTTTTGTTTCGAGTTTTGGAATCTGAAAGATAACTTTTACTTCAGCATTTCAGTGACGGATTTTTTTTTACACATTGGAGCTGAATAAAGGGCATTGTTTTCCTGAATTATTCTGTAGGAGATAAATTTGTAATTATATTTCAGGAAATAATGAGAATGGTATCTTTATTAAATGGATTGCTTGTTGTATTATTCAAAATTTGTATATGAAATAATTTATTTGATCTTTTTGACACTTTGGGTGGATCTACCGCACATATACTGAATCATCAATAAAGATATACTGTCTCGTGTGTGCGGTTACCAGCCGTAAACTATTTCACATCTAAATGTCATTTAAAATCAAAATAATTTATTATTTATTTCAATCAATTTAATTAATTTAAATATTTAAATTTGGGTGTTGCAGCCTAACATATTATAAACTTACCCGTGAAACGTGAACCCGTGAAACGTCACCCGTGAAACATACCCGTGAAACTTACCCGTGAAACTTACCCGTGAAACCTTGACCCGTGAAACTTACCAGTGAAACCTAGATCAGTGAAACCTAGACCCGTGAAACGTCACCCGTGAAACATACCCGTGAAACTTACCCGTGAAACTTACCCGTGAAACCTTGACCCGTGAAACTTACCAGTGAAACCTAGACCCGTGAAACGTCACCCGTGAAACATACCCGTGAAACTTACCCGTGAAACTTACCCGTGAAACCTTGACCCGTGAAACTTACCAGTGAAACCTAGACCCGTAAAACGTCACCCGTGAAACATACCCGTGAAACTTACCCGTGAAACTTACCCGTGAAACCTAGACCCGTGAAACGTCACCCGTGAAACATACCCGTGAAACTTACCCGTGAAACTTACCCGTGAAACCTTGACCCGTGAAACTTACCAGTGAAACCTAGACCAGTGAAACCTAGACCCGTGAAACGTCACCCGTGAAACATACCCGTGAAACTTACCCGTGAAACTTACCCGTGAAACCTTGACCCGTGAAACTTACCAGTGAAACCTAGACCCGTGAAACGTCACCCGTGAAACATACCCGTGAAACTTACCCGTGAAACATACCCGTGAAACTTACCCGTGAAACTTACCCGTAAAACCTTGACCCGTGAAACTTACCAGTGAAACCTAGACCCGTGAAACGTCACCCGTGAAACTTACCCGTGAAACCTTGACCCGTGAAACTTACCAGTGAAACCTAGACCCGTGAAACGTCACCCGTGAAACTTACCCGTGAAACTTACCCGTGAAACTTACCCGTGAAACTTACCCGTGAAACTTACCCGTGAAACTTACCCGTGAAACCTTGACCCGTGAAACTTACCAGTGAAACATAGACCCGTGAAACGTCACCTGTAAAACATACCCGTAAAACTTACCCGTAAAACTTACCCGTGAAACCTTGACCCGTGAAACTTTCCAGTGAAACCTAGACCCGTGAAACGTCACCCGTGAAACTTACCCGTAAAACTTACCCGTGAAACTTACCCGTGAAACCTTGACCCGTGAAACTTACCAGTGAAACCTATACCCGTGAAACGTCACCCGTGAAACATACCCGTGAAACTTACCCGTGAAACTTACCCGTGAAACTTACCCGTGAAACGTCACCTGTAAAACATACCCGTGAAACTTACCCGTGAAACTTACCCGTGAAACCTTGACCCGTGAAACTTACCAGTGAAACCAAGACCCGTGAAACGTCATCCGTGAAACATACCCGTGAAACTTACCCGTGAAACTTACCCGTGAAACCTTGACCCGTGAAACCTTGACCCGTAAAACTTACCAGTGAAACCTAGACCCGTGAAACGTCACCTGTAAAACATACCCGTAAAACTTACCCGTGAAACATACCCGTGGAACTTGCCAGTGAAACCTAGACCCGTGAAACGTCACCCGTGAAACTTACCCGTGAAACTTACCCGTGAAACTTTGACCCGTGAAACTTACCAGTAAAACCTAGACCCGTGAAACATCACCCATGAAACATACCCGTGAAACTTACCCGTGAAACTTACCCGTGAAACCTTGACCCTTGAAACTTACCAGTGAAACCTAGACCCGTGAAACGTCACCTGTAAAACATACCCGTAAAACTTACCCGTGAAACTTACCCGTGAAACTTACCCGTGAAACCTTGACCCGTGAAACTTTCCAGTGAAACCTAGACCCGTGAAACGTCACCCGTGAAACATACCCGTGAAACTTACCCGTGAAACTTACCCGTGAAACCTTGACCCTTGAAACTTACCAGTGAAACCTAGACCCGTGAAACGTCACCCGTGAAACTTACCCGTAAAACTTACCCGTGAAACTTACCCGTGAAACCTTGACCCGTGAAACTTACCAGTGAAACCTAGACCCGTGAAACGTCACCCGTGAAACATACCCGTGAAACTTACCCGTGAAACCTTGACCCGTGAAACTTACCAGTGAAACCAAGACCCGTGAAACGTCACCCGTGAAACATACCCGTGAAACTTACCCGTGAAACTTACCCGTGAATCCTTGACCTGTGAAACTTACCAGTGAAACCTAGACCCGTGAAACGTCACCCGTGAAACATACCCGTGAAACTTACCCGTGAAACTTACCCGTGAAACCTTGACACGTGAAACTTACCAGTGAAACCTAGACCCGTGAAACGTCACCCGTGAAACTTACCCGTAAAACTTACCCGTGCAACTTACCCGTGAAACCTTGACCCGTGAAACTTACCAGTGAAACCTAGACCCGCGAAACGTCACCCGTGAAACTTACGCGTAAAACTTACCCGTGAAACGTCACCCGTGAAACATACCCGTGAAACTTACCCGTGAAACTTACCCGTGAAACCTTGACCCGTGAAACTTACCAGTGAAACCTAGACCCGTGAAACATCACCCATGAAACATACCCGTGAAACTTACCCGTGAAACTTACCCGTGAAACCTAGACCCGTGAAACTTACCAGTGAAACCTAGACCCGTGAAACGTCGCCTGTAAAACATACCCGTAAAACTTACCCGTGAAACTTACCCGTGAAACCTTGACCCGTGAAACTTTCCAGTGAAACCTAGACCCGTGAAACGTCACTTGTGAAACATAACGTGAAACTTACCCGTGAAACTTACCCGTGAAACCTTGACCCGTGAAACTTACCAGTGAAACCTAGACCCGTGAAACGTCACCCGTGAAACGTCACCCGTGAAACTTACCCGTAAAACTTACCCGTGAAACCTTGACCCGTGAAACTTACCAGTGAAACCTAGACCCGTGAAACGTCACCCGTGAAACATACCTGTGAAACTTACCCGTGAAACTTACCCGTAAAACCTTGACCCGTGAAACTTACCAGTGAAACCTAGACCCGTGAAACGTCACCCGTGAAACATACCCGTGAAACTTACCCGTGAAACTTAACCGTGAAACCTTGACCCGTGAAACTTACCAGTGAAACCTAGACCCGTGAAACGTCACCCGTGAAACTTACCCGTGAAACTTACCCGTGAAACCTAGACCCGTGAAACTTACCAGTGAAACCTAGACCCGTGAAACGTCACCCGTGAAACATACCCGTGAAACTTACCCGTGAAACTTACCCGTGAAACCTTGACAAGTGAAACTTACTAGTGAAACCTAGACCCGTGAACCGTCGCCTGTAAAACATACCCGTAAAACTTACCCGTGAAACTTACCCGTGAGACCTTGACCCGTGAAACTTTCCAGTGAAACCTAGACCCGTGAAACGTCACCCGTGAAACATACCCGTGAAACTTACCCGTGACACCTTGACCCGTGAAACTTACCAGTGAAACCTAGACCCGTGAAACGTCGCCTGTAAAACATACCCGTAAAACTTACCCGTGAAACTTACCCGTGAAACCTTGACCCGTGAAACTTTCCAGTGAAACCTAGACCCGTGAAACGTCACTTGTGAAACATAACGTGAAACTTACCCGTGAAACTTACCCGTGAAACCTTGACCCGTGAAACTTACCAGTGAAACCTAGACCCGTGAAACGTCACCCGTGAAACGTCACCCGTGAAACTTACCCGTAAAACTTACCCGTGAAACCTTGACCCGTGAAACTTACCAGTGAAACCTAGACCCGTGAAACGTCACCCGTGAAACATACCCGTGAAACTTACCCGTGAAACTTACCCGTGAAACTTACCCGTGAAACTTACCCGTAAAACCTTGACCCGTGAAACTTACCAGTGAAACCTAGACCCGTGAAACGTCACCCGTGAAACATACCCGTGAAACTTACCCGTGAAACTTAACCGTGAAACCTTGACCCGTGAAACTTACCAGTGAAACCTAGACCCGTGAAACGTCACCCGTGAAACTTACCCGTGAAACTTACCCGTGAAACCTAGACCCGTGAAACTTACCAGTGAAACCTAGACCCGTGAAACGTCACCCGTGAAACATACCCGTGAAACTTACCCGTGAAACTTACCCGTGAAACCTTGACAAGTGAAACTTACTAGTGAAACCTAGACCCGTGAAACGTCGCCTGTAAAACATACCCGTAAAACTTACCCGTGAAACTTACCCGTGAGACCTTGACCCGTGAAACTTTCCAGTGAAACCTAGACCCGTGAAACGTCACCCGTGAAACATACCCGTGAAACTTACCCGTGACACCTTGACCCGTGAAACTTACCAGTGAAACCTAGACCCGTGAAACGTCACCAGTGAAACGTCACCCGTGAAACTTACCCGTAAAACTTACCCGTGAAACTTACCCGTGAAACCTTGACCCGTGAAACTTACCAGTGAAACCTAGACCCGTGAAACGTCACCCGTGAAACATACCCGTGAAACTTACCCGTGAAACTTACCCGTAAAACCTTGACCCGTGAAACTTACGAGTGAAACCTAGACCCGTGAAACGTCACCCGTGAAACTTCACCCGTGAAACATACCCGTGAAACTTACCCGTGAAACTTACCCGTGAAACCTTGACCCGTGAAACTTACCAGTGAAACCTAGACCCGTAAAACGTCACCCGTGAAACATACCCGTGAAACTTACCCGTGAAACTTACCCGTGATACCTTGACCCATGAAACTTACCAGTGAAACCTAGACCCGTGAAACGTCACCCGTGAAACATACCCGTGAAACTTACCCGTGAAACTTACCCGTGAAACCTTGACCCGTGAAACTTACCAGTGAAACCTAGACCCGTGAAACGTCACCCGTGAAACATACCCGTGAAACTTACCCGTGAAACTTACCCGTGAAACCTTGACCCGTGAAACTTACTAGTGAAACCTAGACCCGTGAAACGTCACCCGTGAAACATACCCGTGAAACTTACCCGTGAAACTTACCCGTGAAACCTTGACCCGTGAAACTTACCAGTGAAACATAGACCCGTGAAACGTCACCTGTAAAACATACCCGTAAAACTTACCCGTGAAACTTACCCGTGAAACCTTGACCCGTGAAACTTTCCAGTGAAACCTAGACCCGTGAAACGTCACCCGTGAAACTTACCCGTAAAACTTACCCGTGAAACTTACCCGTGAAACCTTGACCCGTGAAACTTACCAGTGAAACTTATACCCGTGAAACGTCACCCGTGAAACATACCCGTGAAACTTACCCGTGAAACTTACCCGTGAAACTTACCCGTGAAACTTACCCGTGAAACGTCACCTGTAAAACATACCCGTAAAACTTACCCGTGAAACTTACCCGTGAAACCTTGACCCGTGAAACTTACCAGTGAAACCAAGACCCGTGAAACGTCATCCGTGAAACATACCCGTGAAACTTACCCGTGAAACTTACCCGTGAAACCTTGACCCGTGAAACCTTGACCCGTGAAACTTACCAGTGAAACCTAGACCCGTGAAACGTCACCTGTAAAACATACCCGTAAAACTTACCCGTGAAACATACCCGTGAAACTTGCCAGTGAAACCTAGACCCGTGAAACGTCACCCGTGAAACTTACCCGTGAAACTTACCCGTGAAACTTTGACCCGTGAAACTTACCAGTAAAACCTAGACCCGTGAAACATCACCCATGAAACATACCCGTGAAACTTACCCGTGAAACTTACTCGTGAAACCTTGACCCGTGAAACTTACCAGTGAAACCTAGACCCGTGAAACGTCACCTGTAAAACATACCCGTAAAACTTACCCGTGAAACTTACCCGTGAAACTTACCCGTGAAACCTTGACCCGTGAAACTTTCCAGTGAAACCTAGACCCGTGAAACGTCACCCGTGAAACATACCCGTGAAACTTACCCGTGAAACTTACCCGTGAAACCTTGACCCTTGAAACTTACCAGTGAAACCTAGACCCGTGAAACGTCACCCGTGAAACTTACCCGTAAAACTTACCCGTGAAACTTACCCGTGAAACCTTGACCCGTGAAACTTACCAGTGAAACCTAGACCCGTGAAACGTCACCCGTGAAACATACCCGTGAAACTTACCCGTGAAACCTTGACCCGTGAAACTTACCAGTGAAACCAAGACCCGTGAAACGTCACCCGTGAAACATACCCGTGAAACTTACCCGTGAAACTTACCCGTGAATCCTTGACCTGTGAAACTTACCAGTGAAACCTAGACCCGTGAAACGTCACCCGTGAAACATACCCGTGAAACTTACCCGTGAAACTTACCCGTGAAACCTTGACCCGTGAAACTTACCAGTGAAACCTAGACCCGTGAAACGTCACCCGTGAAACTTACCCGTAAAACTTACCCGTGCAACTTACCCGTGAAACCTTGACCCGTGAAACTTACCAGTGAAACCTAGACCCGTGAAACGTCACCCGTGAAACTTACGCGTAAAACTTACCCGTGAAACGTCACCCGTGAAACATACCCGTGAAACTTACCCGTGAAACTTACCCGTGAAACCTTGACCCGTGAAACTTACCAGTGAAACCTAGACCCGTGAAACATCACCCATGAAACATACCCGTGAAACTTACCCGTGAAACTTACCCGTGAAACCTAGACCCGTGAAACTTACCAGTGAAACCTAGACCCGTGAAACGTCGCCTGTAAAACATACCCGTAAAACTTACCCGTGAAACTTACCCGTGAAACCTTGACCCGTGAAACTTTCCAGTGAAACCTAGACCCGTGAAACGTCACTTGTGAAACATAACGTGAAACTTACCCGTGAAACTTACCCGTGAAACCTTGACCCGTGAAACTTACCAGTGAAACCTAGACCCGTGAAACGTCACCCGTGAAACGTCACCCGTGAAACTTACCCGTAAAACTTACCCGTGAAACCTTGACCCGTGAAACTTACCAGTGAAACCTAGACCCGTGAAACGTCACCCGTGAAACATACCCGTGAAACTTACCCGTGAAACTTACCCGTAAAACCTTGACCCGTGAAACTTACCAGTGAAACCTAGACCCGTGAAACGTCACCCGTGAAACATACCCGTGAAACTTACCCGTGAAACTTAACCGTGAAACCTTGACCGTGAAACTTACCAGTGAAACCTAGACCCGTGAAACGTCACCCGTGAAACTTACCCGTGAAACTTACCCGTGAAACCTAGACCCGTGAAACTTACCAGTGAAACCTAGACCCGTGAAACGTCACCCGTGAAACATACCCGTGAAACTTACCCGTGAAACTTACCCGTGAAACCTTGACAAGTGAAACTTACTAGTGAAACCTAGACCCGTGAAACGTCACCCGTGAAACATACCCGTGAAACTTACTCGTGAAACTTACCCGTGAAACCTTGACCCGTGAAACTTACCAGTGAAACCTAGACCCGTGAAACGTCACCCGTGAAACATACCCGTGAAACTTACCCGTGAAACTTACCCGTAAAACCTTGACCCGTGAAACTTACCAGTGAAACCTAGACCCGTGAAACATCACTCATGAAACATACCCGTGAAACTTACCCGTGAATCTTACCCGTGAAACCTTGACCCGTGAAACTTACCAGTGAAACCTAGACCCGTGAAACGTCACCTGTAAAACATACCCGTGAAACTTACCCGTGAAACTTACCCGTGAAACCTTGACCCGTGAAACCTTGACCCGTGAAACATACCCGTGAAACTTACCCGTGAAACTTACCCGTAAAACCTTGACCCGTGAAACTTACCAGTGAAACCTAGACCCGTGAAACATCACCCATGAAACATACCCGTGAAACTTACCCGTGAATCTTACCCGTGAAACCTTGACCCGTGAAACTTACCAGTGAAACCTAGACCCGTGAAACGTCACCTGTAAAACATACCCGTGAAACTTACCCGTGAAACTTACCCGTGAAACCTTGACCCGTGAAACCTTGACCCGTGAAACTTACCAGTGAAACCTAGACCCGTGAAACGTCACCTGTAAAACATACCCGTAAAACTTACCCGTGAAACATACCCGTGAAACTTACCAGTGAAACCTAGACCCGTGAAACGTCACCCGTGAAACTTACCCGTGAAACTTACCCGTGAAACCTTGACCCGTGAAACTTACCAGTAAAACCTAGACCCGTGAAGCATCACCCATGAAACATACCCGTGAAACTTACCCGTGAAACTTACCCGTGAAACCTTGACCCGTGAAACTTACTAGTGAAACCTAGACCCGTGAAACGTCACCCGTGAAACATACCCGTGAAACTTACCCGTGAAACTTACCCGTGAAACCTTGACCCGTGAAACTTACCAGTGAAACCTAGACCCGTGAAACGTCACCCGTGAAACATACCCGTGAAACTTACCCGTGAAACTTACCCGTAAAACCTTGACCCGTGAAACTTACCAGTGAAACCTAGACCCGTGAAACATCACCCATGAAACATACCCGTGAAACTTACCCGTGAATCTTACCCGTGAAACCTTGACCCGTGAAACTTACCAGTGAAACCTAGACCCGTGAAACGTCACCTGTAAAACATACCCGTAAAACTTACCCGTGAAACTTACCCGTGAAACCTTGACCCGTGAAACTTACCAGTGAAACCTAGACCCGTGAAACTTCACCCGTGAAACATACCCGTGAAACTTACCCGTGAAACTTACCCTTGAAACGTCACCTGTAAAACATACCCGTAAAACTTACCCGTGAAACTTACCCGTGAAACCTTGACCCGTGAAACTTACCAGTGAAACCAAGACCCGTGAAACTTCACCCGTAAAACATACCCGTGAAACTTACCCGTGAAACTTACCCGTGAAACGTCACCTGTAAAACATACCCGTAAAACTTACCCGTGAAACTTACCCGTGAAACCTTGACCCGTGAAACTTACCAGTGAAACCAAGACCCGTGAAACGTCATCCGTGAAACATACCCGTGAAACTTACCCGTGAAACTTACCCGTGAAACCTTGACCCGTGAAACTTACCAGTGAAACCTAGACCCGTGAAACGTCACCCGTGAAACATACCCGTGAAACTTACCAGTGAAACCTAGACCCGTGAAACGTCACCCGTGAAACTTACCCGTGAAACTTACCCGTGAAACCTTGACCCGTGAAACTTACCAGTAAAACCTAGACCCGTGAAACATCACCCATGAAACATACCCGTGAAACTTACCCGTGAAACTTACCCGTGAAACCTTGACCCGTGAAACTTACCAGTGAAACCTAGACCCGTGAAACGTCACCTGTAAAACATACCCGTAAAACTTACCCGTGAAACTTACCCGTGAAACTTACCCGTGAAACCTTGACCCGTGAAACTTACCAGTGAAACCTAGACCCGTGAAACATCACCCATGAAACATACCCGTGAAACTTACCCGTGAAACTTACCCGTGAAACCTAGACCCGTGAAACTTACCAGTGAAACCTAGACCCGTGAAACGTCGCCTGTAAAACATACCCGTAAAACTTACCCGTGAAACTTACCCGTGAAACCTTGACCCGTGAAACTTTCCAGTGAAACCTAGACCCGTGAAACGTCACTTGTGAAACATACCCGTGAAACTTACCGGTGAAACTTACCCGTGAAACCTTGACCCGTGAAACTTACTAGTGAAACCTAGACCCGTGAAACGCACCCGTGAAACGTCACCCGTGAAACTTACCCGTAAAACTTACCCGTGAAACTTACCCGTGAAACCTTGACCCGTGAAACTTACCAGTGAAACCTAGACCCGTGAAACGTCACCCGTGAAACATACCCGTGAAACTTACCCGTAAAACCTTGAACTGTGAAACTTACCAGTGAAACCTAGACCCGTGAAACGTCACCCGTGAAACATACCCGTGAAATTTACCCGTGAAACTTACCCGTGAAACCTTGACCCGTGAAACTTACCAGTGAAACCTAGACCTGTGAAACGTCACCCGTGAAACATACCCGTGAAACTTACCCGTGAAACCTAGACCCGTGAAACTTACCAGTGAAACCTAGACCCGTGAAACGTCGCCTGTAAAACATACCCGTAAAACTTACCCGTGAAACTTACCCGTGAAACCTTGACCCGTGAAACTTTCCAGTGAAACCTAGACCCGTGAAACGTCACTTGTGAAACATACCCGTGAAACTTACCCGTGAAACCTTGACCCGTGAAACTTACCCGTGAAACCTAGACCTGTGAAACGTCACCCGTGAAACATACCCGTGAAATTTACCCGTGAAACTTACCCGTAAAACCTTGACCCGTGAAACTTACCAGTGAAACCTAGACCCGTGAAACGTCACCCGTGAAACATACCCGTGAAACTTACCCGTGAAACTTACCCGTGAAACCTTGACCCGTGAAACTTACCAGTGAAACCTAGAACCGTGAAACGTCACCCGTGAAACATACCCGTGAAACTTACCAGTGAAACCTAGACCCGTGAAACGTCACCCGTGAAACTTACCCGTGAAACTTACCCGTGAAACCTTGACCCGTGAAACTTACCAGTAAAACCTAGACCCGTGAAACATCACCCATGAAACATACCCGTGAAACTTACCCGTGAAACTTACCCGTGAAACCTTGACCCGTGAAACTTACCAGTGAAACCTAGACCCGTGAAACGTCACCTGTAAAACATACCCGTAAAACTTACCCGTGAAACTTACCCGTGAAACTTACCCGTGAAACCTTGACCCGTGAAACTTACCAGTGAAACCTAGACCCGTGAAACCTAGACCCGTGAAACGTCACCCGTGAAACATACCCGTGAAACTTACCAGTGAAACCTAGACCCGTGAAACGTCACCCGTGAAACTTACCCGTGAAACTTACCCGTGAAACCTTGACCCGTGAAACTTACCAGTAAAACCTAGACCCGTGAAACATCACCCATGAAACATACCCGTGAAACTTACCCGTGAAACTTACCCGTGAAACTTACCCGTGAAACCTTGACCCGTGAAACTTACCAGTGAAACCTAGACCCGTGAAACGTCACCTGTAAAACATACCCGTAAAACTTACCCGTGAAACTTACCCGTGAAACTTACCCGTGAAACCTTGACCCGTGAAACTTACCAGTGAAACCTAGACCCGTGAAACGTCACCCGTGAAACATACCCGTGAAACTTACCCGTGAAACTTACCCGTAAAACCTTGACCCGTGAAACTTACCAGTGAAACCTAGACCCGTGAAACATCACCCATGAAACATACCCGTGAAACTTACCCGTGAATCTTACCCGTGAAACCTTGACCCGTGAAACTTACCAGTGAAACCTAGACCCGTGAAACGTCACCTGTAAAACATACCCGTAAAACTTACCCGTGAAACTTACCCGTGAATCCTTGACCCGTGAAACTTTCCAGTGAAACCTAGACCCGTGAAACGTCACCCGTGAAACTTACCCGTAAAACTTACCCGTGAAACTTACCCGTGAAACCTTGACCCGTGAAACTTACCAGTGAAACCTAGACCCGTGAAACTTCACCCGTGAAACATACCCGTGAAACTTACCCGTGAAACTTACCCGTGAAACGTCACCTGTAAAACATACCCGTAAAACTTACCCGTGAAACTTACCCGTGAAACCTTGACCCGTGAAACTTACCAGTGAAGCCAAGACCCGTGAAACTTCACCCGTAAAACATACCCGTGAAACTTACCCGTAAAACTTACCCGTGAAACGTCACCTGTAAAACATACCCGTAAAACTTACCCGTGAAACTTACCCGTGAAACCTTGACCCGTGAAACTTACCAGTGAAACCAAGACCCGTGAAACGTCATCCGTGAAACATACCCGTGAAACTTACCCGTGAAACTTACCCGTGAAACCTTGACCCGTGAAACTTACCAGTGAAACCTAGACCCGTGAAACGTCGCCTGTAAAACATACCCGTAAAACTTACCCGTGAAACTTACCCGTGAAACCTTGACCCGTGAAACTTTCCAGTGAAACCTAGACCCGTGAAACATCACCCATGAAACATACCCGTGAAACTTACCCGTGAAACTTACCCGTGAAACCTTGACCCGTGAAACTTACCAGTGAAACCTAGACCCGTGAAACGTCGCCTGTAAAACATACCCGTACAACTTACCCGTGAAACTTACCCGTGAAACCTTGACCCGTGAAACTTTCCAGTGAAACCTAGACCCGTGAAACGTCACTTGTGAAACATACCCGTGAAACTTACCGGTGAAACTTACCCGTGAAACCTTGACCCGTGAAACTTACCAGTGAAACCTAGACCCGTGAAACGTCACCCGTGAAACTTACCCGTAAAACTTACCCGTGAAACTTACCCGTGAAACCTTGACCCGTGAAACTTACCAGTGAAACCTAGACCCGTGAAACGTCACCCGTGAAACATACTCGTGAAACTTACCCGTGAAACTTACCCGTAAAACCTTGAACTGTGAAACTTACCAGTGAAACCTAGACCCGTGAAACGTCACCCGTAAAACATACCCGTGAAATTTACCCGTGAAACTTACCCGTGAAACCTTGACCCGTGAAACTTACCAGTGAAACCTAGACCCGTGAAACGTCACCCGTGAAACATACCCGTGAAACTTACCCGTGAAACTTACCCGTGAAACCTAGACCCGTGAAACTTACCAGTGAAACCTAGACCCGTGAAACGTCGCCTGTAAAACATACCCGTAAAACATACCCGTGAAACTTACCCGTGAAACTTACCCGTGAAACCTTGACCCGTGAAACTTACCCGTGAAACCTAGACCCGTGAAACGTCACCCGTGAAACATACCCGTGAAATTTACCCGTGAAACTTACCCGTAAAACCTTGACCCGTGAAACTTACCAGTGAAACCTAGACCCGTGAAACGTCACCCGTGAAACATACCCGTGAAACTTACCCGTGAAACTTACCCGTGAAACCTTGACCCGTGAAACTTACCAGTGAAACCTAGACCCGTGAAACGTCACCCGTGAAACATACCCGTGAAACTTACCAGTGAAACCTAGACCCGTGAAACGTCACCCGTGAAACTTACCCGTGAAACTTACCCGTGAAACCTTGACCCGTGAAACTTACCAGTAAAACCTAGACCCGTGAAACATCACCCATGAAACATACCCGTGAAACTTACCCGTGAAACTTACCCGTGAAACCTTGACCCGTGAAACTTACCAGTGAAACCTAGACCCGTGAAACGTCACCTGTAAAACATACCCGTAAAACTTACCCGTGAAACTTACCCGTGAAACTTACCCGTGAAACCTTGACCCGTGAAACTTACCAGTGAAACCTAGACCCGTGAAACATCACCCATGAAACATACCCGTGAAACTTACCCGTGAAACTTACCCGTGAAACCTAGACCCGTGAAACTTACCAGTGAAACCTAGACCCGTGAAACGTCGCCTGTAAAACATACCCGTAAAACTTACCCGTGAAACTTACCCGTGAAACCTTGACCCGTGAAACTTTCCAGTGAAACCTAGACCCGTGAAACGTCACTTGTGAAACATACCCGTGAAACTTACCGGTGAAACTTACCCGTGAAACCTTGACCCGTGAAACTTACCAGTGAAACCTAGACCCGTGAAACGCACCCGTGAAACGTCACCCGTGAAACTTACCCGTAAAACTTACCCGTGAAACTTACCCGTGAAACCTTGACCCGTGAAACTTACCAGTGAAACCTAGACCCGTGAAACGTCACCCGTGAAACATACCCGTGAAACTTACCCGTGAAACTTACCCGTAAAACCTTGAACTGTGAAACTTACCAGTGAAACCTAGACCCGTGAAACGTCACCCGTGAAACATACCCGTGAAATTTACCCGTGAAACTTACCCGTGAAACCTTGACCCGTGAAACTTACCAGTGAAACCTAGACCCGTGAAACGTCACCCGTGAAACATACCCGTGAAACTTACCCGTGAAACTTACCCGTGAAACCTAGACCCGTGAAACTTACCAGTGAAACCTAGACCCGTGAAACGTCGCCTGTAAAACATACCCGTAAAACTTACCCGTGAAACTTACCCGTGAAACCTTGACCCGTGAAACTTTCCAGTGAAACCTAGACCCGTGAAACGTCACTTGTGAAACATACCCGTGAAACTTACCCGTGAAACTTACCCGTGAAACATTGACCCGTGAAACTTACCCGTGAAACCTAGACCCGTGAAACGTCACCCGTGAAACATACCCGTGAAATTTACCCGTGAAACTTACCCGTAAAACCTTGACCCGTGAAACTTACCAGTGAAACCTAGACCCGTGAAACGTCACCCGTGAAACATACCCGTGAAACTTACCCGTGAAACTTACCCGTAAAACCTTGACCCGTGAAACTTACCAGTGAAACCTAGACCCGTGAAACGTCACCCGTGAAACATACCCGTGAAACTTACCCGTGAAACCTTGACCCGTGAAACTTACCAGTGAAACCTAGACCCGTGAAACGTCACCCGTGAAACATACCCGTGAAACTTACCCGTGAAACTTACCCGTGAAACCTTGACAAGTGAAACTTACTAGTGAAACCTAGACCCGTGAAACGTCACCCGTGAAACATACCCGTGAAACTTACCCGTGAAACTTACCCGTGAAACCTTGACCCGTGAAACTTACCAGTAAAACCTAGACCCGTGAAACGTCACCCGTGAAACATACCCGTGAAACTTACCCGTGAAACTTACCCGTAAAACCTTGACCCGTGAAACTTACCAGTGAAACCTAGACCCGTGAAACATCACTCATGAAACATACCCGTGAAACTTACCCGTGAATCTTACCCGTGAAACCTTGACCCGTGAAACTTACCAGTGAAACCTAGACCCGTGAAACGTCACCTGTAAAACATACCCGTGAAACTTACCCGTAAAACTTACCCGTGAAACCTTGACCCGTGAAACTTACCAGTGAAACCTAGACCCGTGAAACGTCACCTGTAAAACATACCCGTAAAACTTACCCGTGAAACATACCCGTGAAACTTACCAGTGAAACCTAGACCCGTGAAACGTCACCCGTGAAACTTACCCGTGAAACTTACCCGTGAAACCTTGACCCGTGAAACTTACCAGTAAAACCTAGACCCGTGAAACATCACCCATGAAACATACCCGTTAAACTTACCCGTGAAACTTACCCGTGAAACCTTGACCCGTGAAACTTACTAGTGAAACCTAGACCCGTGAAACGTCACCCGTGAAACATACCCGTGAAACTTACCCGTGAAACTTACCCGTAAAACCTTGACCCGTGAAACTTACCAGCGAAACCTAGACCCGTGAAACGTCACCCGTGAAACATACCCGTGAAACTTACCCGTGAAACTTACCCGTAAAACCTTGACCCGTGAAACTTACCAGTGGAACCTAGACCCGTGAAACATCACCTATGAAACATACCCGTGAAACTTACCCGTGAATCTTACCCGTGAAACCTTGACCCGTGAAACTTACCAGTGAAACCTAGACCCGTGAAACGTCACCTGTAAAACATACCCGTAAAACTTACCCGTGAAACTTACCCGTGAATCCTTGACCCGTGAAACTTTCCAGTGAAACCTAGACCCGTGAAACGTCACCCGTGAAACTAACCCGTAAAACTTACCCGTGAAACTTACCCGTGAAACCTTGACCCGTGAAACTTACCAGTGAAACCTAGACCCGTGAAACGTCACCCGTGAAACATACCCGTGAAACTTACCCGTGAAACTTACCCGTGAAACTTACCCGTGAAACGTCACCTGTAAAACATACCCGTAAAACTTACCCGTGAAACTTACCCGTGAAACCTTGACCCGTGAAACTTACCAGTGAAATCAAGACCCGTGAAACGTCATCCGTGAAACATACCCGTGAAACTTACACGTGAAACTTACCCGTGAAACCTTGACCCGTGAAACTTACCAGTGAAATCTAGACCCGTGAAACGTCACCCGTGAAACATACCCGTGAAACTTACCAGTGAAACCTAGACCCGTGAAACGTCACCCGTGAAACTTACCCGTGAAACTTACCCGTGAAACCTTGACCCGTGAAACTTACCAGTAAAACCTAGACCCGTGAAACATCACCCATGAAACATACCCGTGAAACTTACCCGTGAAACTTACCCGTGAAACCTTGACCCGTGAAACTTACCAGTGAAACCTAGACCCGTGAAACGTCACCTGTAAAACATACCCGTAAAACTTACCCGTGAAACTTACCCGTGAAACTTACCCGTGAAACCTTGATCCGTGAAACTTTCCAGTGAAACCTAGACCCGTGAAACGTCACCCGTGAAACATACCCGTGAAACTTACCCGTGAAACTTACCCGTGAAACCTTGACCCGTGAAACTTACCAGTGAAACCTAGACCCGTGAAACTTACCAGTGAAACCTAGACCCGTGAAACGTCACCCGTGAAACGTCACCCGTGAAACTTACCCGTAAAACTTACCCGTTAAACTTACCCGTGAAACCTTGACCCGTGAAACTTACCAGTGAAACCTAGACCCGTGAAACGTCACCCGTGAAACTTACGCGTAAAACTTACCCGTGAAACTTACCCGTAAAACTTACCCGTGAAACCTTGACCCGTGAAACTTACCAGTGAAACCTAGACCCGTGAAACGTCACCCGTGAAACATACCCGTGAACCTTACCCGTGAAACTTACCCGTGAAACCTTGACCCGTGAAACTTACCAGTGAAACCTAGACCCGTGAAACGTCACCCGTGAAACATACCCGTGAAACTTACCCGTGAAACTTACCCGTAAAACCTTGACCCGTGAAACTTACTAGTGAAACCTATACCCGTGAAACGTCACCCGTGAAACATACCCGTGAAACTTACCCGTGAATCTTACCCGTGAAACCTTGACCCGTGAAACTTACCAGTGAAACCTAGACCCGTGAAACGTCACCCGTGAAACATACCCGTGAAACTTACCCGTAAAACCTTGACCCGTGAAACTTACCAGTGAAACCTAGACCCGTGAAACATCACCCATGAAACATACCCGTGAAACTTACCCGTGAATCTTACCCGTGAAACCTTGACCCGTGAAACTTACCAGTGAAACCAAGACCCGTGAAACGTCACCTGTAAAACATACCCGTAAAACATACCCGTGAAACTTACCCGTGAATCCTTGACCCGTGAAACTTTCCAGTGAAACCTAGACCCGTGAAACGTCACCCGTGAAACTTACCCGTAAAACTTACCCGTGAAACTTACCCGTGAAACCTTGACCCGTGAAACTTACCAGTGAAACCTAGACCCGTGAAACGTCACCCGTGAAACATACCCGTGAAACTTACCCGTGAAACTTACCCGTGAAACGTCACCTGTAAAACATACCCGTAAAACTTACCCGTGAAACTTACCCGTGAAACCTTGACCCGTGAAACTTACCAGTGAAACCAAGACCCGTGAAACGTCATCCGTGAAACATACCCGTGAAACTTACCAGTGAAACTTACCCGTGAAACCTTGACCCGTGAAACTTACCAGTGAAACCTAGACCCGTGAAACGTCACCCGTGAAACATACCCGTGAAACTTACCAGTGAAACCTAGACCCGTGAAACGTCACCCGTGAAACTTACCCGTGAAACCTTGACCCGTGAAACTTACCAGTAAAACCTAGACCCGTGAAACATCACCCATGAAACATACCCGTGAAACTTACCCGTGAAACTAACCCGTGAAACCTTGACCCGTGAAACTTACCAGTGAAACCTAGATCCGTGAAACGTCACCTGTAAAACATACCCGTAAAACTTACCCGTGAAACTTACCCGTGAAACCTTGATCCGTGAAACTTTCCAGTGAAACCTAGACCCGTGAAACGTCACCCGTGAAACATACCCGTGAAACTTACCTGTGAAACTTACCCGTGAAACCTTGACCCGTGAAACTTACCATTGAAACCTAGACCCGTGAAACTTACCCGTAAAACTTACCCGTGAAACTTACCCGTGAAACCTTGACCCGTGAAACTTACCAGTGAAACCTAGACCCGTGAAACGTCACCCGTGAAACATACCCGTGAAACTTACCCGTGAAACCTTGACCCGTGAAACTTACCAGTGAAACCAAGACCCGTGAAACGTCACCCGTGAAACATACCCGTGAAACTTACCCGTGAAACTTACCCGTGAAACGTCACCTGTAAAACATACCCGTAAAACTTACCCGTGAAACTTACCCGTGAAACCTTGACCCGTGAAACTTACCAGTGAAACCAAGACCCGTGAAACGTCATCCGTGAAACATACCCGTGAAACTTACCCGTGAAACTTACCCGTGAAACCTTGACCCGTGAAACTTACCAGTGAAACCTAGACCCGTGAAACGTCACCCGTGAAACATACCCGTGAAACTTAGCAGTGAAACCTAGACCCGTTAAACGTCACCCGTGAAACTTACCCGTGAAACATACCCGTGAAACTTACCCGTGAAACTTACCCGTGAAACCTTGACCCGTGAAACTTACCAGTGAAACCTAGACCCGTGAAACGTCACCCGTGAAACATACCCGTGAAACTTACCAGTGAAACCTAGACCCGTGAAACGTCACCCGTGAAACTTACCCGTGAAACTTACCCGTGAAACTTACCCGTGAAACCTTGACCCGTGAAACTTACCAGTGAAACCTAGACCCGTGAAACGTCACCCGTGAAACATACCCGTGAAACTTACCCGTGAAACTTACCCGTAAAACCTTGACCCGTGAAACTTACCAGTGAAACCTATACCCGTGAAACATCACTCATGAAACATACCCGTGAAACTTACCCGTGAATCTTACCCGTGAAACCTTGACCCGTGAAACTTACCAGTGAAACCTAGACCCGTGAAACGTCACCTGTAAAACATACCCGTGAAACTTACCCGTAAAACTTACCCGTGAAACCTTGACCCGTGAAACCTTGACCCGTGAAACTTACCAGTGAAACCTAGACCCGTGAAACGTCACCTGTAAAACATACCCGTAAAACTTACCCGTGAAACATACCCGTGAAACTTACCAGTGAAACCTAGACCCGTGAAACGTCACCCGTGAAACTTACCCGTGAAACTTACCCGTGAAACCTTGACCCGTGAAACTTACCAGTAAAACCTAGACCCGTGAAACATCACCCATGAAACATACCCGTTAAACTTACCCGTGAAACTTACCCGTGAAACCTTGACCCGTGAAACTTACTAGTGAAACCTAGACCCGTGAAACGTCACCCGTGAAACATACCCGTGAAACTTACCCGTGAAACTTACCCGTAAAACCTTGACCCGTGAAACTTACCAGCGAAACCTAGACCCGTGAAACGTCACCCGTGAAACATACCCGTGAAACTTACCCGTGAAACTTACCCGTAAAACCTTGACCCGTGAAACTTACCAGTGAAACCTAGACCCGTGAAACATCACCCATGAAACATACCCGTGAAACTTACCCGTGAATCTTACCCGTGAAACCTTGACCCGTGAAACTTACCAGTGAAACCTAGACCCGTGAAACGTCACCTGTAAAACATACCCGTAAAACTTACCCGTGAAACTTACCCGTGAATCCTTGACCCGTGAAACTTTCCAGTGAAACCTAGACCCGTGAAACGTCACCCGTGAAACTAACCCGTAAAACTTACCCGTGAAACTTACCCGTGAAACCTTGACCCGTGAAACTTACCAGTGAAACCTAGACCCGTGAAACGTCACCCGTGAAACATACCCGTGAAACTTACCCGTGAAACTTACCCGTGAAACGTCACCTGTAAAACATACCCGTAAAACTTACCCGTGAAACTTACCCGTGAAACCTTGACCCGTGAAACTTACCAGTGAAACCAAGACCCGTGAAACGTCATCCGTGAAACATACCCGTGAAACTTACACGTGAAACTTACCCGTGAAACCTTGACCCGTGAAACTTACCAGTGAAATCTAGACCCGTAAAACGTCACCCGTGAAACATACCCGTGAAACTTACCAGTGAAACCTAGACCCGTGAAACGTCACCCGTGAAACTTACCCGTGAAACTTACCCGTGAAACCTTGACCCGTGAAACTTACCAGTAAAACCTAGACCCGTGAAACATCACCCATGAAACATACCCGTGAAACTTACCCGTGAAACTTACCCGTGAAACCTTGACCCGTGAAACTTACCAGTGAAACCTAGACCCGTGAAACGTCACCTGTAAAACTTTCCCGTGAAACCTTGATCCGTGAAACTTTCCAGTGAAACCTAGACCCGTGAAACGTCACCCGTGAAACATACCCGTGAAACTTACCCGTGAAACTTACCCGTGAAACCTTGACCCGTGAAACTTACCAGTGAAACCTAGACCCGTGAAACTTACCAGTGAAACCTAGACCCGTGAAACGTCACCCGTGAAACGTCACCCGTGAAACTTACCCGTAAAACTTACCCGTTAAACTTACCCGTGAAACCTTGACCCGTGAAACTTACCAGTGAAACCTAGACCCGTGAAACGTCACCCGTGAAACTTACGCGTAAAACTTACCCGTGAAACTTACCCGTAAAACTTACCCGTGAAACCTTGACCCGTGAAACTTACCAGTGAAACCTAGACCCGTGAAACGTCACCCGTGAAACATACCCGTGAACCTTACCCGTGAAACTTACCCGTGAAACCTTGACCCGTGAAACTTACCAGTGAAACCTAGACCCGTGAAACGTCACCCGTGAAACATACCCGTGAAACTTACCCGTGAAACTTACCCGTGAAACCTTGACCCGTGAAACTTACTAGTGAAACCTATACCCGTGAAACGTCACCCGTGAAACATACCCGTGAAACTTACCCGTGAATCTTACCCGTGAAACCTTGACCCGTGAAACTTACCAGTGAAACCTAGACCCGTGAAACGTCACCCGTGAAACATACCCGTGAAACTTACCCGTAAAACCTTGACCCGTGAAACTTACCAGTGAAACCTAGACCCGTGAAACATCACCCATGAAACATACCCGTGAAACTTACCCGTGAATCTTACCCGTGAAACCTTGACCCGTGAAACTTACCAGTGAAACCTAGACCCGTGAAACGTCACCTGTAAAACATACCCGTAAAACATACCCGTGAAACTTACCCGTGAATCCTTGACCCGTGAAACTTTCCAGTGAAACCTAGACCCGTGAAACGTCACCCGTGAAACTTACCCGTAAAACTTACCCGTGAAACTTACCCGTGAAACCTTGACCCGTGAAACTTACCAGTGAAACCTAGACCCGTGAAACGTCACCCGTGAAACATACCCGTGAAACTTACCCGTGAAACTTACCCGTGAAACGTCACCTGTAAAACATACCCGTAAAACTTACCCGTGAAACTTACCCGTGAAACCTTGACCCGTGAAACTTACCAGTGAAACCAAGACCCGTGAAACGTCATCCGTGAAACATACCCGTGAAACTTACCAGTGAAACTTACCCGTGAAACCTTGACCCGTGAAACTTACCAGTGAAACCTAGACCCGTGAAACATCACCCGTGAAACATACCCGTGAAACTTACCAGTGAAACCTAGACCCGTGAAACGTCACCCGTGAAACTTACCCGTGAAACCTTGACCCGTGAAACTTACCAGTAAAACCTAGACCCGTGAAACATCACCCATGAAACATACCCGTGAAACTTACCCGTGAAACTTACCCGTGAAACCTTGACCCGTGAAACTTACCAGTGAAACCTAGACCCGTGAAACGTCACCTGTAAAACATACCCGTAAAACTTACCCGTGAAACTTACCCGTGAAACCTTGATCCGTGAAACTTTCCAGTGAAACCTAGACCCGTGAAACGTCACCCGTGAAACATACCCGTGAAACTTACCCGTGAAACTTACCCGTGAAACCTTGACCCGTGAAACTTACCATTGAAACCTAGACCCGTGAAACTTACCCGTAAAACTTACCCGTGAAACTTACCCGTGAAACCTTGACCCGTGAAACTTACCAGTGAAACCTAGACCCGTGAAACGTCACCCGTGAAACATACCCGTGAAACTTACCCGTGAAACCTTGACCCGTGAAACTTACCAGTGAAACCAAGACCCGTGAAACGTCACCCGTGAAACATACCCGTGAAACTTACCCGTGAAACTTACCCGTGAAACGTCACCTGTAAAACATACCCGTAAAACTTACCCGTGAAACTTACCCGTGAAACCTTGACCCGTGAAACTTACCAGTGAAACCAAGACCCGTGAAACGTCATCCGTGAAACATACCCGTGAAACTTACCCGTGAAACTTACCCGTGAAACCTTGACCCGTGAAACTTACCAGTGAAACCTAGACCCTTGAAACGTCACCCGTGAAACATACCCGTGAAACTTAGCAGTGAAACCTAGACCCGTTAAACGTCACCCGTGAAACTTACCCGTGAAACATACCCGTGAAACTTACCCGTGAAACTTACCCGTGAAACCTTGACCCGTGAAACTTACCAGTGAAACCTAGACCCGTGAAACGTCACCCGTGAAACATACCCGTGAAACTTACCAGTGAAACCTAGACCCGTGAAACGTCACCCGTGAAACTTACCCGTGAAACCTTGACCCGTGAAACTTACCAGTAAAACCTAGACCCGTGAAACATCACCCATGAAACATACCCGTGAAACTTACCCGTGAAACTTACCCGTGAAACCTAGACCCGTGAAACTTACCAGTGAAACCTAGACCCGTGAAACGTCGCCTGTAAAACATACCCGTAAAACTTACCCGTGAAACTTACCCGTGAAACCTTGACCCGTGAAACTTTCCAGTGAAACCTAGACCCGTGAAACGTCACTTGTGAAACATACCCGTGAAACTTACCGGTGAAACTTACCCGTGAAACCTTGACCCGTGAAACTTACTAGTGAAACCTAGACCCGTGAAACGCACCCGTGAAACGTCACCCGTGAAACTTACCCGTAAAACTTACCCGTGAAACTTACCCGTGAAACCTTGACCCGTGAAACTTACCAGTGAAACCTAGACCCGTGAAACGTCACCCGTGAAACATACCCGTGAAACTTACCCGTAAAACCTTGAACTGTGAAACTTACCAGTGAAACCTAGACCCGTGAAACGTCACCCGTGAAACATACCCGTGAAATTTACCCGTGAAACTTACCCGTGAAACCTTGACCCGTGAAACTTACCAGTGAAACCTAGACCCGTGAAACGTCACCCGTGAAACATACCCGTGAAACTTACCCGTGAAACTTACCAGTGAAACCTAGACCCGTGAAACGTCGCCTGTAAAACATACCCGTAAAACTTACCCGTGAAACTTACCCGTGAAACCTTGACCCGTGAAACTTTCCAGTGAAACCTAGACCCGTGAAACGTCACTTGTGAAACATACCCGTGAAACTTACCCGTGAAACCTTGACCCGTGAAACTTACCCGTGAAACCTAGACCCGTGAAACGTCACCCGTGAAACATACCCGTGAAATTTACCCGTGAAACTTACCCGTAAAACCTTGACCCGTGAAACTTACCAGTGAAACCTAGACCCGTGAAACGTCACCCGTGAAACATACCCGTGAAACTTACCCGTGAAACTTACCCGTGAAACCTTGACCCGTGAAACTTACCAGTGAAACCTAGACCCGTGAAACGTCACCCGTGAAACATACCCGTGAAACTTACCAGTGAAACCTAGACCCGTGAAACGTCACCCGTGAAACTTACCCGTGAAACTTACCCGTGAAACCTTGACCCGTGAAACTTACCAGTGAAACCTAGACCCGTGAAACATACCCGTGAAACTTACCCGTGAAACTTTCCCGTGAAACCTAGACCCGTGAAACTTACCAGTGAAACCTAGACCCGTGAAACGTCGCCTGTAAAACATACCCGTAAAACTTACCCGTGAAACTTACCCGTGAAACCTTGACCCGTGAAACTTTCCAGTGAAACCTAGACCCGTGAAACTTACCGGTGAAACTTACCCGTGAAACCTTGACCCGTGAAACTTACCAGTGAAACCTAGACCCGTGAAACGCACCCGTGAAACGTCACCCGTGAAACTTACCCGTAAAACTTACCCGTGAAACTTACCCGTGAAACCTTGACCCGTGAAACTTACCAGTGAAACCTAGACCCGTGAAACGTCACCCGTGAAACATACCCGTGAAACTTACCCGTGAAACTTACCCGTGAAACTTACCCGTGAAACCTAGACCCGTGAAACTTACCAGTGAAACCTAGACCCGTGAAACGTCGCCTGTAAAACATACCCGTAAAACATACCCGTGAAACTTACCCGTGAAACTTACCCGTGAAACTTACCCGTGAAACCTTGACCCGTGAAACTTACCCGTGAAACCTAGACCCGTGAAACGTCACCCGTGAAACATACCCGTGAAATTTACCCGTGAAACTTACCCGTAAAACCTTGACCCGTGAAACTTACCAGTGAAACCTAGACCCGTGAAACGTCACCCGTGAAACATACCCGTGAAACTTACCCGTGAAACTTACCCGTGAAACCTTGACCCGTGAAACTTACCAGTGAAACCTAGACCCGTGAAACGTCACCCGTGAAACCTAGACCCGTGAAACGTCGCCTGTAAAACATACCCGTAAAACTTACCCGTGAAACTTACCCGTGAAACCTTGACCCGTGAAACTTTCCAGTGAAACCTAGACCCGTGAAACGTCACTTGTGAAACATACCCGTGAAACTTACCGGTGAAACTTACCCGTGAAACCTTGACCCGTGAAACTTACCAGTGAAACCTAGACCCGTGAAACGTCGCCTGTAAAACATACCCGTAAAACTTACCCGTGAAACTTACCAGTGAAACCTAGACCCGTGAAACGTCGCCTGTAAAACATACCCGTAAAACTTACCCGTGAAACTTACCCGTGAAACCTTGACCCGTGAAACTTTCCAGTGAAACCTAGACCCGTGAAACGTCACTTGTGAAACATACCCGTGAAACTTACCGGTGAAACTTACCCGTGAAACCTTGACCCGTGAAACTTACTAGTGAAACCTAGACCCGTGAAACGCACCCGTGAAACGTCACCCGTGAAACTTACCCGTAAAACTTACCCGTGAAACTTACCCGTGAAACCTTGACCCGTGAAACTTACCAGTGAAACCTAGACCCGTGAAACGTCACCCGTGAAACATACCCGTGAAACTTACCCGTAAAACCTTGAACTGTGAAACTTACCAGTGAAACCTAGACCCGTGAAACGTCACCCGTGAAACATACCCGTGAAATTTACCCGTGAAACTTACCCGTGAAACCTTGACCCGTGAAACTTACCAGTGAAACCTAGACCCGTGAAACGTCACCCGTGAAACATACCCGTGAAACTTACCCGTGAAACCTAGACCCGTGAAACTTACCAGTGAAACCTAGACCCGTGAAACGTCGCCTGTAAAACATACCCGTAAAACTTACCCGTGAAACTTACCCGTGAAACCTTGACCCGTGAAACTTTCCAGTGAAACCTAGACCCGTGAAACGTCACTTGTGAAACATACCCGTGAAACTTACCCGTGAAACTTACCCGTGAAACCTTGACCCGTGAAACTTACCCGTGAAACCTAGACCCGTGAAACGTCACCCGTGAAACATACCCGTGAAATTTACCCGTGAAACTTACCCGTAAAACCTTGACCCGTGAAACTTACCAGTGAAACCTAGACCCGTGAAACGTCACCCGTGAAACATACCCGTGAAACTTACCCGTGAAACTTACCCGTGAAACCTTGACCCGTGAAACTTACCAGTGAAACCTAGACCCGTGAAACGTCACCCGTGAAACATACCCGTGAAACTTACCAGTGAAACCTAGACCCGTGAAACGTCACCCGTGAAACTTACCCGTGAAACTTACCCGTGAAACCTTGACCCGTGAAACTTACCAGTGAAACCTAGACCCGTGAAACATCACCCATGAAACATACCCGTGAAACTTACCCGTGAAACTTACCCGTGAAACCTAGACCCGTGAAACTTACCAGTGAAACCTAGACCCGTGAAACGTCGCCTGTAAAACATACCCGTAAAACTTACCCGTGAAACTTACCCGTGAAACCTTGACCCGTGAAACTTTCCAGTGAAACCTAGACCCGTGAAACGTCACTTGTGAAACATACCCGTGAAACTTACCGGTGAAACTTACCCGTGAAACCTTGACCCGTGAAACTTACCAGTGAAACCTAGACCCGTGAAACGCACCCGTGAAACGTCACCCGTGAAACTTACCCGTAAAACTTACCCGTGAAACTTACCCGTGAAACCTTGACCCGTGAAACTTACCAGTGAAACCTAGACACGTGAAACGTCACCCGTGAAACATACCCGTGAAACTTACCCGTGAAACTTACCCGTAAAACCTTGAACTGTGAAACTTACCAGTGAAACCTAGACCCGTGAAACGTCACCCGTGAAACATACCCGTGAAATTTACCCGTGAAACTTACCCGTGAAACCTTGACCCGTGAAACTTACCAGTGAAACCTAGACCCGTGAAACGTCACCCGTGAAACATACCCGTGAAACTTACCCGTGAAACTTACCCGTGAAACCTAGACCCGTGAAACTTACCAGTGAAACCTAGACCCGTGAAACGTCGCCTGTAAAACATACCCGTAAAACATACCCGTGAAACTTACCCGTGAAACTTACCCGTGAAACTTACCCGTGAAACCTTGACCCGTGAAACTTACCCGTGAAACCTAGACCCGTGAAACGTCACCCGTGAAACATACCCGTGAAATTTACCCGTGAAACTTACCCGTAAAACCTTGACCCGTGAAACTTACCAGTGAAACCTAGACCCGTGAAACGTCACCCGTGAAACATACCCGTGAAACTTACCCGTGAAACTTACCCGTGAAACTTACCCGTGAAACCTTGACCCGTGAAACTTACCAGTGAAACCTAGACCCGTGAAACGTCACCCGTGAAACATACCCGTGAAACTTACCAGTGAAACCTAGACCCGTGAAACGTCACCCGTGAAACTTACCCGTGAAACTTACCCGTGAAACCTTGACCCGTGAAACTTACCAGTAAAACCTAGACCTGTGAAACATCACCCATGAAACATACCCGTGAAACTTACCCGTGAAACTTACCCGTGAAACCTTGACCCGTGAAACTTACCAGTGAAACCTAGACCCGTGAAACGTCACCTGTAAAACATACCCGTAAAACTTACCCGTGAAACTTACCCGTGAAACTTACCCGTGAAACCTTGACCTGTGAAACTTACCAGTGAAACCTAGACCCGTGAAACATCACCCATGAAACATACCCGTGAAACTTACCCGTGAAACTTACCTGTGAAACCTAGACCCGTGAAACTTACCAGTGAAACCTAGACCCGTGAAACGTCGCCTGTAAAACATACCCGTAAAACTTACCCGTGAAACTTACCCGTGAAACCTTGACCCGTGAAACTTTCCAGTGAAACCTAGACCCGTGAAACGTCACCCGTGAAACTTACCCGTGAAACTTACCCGTGAAACCTTGACCCGTGAAACTTACCAGTAAAACCTAGACCCGTGAAACATCACCCATGAAACATACCCGTGAAACTTACCCGTGAAACTTACCCGTGAAACCTAGACCCGTGAAACTTACCAGTGAAACCTAGACCCGTGAAACGTCGCCTGTAAAACATACCCGTAAAACTTACCCGTGAAACTTACCCGTGAAACCTTGACCCGTGAAACTTACCAGTGAAACCTAGACCCGTGAAACGCACCCGTGAAACGTCATCCGTGAAACTTACCCGTAAAACTTACCCGTGAAACTTACCCGTGAAACCTTGACCCGTGAAACTTACCAGTGAAACCTAGACCCGTGAAACGTCACCCGTGAAACATACCCGTGAAACTTACCCGTGAAACTTACCCGTAAAACCTTGAACTGTGAAACTTACCAGTGAAACCTAGACCCGTGAAACGTCACCCGTGAAACATACCCGTGAAATTTACCCGTGAAACTTACCCGTGAAACCTTGACCCGTGAAACTTACCAGTGAAACCTAGACCCGTGAAACGTCACCCGTGAAACATACCCGTGAAACTTACCCGTGAAACTTACCCGTGAAACCTAGACCCGTGAAACTTTCCAGTGAAACCTAGACCCGTGAAACGTCACTTGTGAAACATACCCGTGAAACTTACCCGTGAAACTTACCCGTGAAACCTTGACCCGTGAAACTTACCCGTGAAACCTAGACCCGTGAAACGTCACCCGTGAAACATACCCGTGAAATTTACCCGTGAATCTTACCCGTAAAACCTTGAACCCGTGAAACTTACCAGTGAAACCTAGACCCGTGAAACGTCACCCGTGAAACATACCCGTGAAACTTACCCGTGAAACTTACCCGTGAAACCTTGACCCGTGAAACTTACCAGTGAAACCTAGACCCGTGAAACGTCACCCGTGAAACATACCCGTGAAACTTACCCGTGAAACTTACCCGTGAAACCTTGACCCGTGAAACTTACCAGTGAAACCTAGACCCGTGAAACGTCACCCGTGAAACATACCCGTGAAACTTACCCGTGAAACTTACCCGTGAAACCTTGACAAGTGAAACTTACTAGTGAAACCTAGACCCGTGAAACGTCACCCGTGAAACATACCCGTGAAACTTACCCGTGAAACTTACCCGTGAAACCTTGACCCGTGAAACTTACCAGTGAAACCTAGACCCGTGAAACGTCACCCGTGAAACATACCCGTGAAACTTACCCGTGAAACTTACCCGTGAAACTTACCCGTAAAACCTTGACCCGTGAAACTTACCAGTGAAACCTAGACCCGTGAAACGTCACCCGTGAAACATACCCGTGAAACTTACCCGTGAAACTTACCCGTGAAACCTTGACCCGTGAAACTTACCAGTGAAACCTAGACCCGTGAAACGTCACCCGTGAAACATACCCGTGAAACTTACCCGTGAAACTTACCCGTGAAACCTTGACAAGTGAAACTTACTAGTGAAACCTAGACCCGTGAAACGTCACCCGTGAAACATACCCGTGAAACTTACCCGTGAAACTTACCCGTGAAACCTTGACCCGTGAAACTTACCAGTGAAACCTAGACCCGTGAAACGTCACCCGTGAAACATACCCGTGAAACTTACCCGTGAATCTTACCCGTGAAACCTTGACCCGTGAAACTTACCAGTGAAACCTAGACCCGTGAAACGTCACCTGTAAAACATACCCGTGAAACTTACCCGTAAAACTTACCCGTGAAACCTTGACCCGTGAAACCTTGACCCGTGAAACTTACCAGTGAAACCTAGACCCGTGAAACGTCACCCGTGAAACTTACCCGTGAAACTTACCCGTGAAACCTTGACCCGTGAAACTTACCAGTAAAACCTAGACCCGTGAAACATCACCCATGAAACATACCCGTTAAACTTACCCGTGAAACTTACCCGTGAAACCTTGACCCGTGAAACTTACTAGTGAAACCTAGACCCGTGAAACGTCACCCGTGAAACATACCCGTGAAACTTACCCGTGAAACTTACCCGTGAAACCTTGACCCGTGAAACTTACCAGCGAAACCTAGACCCGTGAAACGTCACCCGTGAAACATACCCGTGAAACTTACCCGTGAAACTTACCCGTAAAACCTTGACCCGTGAAACTTACCAGTGAAACCTAGACCCGTGAAACATCACCCATGAAACATACCCGTGAAACTTACCCGTGAATCTTACCCGTGAAACCTTGACCCGTGAAACTTACCAGTGAAACCTAGACCCGTGAAACGTCACCTGTAAAACATACCCGTAAAACTTACCCGTGAAACTTACCCGTGAATCCTTGACCCGTGAAACTTTCCAGTGAAACCTAGACCCGTGAAACGTCACCCGTGAAACTAACCCGTAAAACTTACCCGTGAAACTTACCCGTGAAACCTTGACCCGTGAAACTTACCAGTGAAACCTAGACCCGTGAAACGTCACCCGTGAAACATACTCGTGAAACTTACCCGTGAAACTTACCCGTGAAACGTCACCTGTAAAACATACCCGTAAAACTTACCCGTGAAACTTACCCGTGAAACGTCATCCGTGAAACATACCCGTGAAACTTACACGTGAAACTTACCCGTGAAACCTTGACCCGTGAAACTTACCAGTGAAACCTAGACCCGTGAAACGTCACCCGTGAAACATACCCGTGAAACTTACCAGTGAAACCTAGACCCGTGAAACGTCACCCGTGAAACTTACCCGTGAAACTTACCCGTGAAACCTTGACCCGTGAAACTTACCAGTAAAACCTAGACCCGTGAAACATCACCCATGAAACATACCCGTGAAACTTACCCGTGAAACTTACCCGTGAAACCTTGACCCGTGAAACTTACCAGTGAAACCTAGACCCGTGAAACGTCACCTGTAAAACATACCCGTGAAACTTACCCGTGAAACTTACCCGTGAAACCTTGACCCGTGAAACTTACCAGTGAAACCTAGACCCGTGAAACGTCACCCGTGAAACTTACCCGTGAAACTTACCCGTGAAACGTCACCTGTAAAACATACCCGTGAAACTTACCCGTGAAACTTACCCGTGAAACCTTGACCCGTGAAACTTACCAGTGAAACCTAGACCCGTGAAACGTCACCCGTGAAACATACCCGTGAAACTTACCAGTGAAACCTAGACCCGTGAAACGTCACCCGTGAAACTTACCCGTGAAACTTACCCGTGAAACGTCACCTGTAAAACATACCCGTAAAACTTACCCGTGAAACTTACCCGTGAAACCTTGACCCGTGAAACTTACCAGTGAAACCAAGACCCGTGAAACGTCACCCGTGAAACTTACCCGTGAAACTTACCCGTGAAACTTACCCGTGAAACTTACCCGTGAAACCTTGACCCGTGAAACTTACCAGTGAAACCTAGACCCGTAAAACGTCACCCGAGAAACTTACCCGTGAAACTTACCTGTGAAACTTACCCGTGAAACCTTGACCCGTGAAACTTACCAGGGAAACCTAGACCCGTAAAACGTCACCCGTGAAACTTACCCGTGAAACTTACCCGTAAAACTTACCCGTGAAACCTTGACCAGTGAAACTTACCAGTGAAACCTAGACCCGTGAAAAGTCACCCGTGAAACTTACACGTGAAACTTACCCGTGAAACCTTGACCCGTGAAACTTACCAGTGAAACCTAGACCCGTGAAAGGTCACCCGTGAAACTTACCCGTGAAACTTACCCGTGAAACTTACCCGTGAAACCTTGACCCGTGAAACTTACCAGTAAAACCTAGACCCGTGAAACGTCACCCGTGAAACTTACCCGTAAAACTTACCCGTGAAACTTACCCGTGAAACCTTGACCCGTGAAACTTACCAGTGAAACCTAGACCCGTAAAACGTCACCCGTGAAACATACCCGTGAAACTTACCCGTAAAACTTACCCGTGAAACCTTGACCCGTGAAACTTACCAGTGGAACCTAGACCCGTGAAACGTCACCCGTGAAACATACCCGTGAAACTTACCCGTGAAACTTACCCGTGAAACCTTGACCCGTGAAACTTACCAGTGAAACCTAGACCCGTGAAACGTCACCCGTGAAACATACCCGTGAAACTTACCCGTGAAACTTACCCGTGAAACCTTGACCCGTGAAACTTACCAGTGAAACCTAGACCCGTGAAACGTCACCCGTAAAACATACCCGTGAAACTTACCCGTGAAACTTACCCGTAAAACCTTGACCCGTGAAACTTACCAGTGAAACCTAGACCCGTGAAACATCACCCATGAAACATACCCGTGAAACTTACCCGTGAAACTTACCCGTGAAACCTTGACCCGTGAAACTTACCAGTGAAACCTAGACCCGTGAAACGTCACCTGTAAAACATACCCGTAAAACTTACCCGTGAAACTTATCTGTGAAACCTTGACCCGTGAAACTTTCCAGTGAAACCTAGACCCGTGAAACGTCACCCGTGAAACATACCCGTGAAACTTACCCGTGAAACTTACCCGTGAAACGTTGACCCGTGAAACTTACCAGTGAAACCTAGACCCGTGAAACATCACCCATGAAACATACCCGTGAAACTTACCCGTGAAACTTACCCGTGAAACCTTGACCCGTGAAACTTACCAGTGAAACCTAGACCCGTGAAACGTCACCCGTGAAACATACCCGTGAAACTTACCCGTGAAACCTTGACCCGTGATACCTTGACCCGTGAAACTTACCAGGGAAACCAAAACCCGTGAAACGTCACCCGTGAAACATACCCGTGAAACTTACCCGTGAAACTTACCCGTGAAACCTTGACCCGTGAAACTTACCAGTGAAACCTAGACCCGTGAAACGTCACCCGTGAAACTTACCCGTAAAACTTACCCGTGAAACTTACCCGTGAAACCTTGACCCGTGAAACTTACCAGTGAAACCTAGACCCGTGAAACGTCACCCGTGAAACTTACCCGTAAAACTTACCCGTGAAACTTACCCGTAAAACCTTGACCCGTGAAACTTACCAGTGAAACCTAGACCCGTGAAACGTCACCCGTGAAACATACCCGTGAAACTTACCCGTGAAACTTACCCGTAAAATCTTGACCCGTGAAACTTACCAGTGAAACCTAGACCCGTGAAACGTCACCCGTGAAACTTACCCGTGAAACTTACCCGTGAAACGTCACCTGTAAAACATACCCGTAAAACTTACCCGTGAAACTTACCCTTGAAACCTTGACCCGTGAAACTTACCAGTGAAACCAAGACCCGTGAAACGTCATCCGTGAAACATACCCGTGGAACTTACCCGTGAAACTTACCCGTGAAACCTTGACCCGTGAAACTTACCAGTGAAACCTAGACCCGTGAAACGTCTCCCGTGAAACATACCCGTGAAACTTACCAGTGAAACCTAGACCCGTGAAACGTCACCCGTGAAACTTACCCGTGAAACGTCACCTGTAAAACATACCCGTAAAACTTACCCGTGAAACTTACCCGTGAAACCTTGACACGTGAAATTTACCAGTGAAACCAAGACCCGTGAAACGTCACCCGTGAAACTTACCCGTGAAACTTACCCGTGAAACCTTGACCCGTGAAACTTACCAGTGAAACCTAGACCCGTGAAACGTCACCCGAGAAACTTACCCGTGAAACTTACCTGTGAAACTTACCCGTGAAACCTTGACCCGTGAAACTTACCAGGGAAACCTAGACCCGTAAAACGTCACCCGTGAAACTTACCCGTAAAACTTACCCGTGAATCTTACCCGTGAAACCTTGACCCGTGAAACTTACCAGTGAAACCTAGACCCGTGAAACGTCACCTGTAAAACATACCCGTAAAACTTACCCGTGAAACTTACCCGTGAATCCTTGACCCGTGAAACTTTCCAGTGAAACCTAGACCCGTGAAACGTCACCCGTGAAACTTACCTGTAAAACTTACCCGTAAAACTTACCCGTGAAACCTTGACCCGTGAAACTTACCAGTGAAACCTAAATCCGTGAAACGTCACCCGTGAAACATACCCGTGAAACTTACCCGTGAAACTTACCCGTGAAACGTCACCTGTAAAACATACCCGTAAAACTTACCCGTGAAACTTACCCGTGAAACCTTGACCCGTGAAACTTACCAGTGAAACCTAGACCCGTGAAACGTCACCCGTGAAACATACCCGTGAAACTTACCAGTGAAACCTAGACCCGTGAAACGTCACCCGTGAAACTTACCCGTGAAACTTACCCGTGAAACCTTGACCCGTGAAACTTACCAGTAAAACCTAGACCCGTGAAACATCACCCATATAACATACCCGTGAAACTTACCCGTGAAACTTACCCGTGAAACCTTGACCCGTGAAACTTACCAGTGAAACCTAGACCCGTGAAACGTCACCTGTAAAACATACCCGTAAAACTTACCCGTGAAACTTACCCGTGAAACTTACCCGTGAAACTTACCCGTGAAACCTTGATCCGTGAAACTTTCCAGTGAAACCTAGACCCGTGAAACGTCACCCGTGAAACATACCCGTGAAACTTACCCGTGAAACTTACCCGTGAAACCTTGACCCGTGAAACTTACCAGTGAAACCTAGACCCGTGAAACGTCACCCGTGAAACTTACCCGTAAAACTTACCCGTGAAACTTACCCGTGAAACCTTGACCCGTGAAACTTACCAGTGAAACCTAGACCCGTGAAACGTCACCCGTGAAACATACCCGTGAAACTTACCCGTGAAACCTTGACCCGTGAAACTTACCAGTGAAACCAAGACCCGTGAAACGTCACCCGTGAAACATACCCGTGAAACTTACCCGTGAAACTTACCCGTGAATCCTTGACCCGTGAAACTTACCAGTGAAACCTAGACCCGTGAAACGTCACCCGTGAAACATACCCGTGAAACTTACCCGTGAAACTTACCAGTGAAACCTAGACCCGTGAAACGTCACCTGTAAAACATACCCGTAAAACTTACCCGTGAAACTTACCCGTGAATCCTTGACCCGTGAAACTTTCCAGTGAAACCTAGACCCGTGAAACGTCACCCGTGAAACTTACCCGTAAAACTTACCCGTGAAACTTACCCGTGAAACCTTGACCCGTGAAACTTACCAGTGAAACCTAGACCCGTGAAACGTCACCCGTGAAACATACCCGTGAAACTTACCCGTGAAACTTACCCGTGAAACGTCACCTGTAAAACATACCCGTAAAACTTACCCGTGAAACTTACCCGTGAAACCTTGACCCGTGAAACTTACCAGTGAAACCAAGACCCGTGAAACGTCATCCGTGAAACATACCCGTGAAACTTACCCGTGAAACTTACCCGTGAAACCTTGACCCGTGAAACTTACCAGTGAAACCTAGACCCGTGAAACGTCACCCGTGAAACATACCCGTGAAACTTACCAGTGAAACCTAGACCCGTGAAACGTCACCCGTGAAACTTACCCGTGAAACTTACCCGTGAAACTTACCCGTGAAACCTTGACCCGTGAAACTTACCAGTAAAACCTAGACCCGTGAAACATCACCCATGAAACATACCCGTGAAACTTACCCGTGAAACTTACCCGTGAAACCTTGACCCGTGAAACTTACCAGTGAAACCTAGACCCGTGAAACGTCACCTGTAAAACATACCCGTGAAACATACCCGTGAAACTTACCCGTGAAACTTACCCGTGAAACCTTGACCCGTGAAACTAAATTCGGTCTAAATTCAGTCTAAATTTGGTTTAAATCGGTCTAAATTCGGTCTAAATTCGGTCTAAATTCGGTCTAAATTCAGTCTAAATTCGGTCTAAATTCGGTCTAAATTCGGTCTAAATTCGGTCTAAATTCGGTCTAAATTCAGTCTAAATTCAGTCTAAATTCGGTCTAAATTCAGTCTAAATTCGGTCTAAATTCAGTCTAAATTCGGTCTAAATTCAGTCTAAATTCGGTCTAAATTCAGTCTAAATTCGGTCTAAATTCAGTCTAAATTCGGTCTAAATTCGGTCTAAATTCGGTCTAAATTCGGTCTAAATTCGGTCTAAATTCGGTCTAAATTCGGTCTAAATTCGGTCTAAATTCGGTCTAAATTCAGTCTAAATTCGGTCTAAATTCAGTCTAAATTCGGTCTAAATTCAGTCTAAATTCGGTCTAAATTCGGTCTAAATTCGGTCTAAATTCAGTCTAAATTCAGTCTAAATTCGGTCTAAATTCGGTCTAAATTCAGTCTAAATTCGGTCTAAATTCGGTCTAAATTCGGTCTAAATTCAGTCCAAATTCGGTCTAAATTCGGTCTAAATTCGGTCTAAATTCGGTCTAAATTCAGTCTAAATTCGGTCTAAATTCGGTCTAAATTCGGTCTAAATTCAGTCTAAATTCGGTCTAAATTCGGTCTAAATTCAGTCTAAATTCAGTCTAAATTCGGTCTAAATTCGGTCTAAATTCGGTCTAAATTCGGTCTAAATTCAGTCTAAATTCAGTCTTAATTCGGTCTAAATTCGGTCTAAATTCGGTCTAAATTCGGTCTAAATTCGGTCTAAATTCAGTCTAAATTCAGTCTAAATTCAGTCTAAATTCGGTCTAAATTCGGTCTAAATTCAGTCTAAATTCGGTCTAAATTCGGTCTAAATTCGGTCTAAATTCGGTCTAAATTCGGTCTAAATTCGGTCTAAATTTGGTCTAAATTCGGTCTAAATTCAGTCTTAATTCAGTCTAAATTCGGTCTAAATTTGGTCTAAATTGTGAAACTTACCCGTGAAACCTTGACCCGTGAAACTTACCAGGGAAACCTAGACCCGTAAAACGTCACCCGTGAAACTTACCCGTGAAACTTACCCGTAAAACTTACCCGTGAAACCTTGACCAGTGAAACTTACCAGTGAAACCTAGACCCGTGAAAAGTCACCCGTGAAACTTACACGTGAAACTTACCCGTGAAACCTTGACCCGTGAAACTTACCAGTGAAACCTAGACCCGTGAAAGGTCACCCGTGAAACTTACCCGTGAAACTTACCCGTGAAACTTACCCGTGAAACCTTGACCCGTGAAACTTACCAGTAAAACCTAGACCCGTGAAACGTCACCCGTGAAACTTACCCGTAAAACTTACCCGTGAAACTTACCCGTGAAACCTTGACCCGTGAAACTTACCAGTGAAACCTAGACCCGTAAAACGTCACCCGTGAAACATACCCGTGAAACTTACCCGTAAAACTTACCCGTGAAACCTTGACCCGTGAAACTTACCAGTGGAACCTAGACCCGTGAAACGTCACCCGTGAAACATACCCGTGAAACTTACCCGTGAAACTTACCCGTGAAACCTTGACCCGTGAAACTTACCAGTGAAACCTAGACCCGTGAAACGTCACCCGTGAAACATACCCGTGAAACTTACCCGTGAAACTTACCCGTGAAACCTTGACCCGTGAAACTTACCAGTGAAACCTAGACCCGTGAAACGTCACCCGTAAAACATACCCGTGAAACTTACCCGTGAAACTTACCCGTAAAACCTTGACCCGTGAAACTTACCAGTGAAACCTAGACCCGTGAAACATCACCCATGAAACATACCCGTGAAACTTACCCGTGAAACTTACCCGTGAAACCTTGACCCGTGAAACTTACCAGTGAAACCTAGACCCGTGAAACGTCACCTGTAAAACATACCCGTAAAACTTACCC
This sequence comes from Agonum fuliginosum, assembly GCA_947534325.1. Lineage (NCBI taxonomy): Eukaryota > Metazoa > Arthropoda > Insecta > Coleoptera > Carabidae > Agonum > Agonum fuliginosum. The sequence continues at coordinate 26,644,804 of OX384036.1, forward strand.
GTGAAACTTATCTGTGAAACCTTGACCCGTGAAACTTTCCAGTGAAACCTAGACCCGTGAAACGTCACCCGTGAAACATACCCGTGAAACTTACCCGTGAAACTTACCCGTGAAACGTTGACCCGTGAAACTTACCAGTGAAACCTAGACCCGTGAAACATCACCCATGAAACATACCCGTGAAACTTACCCGTGAAACTTACCCGTGAAACCTTGACCCGTGAAACTTACCAGTGAAACCTAGACCCGTGAAACGTCACCCGTGAAACATACCCGTGAAACTTACCCGTGAAACCTTGACCCGTGATACCTTGACCCGTGAAACTTACCAGGGAAACCAAAACCCGTGAAACGTCACCCGTGAAACATACCCGTGAAACTTACCCGTGAAACTTACCCGTGAAACCTTGACCCGTGAAACTTACCAGTGAAACCTAGACCCGTGAAACGTCACCCGTGAAACTTACCCGTAAAACTTACCCGTGAAACTTACCCGTGAAACCTTGACCCGTGAAACTTACCAGTGAAACCTAGACCCGTGAAACGTCACCCGTGAAACTTACCCGTAAAACTTACCCGTGAAACTTACCCGTAAAACCTTGACCCGTGAAACTTACCAGTGAAACCTAGACCCGTGAAACGTCACCCGTGAAACATACCCGTGAAACTTACCCGTGAAACTTACCCGTAAAATCTTGACCCGTGAAACTTACCAGTGAAACCTAGACCCGTGAAACGTCACCCGTGAAACTTACCCGTGAAACTTACCCGTGAAACGTCACCTGTAAAACATACCCGTAAAACTTACCCGTGAAACTTACCCTTGAAACCTTGACCCGTGAAACTTACCAGTGAAACCAAGACCCGTGAAACGTCATCCGTGAAACATACCCGTGGAACTTACCCGTGAAACTTACCCGTGAAACCTTGACCCGTGAAACTTACCAGTGAAACCTAGACCCGTGAAACGTCTCCCGTGAAACATACCCGTGAAACTTACCAGTGAAACCTAGACCCGTGAAACGTCACCCGTGAAACTTACCCGTGAAACGTCACCTGTAAAACATACCCGTAAAACTTACCCGTGAAACTTACCCGTGAAACCTTGACACGTGAAATTTACCAGTGAAACCAAGACCCGTGAAACGTCACCCGTGAAACTTACCCGTGAAACTTACCCGTGAAACCTTGACCCGTGAAACTTACCAGTGAAACCTAGACCCGTGAAACGTCACCCGAGAAACTTACCCGTGAAACTTACCTGTGAAACTTACCCGTGAAACCTTGACCCGTGAAACTTACCAGGGAAACCTAGACCCGTAAAACGTCACCCGTGAAACTTACCCGTAAAACTTACCCGTGAATCTTACCCGTGAAACCTTGACCCGTGAAACTTACCAGTGAAACCTAGACCCGTGAAACGTCACCTGTAAAACATACCCGTAAAACTTACCCGTGGAACTTACCCGTGAATCCTTGACCCGTGAAACTTTCCAGTGAAACCTAGACCCGTGAAACGTCACCCGTGAAACTTACCCGTAAAACTTACCCGTGAAACTTACCCGTGAAACCTTGACCCGTGAAACTTACCAGTGAAACCTAGACCCGTGAAACGTCACCCGTGAAACATACCCGTGAAACTTACCCGTGAAACTTACCCGTGAAACGTCACCTGTAAAACATACCCGTAAAACTTACCCGTGAAACTTACCCGTGAAACCTTGACCCGTGAAACTTACCAGTGAAACCAAGACCCGTGAAACGTCATCCGTGAAACATACCCGTGAAACTTACCCGTGAAACTTACCCGTGAAACCTTGACCCGTGAAACTTACCAGTGAAACCTAGACCCGTGAAACGTCACCCGTGAAACATACCCGTGAAACTTACCAGTGAAACCTAGACCCGTGAAACGTCACCCGTGAAACTTACCCGTGAAACTTACCCGTGAAACCTTGACCCGTGAAACTTACCAGTAAAACCTAGACCCGTGAAACTTACCAGTGAAACCTAGACCCGTGAAACGTCACCCGTGAAACATACCCGTGAAACTTACCCGTGAAACTTACCCGTGAATCCTTGACCCGTGAAACTTACCAGTGAAACCTAGACCCGTGAAACGTCACCCGTGAAACATACCCGTGAAACTTACCCGTGAAACTTACCCGTGAATCCTTGACCCGTGAAACTTACCAGTGAAACCTAGACCCGTGAAACGTCACCCGTGAAACATACCCGTGAAACTTACCCGTGAAACTTACCCGTGAAACTTACCCGTGAAACTTACCCGTGAAACCTTGATCCGTGAAACTTTCCAGTGAAACCTAGACCCGTGAAACGTCACCCGTGAAACATACCCGTGAAACTTACCCGTGAAACTTACCCGTGAAACCTTGACCCGTGAAACTTACCAGTGAAACCTAGACCCGTGAAACGTCACCCGTGAAACTTACCCGTAAAACTTACCCGTGAAACTTACCCGTGAAACCTTGACCCGTGAAACTTACCAGTGAAACCTAGACCCGTGAAACGTCACCCGTGAAACATACCCGTGAAACTTACCCGTGAAACCTTGACCCGTGAAACTTACCAGTGAAACCAAGACCCGTGAAACGTCACCCGTGAAACATACCCGTGAAACTTACCCGTGAAACTTACCCGTGAATCCTTGACCCGTGAAACTTACCAGTGAAACCTAGACCCGTGAAACGTCACCCGTGAAACATACCCGTGAAACTTACCCGTGAAACTTACCAGTGAAACCTAGACCCGTGAAACGTCACCTGTAAAACATACCCGTAAAACTTACCCGTGAAACTTACCCGTGAATCCTTGACCCGTGAAACTTTCCAGTAAAACCTAGACCCGTGAAACATCACCCATGAAACATACCCGTGAAACTTACCCGTGAAACTTACCCGTGAAACCTTGACCCGTGAAACTTACCAGTGAAACCTAGACCCGTGAAACGTCACCTGTAAAACATACCCGTAAAACTTACCCGTGAAACTTACCCGTGAAACTTACCCGTGAAACCATGATCCGTGAAACTTTCCAGTGAAACCTAGACCCGTGAAACGTCACCCGTGAAACATACCCGTGAAACTTACCCGTGAAACTTACCCGTGAAACCTTGACCCGTGAAACTAAATTCGGTCTAAATTCAGTCTAAATTTGGTTTAAATCGGTCTAAATTCGGTCTAAATTCGGTCTAAATTCGGTCTAAATTCAGTCTAAATTCGGTCTAAATTCGGTCTAAATTCGGTCTAAATTCGGTCTAAATTCGGTCTAAATTCAGTCTAAATTCAGTCTAAATTCGGTCTAAATTCAGTCTAAATTCGGTCTAAATTCAGTCTAAATTCGGTCTAAATTCAGTCTAAATTCGGTCTAAATTCAGTCTAAATTCGGTCTAAATTCAGTCTAAATTCGGTCTAAATTCGGTCTAAATTCGGTCTAAATTCGGTCTAAATTCGGTCTAAATTCGGTCTAAATTCGGTCTAAATTCGGTCTAAATTCGGTCTAAATTCAGTCTAAATTCGGTCTAAATTCAGTCTAAATTCGGTCTAAATTCAGTCTAAATTCGGTCTAAATTCGGTCTAAATTCGGTCTAAATTCAGTCTAAATTCAGTCTAAATTCGGTCTAAATTCGGTCTAAATTCAGTCTAAATTCGGTCTAAATTCGGTCTAAATTCGGTCTAAATTCAGTCCAAATTCGGTCTAAATTCGGTCTAAATTCGGTCTAAATTCGGTCTAAATTCAGTCTAAATTCGGTCTAAATTCGGTCTAAATTCGGTCTAAATTCAGTCTAAATTCGGTCTAAATTCGGTCTAAATTCAGTCTAAATTCAGTCTAAATTCGGTCTAAATTCGGTCTAAATTCGGTCTAAATTCGGTCTAAATTCAGTCTAAATTCAGTCTTAATTCGGTCTAAATTCGGTCTAAATTCGGTCTAAATTCGGTCTAAATTCGGTCTAAATTCAGTCTAAATTCAGTCTAAATTCAGTCTAAATTCGGTCTAAATTCGGTCTAAATTCAGTCTAAATTCGGTCTAAATTCGGTCTAAATTCGGTCTAAATTCGGTCTAAATTCGGTCTAAATTCGGTCTAAATTTGGTCTAAATTCGGTCTAAATTCAGTCTTAATTCAGTCTAAATTCGGTCTAAATTTGGTCTAAATTCGGTCTAAATTCAGTCTAAATTCGGTCTAAATTCGGTCTAAATTCAGTCTAAATTCGGTCTAAATTCGGTCTAAATTCGGTATAAATTTGGTCTAAATTCAGTCTAAATTCGGTCTAAATTCAGTCTAAATTCAGTCTAAATTCAGTCTAAATTCGGTCTAAATTCAGTCTAAATTCGGTCTAAATTCGGTCTAAATTCGGTCTAAATTCAGTCTAAATTCAGTCTAAATTCGGTCTGAATTCAGTCTAAATTCGGTCTAAATTCAGTCTAAATTCGGTCTAAATTCGGTCTAAATTCGGTCTAAATTCGGTCTAAATTCAGTCTAAATTCAGTCTAAATTCGGTCTAAATTCGGTCTAATTTCAGTCTAAATTCGGTCTAAATTCGGTCTAAATTCGGTCTAAATTCAGTCTAAATTCAGTCTAAATTCGGTTTAAATTCAGTCTAAATTCGGTCTAAATTCGGTCTAAATTCAGTCTAAATTCGGTCTAAATTCGGTCTAAATTCGGTCTAAATTCGGTCTAAATTCAGTCTAAATTCAGTCTAAATTCGGTCTAAATTCGGTCTAAATTCAGTCTAAATTCAGTCTAAATTCGGTCTAAATTCGGTCTAAATTCAGTCTAAATTCGGTCTAAATTTGGTCTAAATTCAGTCTAAATTCGGTCTAAATTCGGTCTAAATTCGGTCTAAATTCGGTCTAAATTCGGCCTAAATTCAGTCTAAATTCGGTCTAAATTCGGTCTAAATTCGGTCTAAATTCAGTCTAAATTCAATCTAAATTCGGTCTAAATTCGGTCTAAATTCGGTCTAAATTCGGTCTAAATTCGGTCTAAATTCAGTCTAAATTCAGTCTAAATTCGGTCTAAATTCAGTCTAAATTCGGTCTAAATTCGGTCTAAATTCGGTCTAAATTCAGTCTAAATTCAGTCTAAATTCGGTCTAAATTCGGTCTAAATTCAGTCTAAATTCGGTCTAAATTCAGTCTAAATTCGGTCTAAATTCAGTCTAAATTCAGTCTAAATTCGGTCTAAATTCGGTCTAAATTCAGTCTAAATTCAGTCTAAATTCGGTCTAAATTCGGTCTAAATTCGGTCTAAATTCGGTCTAAATTCAGTCTAAATTCAGTCTAAATTCAGTCTAAATTCGGTCTAAATTCGGTCTAAATTCAGTCTAAATTCAGTCTAAATTCGGTCTAAATTCAGTCTAAATTCGGTCTAAATTCGGTCTAAATTCGGTCTAAATTCAGTCTAAATTCGGTCTAAATTCGGTCTAAATTCGGTCTAAATTCAGTCTAAATTCAGTCTAAATTCGGTCTAAATTCGGTCTAAATTCGGTCTAAATTCAGTCTAAATTCGGTCTAAATTCGGTCTAAATTCGGTCTAAATTCAGTCTAAATTCAGTCTAAATTCGGTCTAAATTCGGTCTAAATTCAGTCTAAATTCGGTCTAAATTCAGTCTAAATTCGGTCTAAATTCGGTCTAAATTCGGTCTAAATTCAGTCTAAATTCGGTCTAAATTCAGTCTAAATTCGGTCTAAATTCGGTCTAAATTCAGTCTAAATTCAGTCTAAATTCAGTCTAAATTCGGTCTTAATTCGGTCTAAATTCGGTCTAAATTCGGTCTTAATTCAGTCTAAATTCGGTCTAAATTCGGTCTAAATTCGGTCTAAATTCGGTCTAAATTCAGTCTAAATTCAGTCTAAATTCAGTCTAAATTCGGTCTAAATTCGGTCTAAATTCAGTCTAAATTCAGTCTAAATTCGGTCTAAATTCGGTCTAAATTCAGTCTAAATTCAGTCTAAATTCGGTCTAAATTCGGTCTAAATTCAGTCTAGATTAAAATAAATTAAATAAAATAAATTAAATTAAATTAAATACTGCAGAAGAAGATATAAAGGATATTTTACTATTGTCACTGTCATGTCATAATCATTTAAATTTTACGTAGTAACAAACGTTAATCGATCATGGACAACAAGATACCGAAATACTAAATTATAAATATATACTTTAATTATTCTTAAATGATACCAGATACAAAAATATGGCGTCCGCTTATTTAGACAAATATAGTTTTGTCAAAGTGTAGTTTGATCAAAAATAATGAAGCCAAACTGTATTTTAGTCAAACTGTAATTTGTTCAACTGGAATTTTGTCAAACCGTAAATATGCCAACCCGTAAACTGTATTCTAGACAAACTGTAATTTCACATTCCGTAATTTGACCAAACCGCAACTTCGACTAATATTTTATTGTCAAATCGTTTTCAGGTAAACCGTAATTTAGCCAAAACGCAACTATACCTAACTGGAATAATCCAAAACGGAATTTATTCAAACCGTATTTTTGTCAAATCGCAGTTATGCATAACCGTAATCTTGCCAAACGCATTTTACTCAAATCGTAATCTTACCAACTGTATTTAAGACATACAAGTTGGCAGAAGTTTGAAATAAAAAAATTTAATAATCTATTTGATAAATATGTTACCTACCTACCTAAGACTTCTCTGATTGGATAGAAAAATCTAAACTTTTGTTGTCCTCAATTGAATCTAAGCCCTAAAAAAAATTATAGACACAATTATTAAATACAGCAATGAAAAATGAATTTAAAAATAAATTAAATTTAAAAAATTTATAATTTTTTTTACACATAGTAAAATATTGTGTTATTAATAATATTTGAAGTATATTATTCCAATTATTTATATTTGCTGAGAAAATATTATTTATTTCTGAATTATATACGATGACCTGAAAATATTTTAATTCGAAATCTGTTTTATTTTTTTTCTCGAGAACTAAGCATCGTAGAGAAAAACCTCCAACATGAAAAGTGCTTATTTTTTTCTTCTCTATCGACCTGTAAAAAAAAATTTTGAAAATCGCGCAAAAAATTTCCTTTTTTTCGAGACAAATATACCGGAATGAAGATAACTCGAGACCTAAGCGCCGTAGAAAAAAACTTTAAATTACAAAGTTGTTCAGTTTTCGATTCTCTATCGAATGGTATATATATTTTTTCGAAAAAACCCTAAACTTCGGAGATAGCCATAAAAAATAGATTTCGCTGAAATTTGGTATATAGATAGATCTCGTTGAGTAGATTCCGAAAATGGGGTTATTTTTTCAAAAAATTTGTTTTTTACCCTAGATAATTGACTTTAAAGGGTCGAAAAAACCGACCCCCATATCTCGAAATCTAGAGGCTTTAGAGCAAAATGTCAAATAGAAAAGTTGTTCCTCTTGTAATTTTAGGCAACTTTTGCATTTAACTTTTTTCTCTAGGAGCTATAGTTCTCGAGTTATAAAGGGAAACAGATTTCCAAAACGATGGACTATAGCCTTGACAAAATTTTGGGTGAAAATGGGTTTTTCTCTCCGAATCGATTGAAATTTTATACAGACCTTCTGTACAGCAGTGTGCATCGATATCCGGTCGCAGAATTTTTGTAAAAAATTTATTAAGGGAGAAATTAAATATTTTCGGTCAAAACAGGCTGTTTTATGAAATGACTAATAGCTCATCAAACCATCACAAGTTATATATCAAAAGATCGGGAAAAACACGCAGATTCTTAATCTGTGCCGTTTATTACGAAATTCGTTACCGTTTTCGAGTAATAAGCAAAAGTTTGAAAACTCTACTTGTCTACTGGTGGCGCCATCTGTGGTAGTTGCCCGAACTATTAATTATTTGCGAATATTATTAAAACTTATTCTAGAGCAATGAAAATATTACTATATATAGACTAAATTACTAGGAATTCAGTAAAATAAGTACTGAATTTTTATATTGCTTCTGCTTTAAGTTATTAAAGTTTAGATCCATCATGTTAGATATCGATCTATGTGACATGTCAATATGGCGGACTTGTCAGTATGAAAATATTAATTTGTAAACTTTAATATCTAAATAATACGTACAGATAGCCAGAAAGTAGACACCTCAAACGTATTTGAATATTGTTTATTATATTGTAGATAAAGTTGAAGCAAATCGGTGACATGACATATCATGACATTATTTATATTAATAAACCAGTTTGATTTGAGACTTGTAACCTACAGCAATGGATTCAGGAGAAAAAATCAATGAGGTAGCCACAATTTGAGTTTAATTGCCGTCTTAATAAGGTTTTTACTAAAATATCGATCAATTGGACACATCGGGTAGGATCCATGTACTTATAAGTACATAAATACTGCATGTAGGGCCCCAAAACCTTCATCGATGCCTTCAGAAGGTCAAGAAACGTGAGTACCCACAATTTGAGTGTAATTGATACATATATAAAGTTTTTACAGGCATATTTGTTTTCTAGAATCATAGGAAGAATCTACGTGTTCATAGCTACATAGATACTGTATGTAGGGCCCCAAATCTTCCATCGATGCATTCAGAAGGTCAAGAAACATAAGTTGCAACAGTTTGAGTTTAATTGATAACGTTTATACACTTAAATAAATAAATAGACTTATAATTACATAGTATTAGACTTTGAATCTTTCTTCTCACATTTTCAGGTAAAGAAACAACATCAGCAGAGTATTTATATGTTATTTTATTTATATACAACGTTATTACATATCTGACAAGTACTGGAAGACAACAGAATAGAAATAACTTAAGTGGTTAACCATTGATTGCTGGTTACATTTGTATTTAGTTTATAATTTGCTTATTGTTACAATTAAATCAATAAATGAGGCAAAATTGAATGCAGTTTCTATATTTCTAGTGATAATCAACGTATCTTTATCCGTTTAAGAGTTACAGGCAAAATAAACATATCTCAATGTAATCTTCAACTTTGTTCGATCTTGGAATTCTTCACCAAGTAGTTCTTGGTTCAACACTCGCACAAGAGGATGGTCATTGTAGTCACAATGGTTTATAGAGTCTTCAACTCACGTAGGGCCCCATTCTACCTCCTAGGTCTCCAGTAACCAGCTGACTTCTTCGACCAACGCTCTTGTAAACTCTAAAGCACAAGTTCTACAGCTACGTATATTCCAATCAAGTTACAGGATCTTCAAATAAGACCCACTGGTTCTTATAATAAGAATAAGGCCCCATTATATCCTTATAAACACGCCATTGTAATATGTTATGACACTTCTGAAACAATAAATTGAGAACAATTAATTAAATACTAGAATAGTATAAGTTAGATTATCGTCAGTAAATATTAATGCGTCAAGATACATTCATTTCCAATGTTTTTGATGAAATTCATATGAGGGGGGGGGTGCGTTTTTGCATTGGGAATTGTTGGCATTAAAAATGTACATATGGAGACTTCATGAGTGAATCAATTAGACTAAAAATATAGCTACTTACAGTTCTTGACCTCCTGAAGCTTTTAAACAGTAAGAAATTACACATAGGTACTTCTTTGACTCTAATTTTGAAATTGGCTTCTAAATACTTTATACATTTATCAATTACACTCAAACTGTCGCTACTTATGTTTCTTGACCTTCTGAATGCATCGATGGAAGATTTGGGGCCCTACATACAGTATCTATGTAGCTATGAACACGTAGATTCTTCCTACGATTCTAGAAAACAAATATGCCTGTAAAAACTTTATATATGTATCAATTACACTCAAATTGTGGGTACTCACGTTTCTTGACCTTCTGAAGGCATCGATGAAGGTTTTGGGGCCCTACATGCAGTATTTATGTACTTATAAGTACATGGATCCTACCCGATGTGTCCAATTGATCGATATTTTAGTAAAAACCTTATTAAGACGGCAATTAAACTCAAATTGTGGCTACCTCATTGATTTTTTCTCCTGAATCCATTGCTGTAGGTTACAAGTCTCAAATCAAACTGGTTTATTAATATAAATAATGTCATGATATGTCATGTCACCGATTTGCTTCAACTTTATCTACAATATAATAAACAATATTCAAATACGTTTGAGGTGTCTACTTTCTGGCTATCTGTACGTATTATTTAGATATTAAAGTTTACAAATTAATATTTTCATACTGACAAGTCCGCCATATTGACATGTCACATAGATCGATATCTAACATGATGGATCTAAACTTTAATAACTTAAAGCAGAAGCAATATAAAAATTCAGTACTTATTTTACTGAATTCCTAGTAATTTAGTCTATATATAGTAATATTTTCATTGCTCTAGAATAAGTTTTAATAATATTCGCAAATAATTAATAGTTCGGGCAACTACCACAGATGGCGCCACCAGTAGACAAGTAGAGTTTTCAAACTTTTGCTTATTACTCGAAAACGGTAACGAATTTCGTAATAAACGGCACAGATTAAGAATCTGCGTGTTTTTCCCGATCTTTTGATATATAACTTGTGATGGTTTGATGAGCTATTAGTCATTTCATAAAACAGCCTGTTTTGACCGAAAATATTTAATTTCTCCCTTAATAAATTTTTTAAAAAAATTCTGCGACCGGATATCGATGCACACTGACGTACAGAAGGTCTGTATAAAATTTCAATCGATTCGGAGAGAAAAACCCATTTTCACCCAAAATTTTGTCAAGGCTATAGTCCATCGTTTTGGAAATCTGTTTCCCTTTATAACTCGAGAACTATGGCTCCTAGAGAAAAAAGTTAAATACATAAGGTGCCTAAAATTACAAGAGGAACAACTTTTGCATTTGACATTTTGCTCTAAAGCCTCTAGATTTCGAGATATGGGGGTCGGTTTTTTCGACCCTTTAAAGTCAATTATCTAGGGTAAAAAACAATATTTTTGAAAAAACAACCCCATTTTCGGAATCTACTCAACGAGATCTATCTATATACCAAATTTCAGCGAAATCTATTTTTTATGGCTATCTCCGAAGTTTAGGGTTTTTTCGAAAAAATCTATATACCATTCGATAGAGAATCGAAAACTGAACAACTTTGTAATTTGAAGTTTTTTTCTACGGCGCTTAGGTCTCGAGTTATCTTCATTCCGGTATATTTGTCTCGAAAAAAAGGAAATTTTTTGCGCGATTTTCAAAATTTTTTTTTACAGGTCGATAGAGAAGAAAAAAATAAGCACTTTTCATGTTGGAGGTTTTTCTCTACGATGTTTAGTTCTCGAGAAAAAAAATAAAACAGATTGCGAATTAAAATATTTTCAGGTCATCGTATATAATTCAGAAATAAATAATATTTTCTCAGCAAATATAAATAATTGGAATAATATACTTAAAATATTATTAATAACACAATATTTTACTATTTGTAAAAAAAATTATAAATTTTTTAAATTTAATTTATTTTTAAATTCTCAGCAAATAATTTTTATCATTTTCATTTTTCATTGCTGTATTTAATAATTATTGTGTCTATAATTTATTTTACGGGCTTAGATTCAATTGAGGACAACAAAAGTTTAGATTTTTCTATCCAATCAGAGAAGTCTTAGGTAGGTAGGTAACATATTTATCAAATAGATTATTAAATTTTTTTATTTCAAACTTCTGCCAACTTGTATGTCTTAAATACAGTTGGTAAGATTACGATTTGAGTAAAATGCGTTTGGCAAGATTACGGTTATGCATAACTGCGATTTGACAAAAATACGGTTTGAATAAATTCCGTTTTGGATTATTCCAGTTAGGTATAGTTGCGTTTTGGCTAAATTACGGTTTACCTGAAAACGATTTGACAATAAAATATTAGTCGAAGTTGCGGTTTGGTCAAATTACGGAATGTGAAATTACAGTTTGTCTAGAATACAGTTTACGGGTTGGCATATTTACGGTTTGACAAAATTCCAGTTGAACAAATTACAGTTTGACTAAAATACAGTTTGGCTTCATTATTTTTGATCAAACTACACTTTGACAAAACTATATTTGTCTAAATAAGCGGACGCCATATTTTTGTATCTGGTATCATTTAAGAATAATTAAAGTATATATTTATAATTTAGTATTTCGGTATCTTGTTGTCCATGATCGATTAACGTTTGTTACTACGTAAAATTTAAATGATTATGACATGACAGTGACAATAGTAAAATATCCTTTATATCTTCTTCTGCAGTATTTAATTTAATTTAATTTATTTTATTTAATTTATTTTAATCTAGACTGAATTTAGACTGAATTTAGACCGAATTTAGACTGAATTTAGACCGAATTTAGACTGAATTTAGACCGAACTTAGACTGAATTTAGACTGAATTTAGACCGAATTTAGACTGAATTTAGACCGAATTTAGACTGAATTTAGACTGAATTTAGACTGAAATTAGACCGAATTTAGACCGAATTTAGACCGAATTTACACTGAATTTAGACTGAATTTAGACCGAATTTAGACTGAATTTAGACCGAATTTAGACTGAATTTCCGACTTAACCCTTATTTTTGCCCTTAGCCCTTTGAGACTTTGGCCATGTATAGAGGCCATTAAAATACACGTGGGATTAACTCACAAAGGGGCCGAAAACTTTCTCTATGGCTCCTAGAGAAAAAAGTTAAATACATAAGGTGCCTAAAATTACAAGAGGAACAACTTTTGCATTTGACATTTTGCTCTAAAGCCTCTAGATTTCGAGATATGGGGGTCGGTTTTTTCGACCCTTTAAAGTCAATTATCTAGGGTAAAAAACAATATTTTTGAAAAAACAACCCCATTTTCGGAATCTACTCAACGAGATCTATCTATATACCAAATTTCAGCGAAATCTATTTTTTATGGCTATCTCCGAAGTTTAGGGTTTTTTCGAAAAAATCTATATACCATTCGATAGAGAATCGAAAACTGAACAACTTTGTAATTTGAAGTTTTTTTCTACGGCGCTTAGGTCTCGAGTTATCTTCATTCCGGTATATTTGTCTCGAAAAAAAGGAAATTTTTTGCGCGATTTTCAAAATTTTTTTTTACAGGTCGATAGAGAAGAAAAAAATAAGCACTTTTCATGTTGGAGGTTTTTCTCTACGATGTTTAGTTCTCGAGAAAAAAAATAAAACAGATTGCGAATTAAAATATTTTCAGGTCATCGTATATAATTCAGAAATAAATAATATTTTCTCAGCAAATATAAATAATTGGAATAATATACTTAAAATATTATTAATAACACAATATTTTACTATTTGTAAAAAAAATTATAAATTTTTTAAATTTAATTTATTTTTAAATTCTCAGCAAATAATTTTTATCATTTTCATTTTTCATTGCTGTATTTAATAATTATTGTGTCTATAATTTATTTTACGGGCTTAGATTCAATTGAGGACAACAAAAGTTTAGATTTTTCTATCCAATCAGAGAAGTCTTAGGTAGGTAGGTAACATATTTATCAAATAGATTATTAAATTTTTTTATTTCAAACTTCTGCCAACTTGTATGTCTTAAATACAGTTGGGAAGATTACGATTTGAGTAAAATGCGTTTGGCAAGATTACGGTTATGCATAACTGCGATTTGACAAAAATACGTTTTGAATAAATTCCGTTTTGGATTATTCCAGTTAGGTATAGTTGCGTTTTGGCTAAATTACGGTTTACCTGAAAACGATTTGACAATAAAATATTAGTCGAAGTTGCGGTTTGGTCAAATTACGGAATGTGAAATTACAGTTTGTCTAGAATACAGTTTACGGGTTGGCATATTTACGGTTTGACAAAATTCCAGTTGAACAAATTACAGTTTGACTAAAATACAGTTTGGCTTCATTATTTTTGATCAAACTACACTTTGACAAAACTATATTTGTCTAAATAAGCGGACGCCATATTTTTGTATCTGGTATCATTTAAGAATAATTAAAGTATATATTTATAATTTAGTATTTCGGTATCTTGTTGTCCATGATCGATTAACGTTTGTTACTACGTAAAATTTAAATGATTATGACATGACAGTGACAATAGTAAAATATCCTTTATATCTTCTTCTGCAGTATTTAATTTAATTTAATTTATTTTATTTAATTTATTTTAATCTAGACTGAATTTAGACTGAATTTAGACCGAATTTAGACTGAATTTAGACCGAATTTAGACTGAATTTAGACCGAACTTAGACTGAATTTAGACTGAATTTAGACTGAATTTAGACTGAATTTAGACTGAAATTAGACCGAATTTAGACCGAATTTAGACCGAATTTACACTGAATTTAGACTGAATTTAGACCGAATTTAGACTGAATTTAGACCGAATTTAGACTGAATTTAGACCGAACTTAGACTGAATTTAGACTGAATTTAGACCGAATTTAGACTGAATTTAGACCGAATTTAGACTGAATTTAGACTGAATTTAGACTGAAATTAGACCGAATTTAGACCGAATTTAGACCGAATTTACACTGAATTTAGACTGAATTTAGACCGAATTTAGACTGAATTTAGACCGAATTTAGACTGAATTTCCGACTTAACCCTTATTTTTGCCCTTAGCCCTTTGAGACTTTGGCCATGTATAGAGGCCATTAAAATACACGTGGGATTAACTCACAAAGGGGCCGAAAACTTTCTCAGAATTGCGAAAAAATCAATTCCAAGCGAGTTATGAGGGTTTGAAAATTCTAACAATTTTCCCTTAAAATAAGGGCTTGTTTCATATATTTCAAGGGTTCTTGGTATTGAAATCGGTTAATTAAGGTCCGCTGATTCCAAATATGGCCTCAGAATTATATAATTACTTACCGTTCACGAGAAATTACGAAAATTAAAAACTACCCTGTGTACAAATTTAATTGATTAAAAATAAGGGTTAATTTATGTAGAAAAGGGTAAATAAACATAGATACACTGTTAAATAGCAATATTTATTCATTTGACTTTTTCTCTCCTCGGGTCAAATGATGTAGGAATCCATAGTTTCAATAAAAAATATCAACGGGTACAGCTTTTACAAAGGGATTTCTAAAATGTATAAAAATATATATTTTAATCTAGACTGAATTTAGACCGAATTTGGACTGAATTTAGACCGAATTTAGACCGAATTTAGACTGAATTTAGACCGAATTTAGACCGAATTTAGACCGAATTTAGACCGAATTTTAGACTGAATTTAAATTCAGTCTAAATTCGGTCTAAATTCGGTCTAAATTCAGTCTAAATTCGGTCTAAATTCAGTCTAAATTCAGTCTAAATTCAGTCTAAATTCGGTCTAAATTCGGTCTAAATTCGGTTTAAATTCGGTCTAAATTCGGTCTAAATTCGGTCTAAATTCGGTCTAAATTCGGTCTAAATTAGGTCTAAATTCAGTCTAAATTCGGTCTAAATTCAGTCTAAATTCAGTCTAAATTCGGTCTAAATTCAGTCTAAATTCGGTCTAAATTCGGTCTAAATTCAGTCTAAATTCGGTCTAAATTCGGTCTAAATTCAGTCTAAATTCAGTCTAAATTCGGTCTAAACTCGGTCTAAATTCGGTCTAAATTCGGTCTAAATTCGGTCTAAATTCGGTCTAAATTCAGTCTAAATTCAGTCTAAATTCGGTCTAAATTCGGTCTAAATTCAGTCTAAATTCGGTCTAAATTCAGTCTAAATTCGGTCTAAATTCAGTCTAAATTCGGTCTAAATTCGGTCTAAATCCGGTCTAAATTCGGTCTAAATTCGGTCTAAATTCAGTCTAAATTCAGTCTAAATTCAGTCTAAATTCGTTCTAAATTCGGTCTAAATTCAATCTAAATTCGGTCTAAATTCGGTCTAAATTCGGTCTAAATTCGGTCTAAATTCGGTCTAAATTCGGTCTAAATTCAGTCTAAATTCGGTCTAAATTCAGTCTAAATTCGGTCTAAGTTCGGTCTAAATTCGGTCTAAATTCAGTCTAAATTTGGTCTAAATTCGGTCTAAATTCAGTCTAAATTCGGTCTAAATTCGGTCTAAATTCGGTCTAAATTCAGTCTAAATTCGGTCTAAATTCGGTCTAAATTCGGTCTAAATTCAGTCTAAATTCGGTCTAAATTCATTCTAAATTCGGTCTAAATTCGGTCTAAATTCAGTCTAAATTCAGTCTAAATTCAGTCCAAATTCGGTCTAAATTCAGTTTAATTCAGTCTAAATTCGGTCTAAATTCGGTCTAAATTCGGTCTAAATTCAGTCTAAATTCAGTCTAAATTCAGTCTAAATTCGATCTAAATTCGGTCTAAATTCGGTCTAAATTCAGTCTAAATTCGGTCTAAATTCGGTCTAAATTCGGTCTAAATTCGGTCTAAATTCAGTCTAAATTCGGTCTAAATTCGGTGTAAATTCAGTCTAAATTCAGTCTAAATTCGGTCTAACCTAGACCTGTGAAACGTCACCCGTGAAACATACCCGTGAAACTTACCCGTGAAACTTACCCGTGAAACCTTGACCCGTGAAACTTACCAGTGAAACCTAGACCCGTGAAACGTCACCCGTGAAACATACCCGTGAAATTTACCCGTGAAACTTACCCGTGAAACCTTGACCCGTGAAACTTACCAGTGAAACCTAGACCTGTGAAACGTCACCCGTGAAACATACCCGTGAAACTTACCCGTGAAACTTACCCGTGAAACCTTGACCCGTGAAACTTACCAGTGAAACCTAGACCCGTGAAACGTCACCCGTGAAACATACCCGTGAAACTTACCCGTGAAACTTACCCGTAAAACCTTGACCCGTGAAACTTACCAGTGAAACCTAGACCCGTGAAACGTCACCCGTGAAACATACCCGTGAAACTTACCCGTGAAACTTACCCGTGAAACCTTGACCCGTGAAACTTACCAGTGAAACCTAGACCCGTAAAACGTCACCCGTGAAACATACCCGTGAAACTTACCCGTGAAACTTACCCGTGAAACCTTGACCCGTGAAACTTACCAGTGAAACCTAGACATGTGAAACGTCACCCGTGAAACATACCCGTGAAACTTACCCGTGAAACTTACCCGTGAAACCTTGACCCGTGAAACTTACCAGTGAAACCTAGACCCGTGAAACGTCACCCGTGAAACATACCCGTGAAACTTACCCGTGAAACTTACCCGTGAAACCTTAACCCGTGAAACTTACCAGTGAAACCTAGACCCGTGAAACGTCACCCGAGAAACATACCCGTGAAACTTACCCGTGAAACTTACCCGTGAAACCTTGACCCGTGAAACCTAGACCCGTGAAACTTACCAGTGAAACCTAGACCCGTGAAACGTCACCTGTAAAACATAACCGTAAAACTTACCCGTGAAACTTACCCGTGAAACCTTGACCCGTGAAACTTTCCAGTGAAACCTAGACCCGTGAAACCTTGACCCGTGAAACTTACCAGTGAAACCTAGACCCGTGAAACGTCACCCGTGAAACATACCCGTGAAACTTACCCGTGAAACTTACCCGTGAAACCTTGACCCGTGAAACATACCAGTGAAACCAAGACCCGTGAAACGTCATCCGTGAAACATACCCGTGAAACTTACCCGTGAAACTTACCAGTGAAACCTAGACCCGTTAAACGTCACTCGTGAAACATACCCGTGAAACTTACCCGTGAACCCTTGACCCGTGAAACTTACCAGTGAAACCTAGACCCGTGAAACTTACCCGTGAAACTTACCCGTGAAACTTACCCGTGAAACCTTGACCCGTGAAACTTACCAGTGAAATCTAGACCCGTGAAACTTACCCGTGAAACTTTCCCGTGAAACTTACCCGTGAAACCTTGACCCGTGAAACTTACCCGTGAAACCTTGACCCGTGAAACTTACCAGTGAAACCTAGACCCGTGAAACGTCACCCGTGAAACATACCCGTGAAACTTACCCGTGAAACCTTGACCCGTGAAACTTACCCGTGAAACCTTGACCCGTGAAACTTACCAGTGAAACCTAGACCCGTGAAACCTTGACCCGTGAAACTTTCCAGTGAAACCTAGACCCGTGAAACGTCACCCGTGAAACATACCCGTGAAACTAACCCGTGAAACTTACCCGTGAAACCTTGACCCGTGAAACTTACCAGTGAAACCTAGACCCGTGAAACGTCACCCGTGAAACGTCACCCGTGAAACTTACCCGTAAAACTTACCCGTGAAACTTACCCGTGAAACCTTGACCCGTGAAACTAACCCGTGAAACCTTGATCCGTGAAACTTACCAGTGAAACCTAGACCCGTGAAACGTCACCCGTGAAACATACCCGTGAAACTTACCCGTGAAACTTACCCGTGAAACCTTGACCCGTGAAACTTACCAGTGAAACCTAGACCCGTGAAACGTCACCCGTGAAACATACCCGTGAAACTTACTTGTGAAACTTACCCGTGAAACCTTGACCCGTGAAACTTACCAGTGAAACCTAGACCCGTGAAACGTCACCCGTGAAACATACCCGTGAAATTTACCCGTGAAACTTACCCGTGAAACCTTGACCCGTGAAACTTACCAGTGAAACCAAGACCCGTGAAAGGTCACCCGTGAAACTTACCCGTGAAACTTACCCGTGAAACTTACCCGTGAAACCTTGACCCGTGAAACTTACCAGTAAAACCTAGACCCGTGAAACGTCACCCGTGAAACTTACCCGTAAAACTTACCTGTGAAACTTACCCGTGAAACCTTGACCCGTTAAACTTACCAGTGAAACCTAGACCCGTGAAACATCACCCGTGAAACATACCCGTGAAACTTACCCGTGAAACTTACCCGTGAAACCTTGACCCGTGAAACTTACCAGTGAAACCTTGACCCGTGAAACTTACCAGTGAAACCTAGACCCGTGAAACGTCACCCGTGAAACATACCCGTGAAACTTACCCGTGAAACTTACCCGTGAAACCTTGACCCGTGAAACTTACCAGTGAAACCTAGACCCGTGAAACGTCACCCGTGAAACATACCCGTGAAACTTACCCGTGAAACTTACCCGTGAAACATACCCGTGAAACTTACCCGTGAAACTTACCCGTGAAACCTAGACCCGTGAAACTTACCAGTGAAACCTAGACCCGTGAAACGTCACCTGTAAAACATAACCGTAAAACTTACCCGTGAAACTTACCCGTGAAACCTTGACCCGTGAAACGACACCCGTGAAACATACCCGTGAAACTTACCCGTGAAACCTTGACCCGTGAAACTTACCAGTGAAACCTAGACCCGTGAAACGTCACCCGTGAAACATACCCGTGAAACTTACCCGTGAAACTTACCCGTGAAACCTTGACCCGTGAAACTTACCAGTGAAACCTAGACCCGTGAAACGTCACCCGTGAAACATACCCGTGAAACTTACCCGTGAAACTTACCCGTGAAACTTACCCGTGAAACCTTGACCCGTGAAACTTACTAGTGAAACCTAGACCCGTGAAACGTCACCCGTGAAACATACCCGTGAAACTTACCCGTGAAACTTACCCGTGAAACCTTGACCCGTGAAACTTACCAGTGAAACCTAGACCCGTGAAACGTCACCCGTGAAACATACCCGTGAAACTTACCCGTGAAACTTACCCGTGAAACCTTGACCCGTGAAACTTACTAGTGAAACCTAGACCCGTGAAACGTCACCCGTGAAACATACCCGTGAAACTTACCCGTGAAACTTACCCGTGAAACCTTGACCCGTGAAACTTACCAGTGAAACCTAGACCCGTGAAACGTCACCTGTAAAACATACCCGTAAAACTTACCCGTGAAACTTACCCGTGAAACCTTGACCCGTGAAACTTTCCAGTGAAACCTAGACCCGTGAAACGTCACCCGTGAAACTTACCCGTAAAACTTACCCGTGAAACTTACCCGTGAAACCATGACCCGTGAAACTTACCAGTGAAACCTAGACCCGTGAAACGTCACCCGTGAAACATACCCGTGAAACTTACCCGTGAAACTTACCCAAGAAACGTCACCTGTAAAACATACCCGTAAAACTTACCCGTGAAACTTACCCGTGAAACCTTGACCCGTGAAACTTACCAGTGAAACCAAGACCCGTGAAACGTCATCCGTGAAACATACCCGTGAAACTTACCCTTAAAACTTACCCGTGAAACCTTGACCCGTGAAACCTTGACCCGTGAAACTTACCAGTGAAACCTAGACCCGTGAAACGTCACCTGTAAAACATACCCGTAAAACTTACCCGTGTAACATACCCGTGAAACTTACCAGTGAAACCTAGACCCGTGAAACGTCACCCGTGCAACTTACCCGTGAAACTTACCCGTGAAACCTTGACCCGTGAAACTTACCAGTAAAACCTAGACCCGTGAAACATCACCAATGAAACATACCCGTGAAACTTACCCGTGAAACTTACCCGTGAAACCTTGACCCGTGAAACTTACCAGTGAAACCTAGACCCGTGAAACGTCACCTGTAAAACATACCCGTAAAACTTACCCGTGAAACTAACCCGTGAAACTTACCCGTGAAACCTTGACCCGTGAAACTTTCCAGTGAAACCTAGACCCGTGAAACGTCACCCGTGAAACATACCCGTGAAACTTACCCGTGAAACTTACCCGTAAAACCTTGACCCGTGAAACTTACCAGTGAAACCTAGACCCGTGAAACGTCACCCTTGAAACTTACCCGTAAAACTTACCCGTGAAACTTACCCGTGAAACCTTGACCCGTGAAACTTACCAGTGAAACCTAGACCCGTGAAACGTCACCCGTGAAACATACCCGTGAAACTTACCCGTGAAACCTTGACCCGTGAAACTTACCAGTGAAACCTAGACCCGTGAAACGTCACCCGTGAAACTTACGCGTAAAACTTACCCGTGAAACGTCACCCGTAAAACATACCCGTGAAACTTACCCGTGAAACCTTGACCCGTGAAACTTACCAGTGAAACCTAGACCCGTGAAACATCACCCATGAAACATACCCGTGAAACTTACCCGTGAAACTTATTCGTGAAACCTAGACCCGTGAAACTTACCAGTGAAACCTAGACCCGTGAAACGTCGCCTGTAAAACATACCCGTAAAACTTACCCGTGAAACTTACAAGTGAAACCTTGACCCGTGAAACTTTCCAGTGAAACCTAGACCCGTGAAACGTCACCCGTGAAACATACCCGTGAAACTTACCCGTGAAACTTACCCGTGAAACCTTGACCCGTGAAACTTACCAGTGAAACCTAGACCCGTGAAACGTCACCCGTGAAACGTCACCCGTGAAACTTACCCGTAAAACTTACCCGTGAAATTTACCCGTGAAACCTTGACCCGTGAAACTTACCAGTGAAACCTAGACCCGTGAAACGTCACCCGTGAAACATACCCGTGAAACTTACCCGTGAAACTTACCCGTAAAACCTTGACTTGTGAAACTTACCAGTGAAACCTAGACCCGTGAAACATCACCCGTGAAACATACCCGTGAAACTTACCCGTGAAACTTACCCGTGAAACCTTGACCCGTGAAACTTACCAGTGAAACCTAGACCCGTGAAACGTCACCCGTGAAACATACCCGTGAAACTTACCCGTGAAACTTACCCGTGAAACCTTGACCCGTGAAACTTACCAGTTAAACCTAGACCCGTGAAACGTCACCCGTGAAACATACCCGTGAAACTTACCCGTGAAACTTACCCGTGAAACCTTGACCCGTGAAACTTACTAGTGAAACCTAGACCCGTGAAACGTCACCCGTGAAACATACCCGTGAAACTTACCCGTGAAACTTACCCGTGAAACCTTGACCCGTGAAACTTACCAGTGAAACCTAGACCCGTGAAACGTCACCCGTGAAACATACCCGTGAAACTTACCCGTGAAACTTACCCGTAAAACCTTGACACGTGAAACTTACCAGTGAAACCTAGACCCGTGAAACATCACCCATGAAACATACCCGTGAAACTTACCCGTGAATCTTACCCGTGAAACCTTGACCCGTGAAACTTACCAGTGAAACCTAGACCCGTGAAACGTCACCTGTAAAACATACCCGTAAAACTTACCCGTGAAACTTACCCGTGAAACCTTGACCCGTGAAACTTACCAGTGAAACCAAGACCCGTGAAACATACCCGTGAAACATACCCGTGAAACTTACCCGTAAAACTTACCCGTGAAACCTTGACCCGTGAAACCTTGACCCGTGAAACTTACCAGTGAAACCTAGCCCCTTGAAACGTCACCTGTAAAACATACCCGTAAAACTTACCCGTGAAACATACCCGTGAGACTTACCAGTGAAACCTAGACCCGTAAAACGTCACCCGTGAAACTTACCCGTGAAACTTACCCGTGAAACCTTGACCCGAGAAACTTACCAGTAAAACCTAGACCCGTGAAACATCACCAATGAAACATACCCGTGAAACTTACCCGTGAAACTTACCCGTGAAACCTTGACCCGTGAAACTTACCAGTGAAACCTAGACCCGTGAAACGTCACCTGTAAAACATACCCGTAAAACTTACCCGTGAAACTTACCCGTGAAACTTACCCGTGAGACCCGTGAAACTTTCCAGTGAAACCTAGACCCGTGGAAACGTCACCCGTGAAACATACCCGTGAAACTTACCCGTGAAACTTACCCGTGAAACCTTGACCCGTGAAACTTACCAGTGAAACCTAGACCCGTGAAACGTCACCCGTGAAACTTACCCGTAAAACTTACCGTGAAAACTTACCCGTGAAACCTTGACCCGTGAAACTTACCAGTGAAACCTAGACCGTGAAACGTCACCCGTGAAAACATACCCGTGAAACTTACCCGTGAAACCTTGACCCGTGAAACTTACCAGTGAAACCCTAGACCCCGTGAAACGTCACCCGTGAACTTACGCGTAAAACTTACCCGTGAAACGTCACCCGTGAAACATACCCGTGAAACTTACCCGTGAAACCTTGACCCGTGAAACTTACCAGTGAAACCTAGACCCGTGAAACATCACCCATGAAACATACCCGTGAAACTTACCCGTGAAACTACCTTACCCGTGAAACCTAGACCCGTGAAACTTACCAGTGAAACCTAGACCCGTGAAACGTCGCCTGTAAAACATACCCGTAAAACTTACCGTGAAACTTACCCGTGAAACCTTGACCCGTGAAACTTTCCAGTGAAACCTAGACCCGTGAAACGTCACCCGTGAAACATACCCGTGAAACTTACCCCGTGAAACTTACCGTGAAACCTTGACCCGTGGAAACTTACCAGTGAAACCTAGACCCCCGTGAAACGTCACCCGTGAAACGTCACCGTGAACGTCACCCGTGAAACGTCACCCGTGAAACTTACCCGTAAAACTTACCCGTGAAATTTACCCTTGAAACCTTGACCCGTGAAACTTACCAGTGAAACCTAGACCCGTGAAACGTCACCCGTGAAACATACCCGTGAAACTTACCCGTGAAACTTACCCGTAAAACCTTGACCCGTGAAACTTACCAGTGAAACCTAGACCCGTGAAACGTCACCCGTGAAACATACCCGTGAAACTTACCCGTGAAACTTACCCGTGAAACCTTGACCCGTGAAACTTACCAGTGAAACCTAGACCCGTGAAACGTCACCCGTGAAACATACCCGTGAAACTTACCCGTGAAACTTACCCGTGAAACCTTGACCCGTGAAACTTACCAGTGAAACCTAGACCCGGAAAACGTCACCCGTGAAACATACCCGTGAAACTTACCCGTGAATCTTACCCGTGAAACCTTGACCCGTGAAACTTACTAGTGAAACCTAGACCCGTGAAACGTCACCCGTGAAACATACCCGTGAAACTTACCCGTGAAACTTACCCGTGAAACTTACCCGTGAAACCTTGACCCGTGAAACTTACCAGTGAAACCTAGACCCGTGAAACGTCACCCGTGAAACATACCCGTGAAACTTACCCGTGAAACTTACCCGTAAAACCTTGACCCGTGAAACTTACCAGTGAAACCTAGACCCGTGAAACATCACCCATGATACATACCCGTGAAACTTACCCGTGAATCTTACCCGTGAAACCTTGACCCGTGAAACTTACCAGTGAAACCTAGACCCGTGAAACGTCACCTGTAAAACATACCCGTAAAACTTACCCGTGAAACTTACCCGTGAATCCTTGACCCGTGAAACTTTCCAGTGAAACCTAGACCCGTGAAACGTCACCCGTGAAACTTACCCGTAAAACTTACCCGTGAAACTTACCCGTGAAACCTTGACCCGTGAAACTTACCAGTGAAACCTAGACCCGTGAAACGTCACCCGTGAAACATACCCGTGAAACTTACCCGTGAAACTTACCCGTGAAACGTCACCTGTAAAACATACCCGTAAAACTTACCCGTGAAACTTACCCGTGAAACCTTGACCCGTGAAACTTACCAGTGAAACCAAGACCCGTGAAACGTCATCCGTGAAACATACCCGTGAAACTTACCCGTGAAACTTACCCGTGAAACCTTGACCCGTGAAACTTACCAGTGAAACCTAGACCCGTGAAACGTCACCCGTGAAACATACCCGTGAAACTTACCAGTGAAACCTAAACCCGTAAAACGTCACCCGTGAAACTTACCCGTGAAACTTACCCGTGAAACCTTGACCCGTGAAACTTACCAGTAAAACCTAGACCCGTGAAACTTACCAGTGAAACCTAGACCCGTGAAACGTCACCTGTAAAACATACCCGTAAAACTTACCCGTGAAACTTACCCGTGAAACTTACCCGTGAAACCTTGACCCGTGAAACTTTCCAGTGAAACCTAGACCCGTGAAACGTCACCCGTGAAACATACCCGTGAAACTTACCCGTGAAACTTACCCGTGAAACCTTGACCCGTGAAACTTACCAGTGAAACCTAGACCCGTGAAACGTCACCCGTGAAACTTACCCGTAAAACTTACCCGTGAAACTTACCCGTGAAACCTTGACCCGTGAAACTTACCAGTGAAACCTAGACCCGTGAAACGTCACCCGTGAAACATACCCGTGAAACTTACCCGTGAAACCTTGACCCGTGAAACTTACCAGTGAAACCTAGACCCGTGAAACGTCACCCGTGAAACTTACGCGTAAAACTTACCCGTGAAACGTCACCCGTGAAACATACCCGTGAAACTTACCCGTGAAACCTTGACCCGTGAAACTTACCAGTGAAACCTAGACCCGTGAAACATCACCCATGAAACATACCCGTGAAACTTACCCGTGAAACTTACCCGTGAAACCTTGACCCGTGAAACTTACCAGTGAAACCTAGACCCGTGAAACGTCACCCGTGAAACATACCCGTGAAACTTATCCGTGAAACTTACCCGTGAAACCTTGACCCGTGAAACTTACCAGTGAAACCTAGACCCGGGAAACGTCACCCGTGAAACATACCCGTGAAACTTACCCGTGAATCTTACCCGTGAAACCTTGACCCGTGAAACTTACTAGTGAAACCTAGACCCGTGAAACGTCACCCGTGAAACATACCCGTGAAACTTACCCGTGAAACTTACCCGTGAAACCTTGACCCGTGAAACTTACCAGTGAAACCTAGACCCGTGAAACGTCACCCGTGAAACATACCCGTGAAACTTACCCGTGAAACTTACCCGTAAAACCTTGACCCGTGAAACTTACCAGTGAAACCTAGACCCGTGAAACATCACCCATGAAACATACCCGTGAAACTTACCCGTGAATCTTACCCGTGAAACCTTGACCCGTGAAACTTACCAGTGAAACCTAGACCCGTGAAACGTCACCTGTAAAACATACCCGTAAAACTTACCCGTGAAACTTACCCGTGAAACCTTGACCCGTGAAACTTACCAGTGAAACCTAGACCCGTGAAACGTCACCCGTGAAACATACCCGTGAAACTTACCCGTGAAACTTACCCGTGAAACGTCACCTGTAAAACATACCCGTAAAACTTACCCGTGAAACTTACCCGTGAAACCTTGACCCGTGAAACTTACCAGTGAAACCAAGACCCGTGAAACGTCATCCGTGAAACATACCCGTGAAACTTACCCGTGAAACTTACCCGTGAAACCTTGACCCGTGAAACTTACCAGTGAAACCTAGACCCGTGAAACGTCACCCGTGAAACATACCCGTGAAACTTACCAGTGAAACCTAGACCCGTGAAACGTCACCCGTGAAACTTACCCGTGAAACTTACCCGTGAAACCTTGACCCGTGAAACTTACCAGTAAAACCTAGACCCGTGAAACATCACCCATGAAACATACCCGTGAAACTTACCCGTGAAACTTACCCGTGAAACCTTGACCCGTGAAACTTACCAGTGAAACCTAGACCCGTGAAACGTCACCTGTAAAACATACCCGTAAAACTTACCCGTGAAACTTACCCGTGAAACCTTGATCCGTGAAACTTTCCAGTGAAACCTAGACCCGTGAAACGTCACCCGTGAAACATACCCGTGAAACTTACCCGTGAAACTTACCCGTGAAACCTTGACCCGTGAAACTTACCAGTGAAACCTAGACCCGTGAAACGTCACCCGTGAAACTTACCCGTAAAACTTACCCGTGAAACTTACCCGTAAAACTTACCCGTGAAACTGACCCGTGAAACCTTGACCCGTGAAACTTACCAGTGAAACCTAGACCCGTGAAACATACTTGTGAAACTTACCCGTGAAACCTTGACCCGTGAAACTTACCAGTGAAACCAAGACCCGTGAAACGTCACCCGTGAAACATACCCGTGAAACTTACCCGTGAATCCTTGACCCGTGAAACTTACCAGTGAAACCTAGACCCGTGAAACATCACCCATGAAACATACCCGTGAAACTTACCCGTGAATCTTACCCGTGAAACCTTGACCCGTGAAACTTACCAGTGAAACCTAGACCCGTGAAACGTCACCTGTAAAACATACCCGTAAAACTTACCCGTGAAACTTACCCGTGAAACCTTGACCCGTGAAACTTACCAGTGAAACCTAGACCCGTGAAACGTCACCCTTGAAACTTACCCGTAAAACTTACCCGTGAAACTTACCCGTGAAACCTTGACCCGTGAAACTTACCAGTGAAACCTAGACCCGTGAAACGTCACCCGTGAAACATACCCGTGAAACTTACCCGTGAAACCTTGACCCGTGAAACTTACCAGTGAAACCTAGACCCGTGAAACGTCACCCGTGAAACTTACGCGTAAAACTTACCCGTGAAACGTCACCCGTAAAACATACCCGTGAAACTTACCCGTGAAACCTTGACCCGTGAAACTTACCAGTGAAACCTAGACCCGTGAAACATCACCCATGAAACATACCCGTGAAACTTACCCGTGAAACTTATTCGTGAAACCTAGACCCGTGAAACTTACCAGTGAAACCTAGACCCGTGAAACGTCGCCTGTAAAACATACCCGTAAAACTTACCCGTGAAACTTACAAGTGAAACCTTGACCCGTGAAACTTTCCAGTGAAACCTAGACCCGTGAAACGTCACCCGTGAAACATACCCGTGAAACTTACCCGTGAAACTTACCCGTGAAACCTTGACCCGTGAAACTTACCAGTGAAACCTAGACCCGTGAAACGTCACCCGTGAAACGTCACCCGTGAAACTTACCCGTAAAACTTACCCGTGAAATTTACCCGTGAAACCTTGACCCGTGAAACTTACCAGTGAAACCTAGACCCGTGAAACGTCACCCGTGAAACATACCCGTGAAACTTACCCGTGAAACTTACCCGTAAAACCTTGACTTGTGAAACTTACCAGTGAAACCTAGACCCGTGAAACATCACCCGTGAAACATACCCGTGAAACTTACCCGTGAAACTTACCCGTGAAACCTTGACCCGTGAAACTTACCAGTGAAACCTAGACCCGTGAAACGTCACCCGTGAAACATACCCGTGAAACTTACCCGTGAAACTTACCCGTGAAACCTTGACCCGTGAAACTTACCAGTTAAACCTAGACCCGTGAAACGTCACCCGTGAAACATACCCGTGAAACTTACCCGTGAAACTTACCCGTGAAACCTTGACCCGTGAAACTTACTAGTGAAACCTAGACCCGTGAAACGTCACCCGTGAAACATACCCGTGAAACTTACCCGTGAAACTTACCCGTGAAACCTTGACCCGTGAAACTTACCAGTGAAACCTAGACCCGTGAAACGTCACCCGTGAAACATACCCGTGAAACTTACCCGTGAAACTTACCCGTAAAACCTTGACACGTGAAACTTACCAGTGAAACCTAGACCCGTGAAACATCACCCATGAAACATACCCGTGAAACTTACCCGTGAATCTTACCCGTGAAACCTTGACCCGTGAAACTTACCAGTGAAACCTAGACCCGTGAAACGTCACCTGTAAAACATACCCGTAAAACTTACCCGTGAAACTTACCCGTGAAACCTTGACCCGTGAAACTTACCAGTGAAACCAAGACCCGTGAAACATACCCGTGAAACATACCCGTGAAACTTACCCGTAAAACTTACCCGTGAAACCTTGACCCGTGAAACCTTGACCCGTGAAACTTACCAGTGAAACCTAGCCCCTTGAAACGTCACCTGTAAAACATACCCGTAAAACTTACCCGTGAAACATACCCGTGAGACTTACCAGTGAAACCTAGACCCGTAAAACGTCACCCGTGAAACTTACCCGTGAAACTTACCCGTGAAACCTTGACCCGAGAAACTTACCAGTAAAACCTAGACCCGTGAAACATCACCAATGAAACATACCCGTGAAACTTACCCGTGAAACTTACCCGTGAAACCTTGACCCGTGAAACTTACCAGTGAAACCTAGACCCGTGAAACGTCACCTGTAAAACATACCCGTAAAACTTACCCGTGAAACTTACCCGTGAAACTTACCCGTGAAACCTTGACCCGTGAAACTTTCCAGTGAAACCTAGACCCGTGAAACGTCACCCGTGAAACATACCCGTGAAACTTACCCGTGAAACTTACCCGTGAAACCTAGACCCGTGAAACTTACCAGTGAAACCTAGACCCGTGAAACGTCACCCGTGAAACTTACCCGTAAAACTTACCCGTGAAACTTACCCGTGAAACCTTGACCCGTGAAACTTACCAGTGAAACCTAGACCCGTGAAACGTCACCCGTGAAACATACCCGTGAAACTTACCCGTGAAACCTTGACCCGTGAAACTTACCAGTGAAACCTAGACCCGTGAAACGTCACCCGTGAAACTTACGCGTAAAACTTACCCGTGAAACGTCACCCGTGAAACATACCCGTGAAACTTACCCGTGAAACCTTGACCCGTGAAACTTACCAGTGAAACCTAGACCCGTGAAACATCACCCATGAAACATACCCGTGAAACTTACCCGTGAAACTTACCCGTGAAACCTAGACCCGTGAAACTTACCAGTGAAACCTAGACCCGTGAAACGTCGCCTGTAAAACATACCCGTAAAACTTACCCGTGAAACTTACCCGTGAAACCTTGACCCGTGAAACTTTCCAGTGAAACCTAGACCCGTGAAACGTCACCCGTGAAACATACCCGTGAAACTTACCCGTGAAACTTACCCGTGAAACCTTGACCCGTGAAACTTACCAGTGAAACCTAGACCCGTGAAACGTCACCCGTGAAACGTCACCCGTGAAACGTCACCCGTGAAACGTCACCCGTGAAACTTACCCGTAAAACTTACCCGTGAAACTTACCCTTGAAACCTTGACCCGTGAAACTTACCAGTGAAACCTAGACCCGTGAAACGTCACCCGTGAAACATACCCGTGAAACTTACCCGTGAAACTTACCCGTAAAACCTTGACCCGTGAAACTTACCAGTGAAACCTAGACCCGTGAAACGTCACCCGTGAAACATACCCGTGAAACTTACCCGTGAAACTTACCCGTGAAACCTTGACCCGTGAAACTTACCAGTGAAACCTAGACCCGTGAAACGTCACCCGTGAAACATACCCGTGAAACTTACCCGTGAAACTTACCCGTGAAACCTTGACCCGTGAAACTTACCAGTGAAACCTAGACCCGGAAAACGTCACCCGTGAAACATACCCGTGAAACTTACCCGTGAATCTTACCCGTGAAACCTTGACCCGTGAAACTTACTAGTGAAACCTAGACCCGTGAAACGTCACCCGTGAAACATACCCGTGAAACTTACCCGTGAAACTTACCCGTGAAACTTACCCGTGAAACCTTGACCCGTGAAACTTACCAGTGAAACCTAGACCCGTGAAACGTCACCCGTGAAACATACCCGTGAAACTTACCCGTGAAACTTACCCGTAAAACCTTGACCCGTGAAACTTACCAGTGAAACCTAGACCCGTGAAACATCACCCATGATACATACCCGTGAAACTTACCCGTGAATCTTACCCGTGAAACCTTGACCCGTGAAACTTACCAGTGAAACCTAGACCCGTGAAACGTCACCTGTAAAACATACCCGTAAAACTTACCCGTGAAACTTACCCGTGAATCCTTGACCCGTGAAACTTTCCAGTGAAACCTAGACCCGTGAAACGTCACCCGTGAAACTTACCCGTAAAACTTACCCGTGAAACTTACCCGTGAAACCTTGACCCGTGAAACTTACCAGTGAAACCTAGACCCGTGAAACGTCACCCGTGAAACATACCCGTGAAACTTACCCGTGAAACTTACCCGTGAAACGTCACCTGTAAAACATACCCGTAAAACTTACCCGTGAAACTTACCCGTGAAACCTTGACCCGTGAAACTTACCAGTGAAACCAAGACCCGTGAAACGTCATCCGTGAAACATACCCGTGAAACTTACCCGTGAAACTTACCCGTGAAACCTTGACCCGTGAAACTTACCAGTGAAACCTAGACCCGTGAAACGTCACCCGTGAAACATACCCGTGAAACTTACCAGTGAAACCTAAACCCGTAAAACGTCACCCGTGAAACTTACCCGTGAAACTTACCCGTGAAACCTTGACCCGTGAAACTTACCAGTAAAACCTAGACCCGTGAAACTTACCAGTGAAACCTAGACCCGTGAAACGTCACCTGTAAAACATACCCGTAAAACTTACCCGTGAAACTTACCCGTGAAACTTACCCGTGAAACCTTGACCCGTGAAACTTTCCAGTGAAACCTAGACCCGTGAAACGTCACCCGTGAAACATACCCGTGAAACTTACCCGTGAAACTTACCCGTGAAACCTTGACCCGTGAAACTTACCAGTGAAACCTAGACCCGTGAAACGTCACCCGTGAAACTTACCCGTAAAACTTACCCGTGAAACTTACCCGTGAAACCTTGACCCGTGAAACTTACCAGTGAAACCTAGACCCGTGAAACGTCACCCGTGAAACATACCCGTGAAACTTACCCGTGAAACCTTGACCCGTGAAACTTACCAGTGAAACCTAGACCCGTGAAACGTCACCCGTGAAACTTACGCGTAAAACTTACCCGTGAAACGTCACCCGTGAAACATACCCGTGAAACTTACCCGTGAAACCTTGACCCGTGAAACTTACCAGTGAAACCTAGACCCGTGAAACATCACCCATGAAACATACCCGTGAAACTTACCCGTGAAACTTACCCGTGAAACCTTGACCCGTGAAACTTACCAGTGAAACCTAGACCCGTGAAACGTCACCCGTGAAACATACCCGTGAAACTTATCCGTGAAACTTACCCGTGAAACCTTGACCCGTGAAACTTACCAGTGAAACCTAGACCCGGGAAACGTCACCCGTGAAACATACCCGTGAAACTTACCCGTGAATCTTACCCGTGAAACCTTGACCCGTGAAACTTACTAGTGAAACCTAGACCCGTGAAACGTCACCCGTGAAACATACCCGTGAAACTTACCCGTGAAACTTACCCGTGAAACCTTGACCCGTGAAACTTACCAGTGAAACCTAGACCCGTGAAACGTCACCCGTGAAACATACCCGTGAAACTTACCCGTGAAACTTACCCGTAAAACCTTGACCCGTGAAACTTACCAGTGAAACCTAGACCCGTGAAACATCACCCATGAAACATACCCGTGAAACTTACCCGTGAATCTTACCCGTGAAACCTTGACCCGTGAAACTTACCAGTGAAACCTAGACCCGTGAAACGTCACCTGTAAAACATACCCGTAAAACTTACCCGTGAAACTTACCCGTGAAACCTTGACCCGTGAAACTTACCAGTGAAACCTAGACCCGTGAAACGTCACCCGTGAAACATACCCGTGAAACTTACCCGTGAAACTTACCCGTGAAACGTCACCTGTAAAACATACCCGTAAAACTTACCCGTGAAACTTACCCGTGAAACCTTGACCCGTGAAACTTACCAGTGAAACCAAGACCCGTGAAACGTCATCCGTGAAACATACCCGTGAAACTTACCCGTGAAACTTACCCGTGAAACCTTGACCCGTGAAACTTACCAGTGAAACCTAGACCCGTGAAACGTCACCCGTGAAACATACCCGTGAAACTTACCAGTGAAACCTAGACCCGTGAAACGTCACCCGTGAAACTTACCCGTGAAACTTACCCGTGAAACCTTGACCCGTGAAACTTACCAGTAAAACCTAGACCCGTGAAACATCACCCATGAAACATACCCGTGAAACTTACCCGTGAAACTTACCCGTGAAACCTTGACCCGTGAAACTTACCAGTGAAACCTAGACCCGTGAAACGTCACCTGTAAAACATACCCGTAAAACTTACCCGTGAAACTTACCCGTGAAACCTTGATCCGTGAAACTTTCCAGTGAAACCTAGACCCGTGAAACGTCACCCGTGAAACATACCCGTGAAACTTACCCGTGAAACTTACCCGTGAAACCTTGACCCGTGAAACTTACCAGTGAAACCTAGACCCGTGAAACGTCACCCGTGAAACTTACCCGTAAAACTTACCCGTGAAACTTACCCGTAAAACTTACCCGTGAAACTGACCCGTGAAACCTTGACCCGTGAAACTTACCAGTGAAACCTAGACCCGTGAAACATACTTGTGAAACTTACCCGTGAAACCTTGACCCGTGAAACTTACCAGTGAAACCAAGACCCGTGAAACGTCACCCGTGAAACATACCCGTGAAACTTACCCGTGAATCCTTGACCCGTGAAACTTACCAGTGAAACCTAGACCCGTGAAACATCACCCATGAAACATACCCGTGAAACTTACCCGTGAATCTTACCCGTGAAACCTTGACCCGTGAAACTTACCAGTGAAACCTAGACCCGTGAAACGTCACCTGTAAAACATACCCGTAAAACTTACCCGTGAAACTTACCCGTGAAACCTTGACCCGTGAAACTTACCAGTGAAACCTAGACCCGTGAAACGTCACCCGTGAAACATACCCGTGAAACTTACCCGTGAAACTTACCCGTGAAACGTCACCTGTAAAACATACCCGTAAAACTTACCCGTGAAACTTACCCGTGAAACCTTGACCCGTGAAACTTACCAGTGAAACCAAGACCCGTGAAACGTCATCCGTGAAACATACCCGTGAAACTTACCCGTGAAACTTACCCGTGAAACCTTGACCCGTGAAACTTACCAGTGAAACCTAGACCCGTGAAACGTCACCCGTGAAACATACCCGTGAAACTTACCAGTGAAACCTAGACCCGTGAAACGTCACCCGTGAAACTTACCCGTGAAACTTACCCGTGAAACCTTGACCCGTGAAACTTACCAGTAAAACCTAGACCCGTGAAACATCACCCATGAAACATACCCGTGAAACTTACCCGTGAAACTTACCCGTGAAACCTTGACCCGTGAAACTTACCAGTGAAACCTAGACCCGTGAAACGTCACCTGTAAAACATACCCGTAAAACTTACCCGTGAAACTTACCCGTGAAACCTTGACCCGTGAAACTTACCAGTGAAACCTAGACCCGTGAAACGTCACCCGTGAAACGTCACCCGTGAAACTTACCCGTAAAACTTACCCGTGAAACTTACCCGTGAAACCTTGACCCGTGAAACTTACCAGTGAAACCTAGACTCGTGAAACGTCACCCGTGAAACATACCCGTGAAACTTACCCGTGAAACTTACCCGTAAAACCTTGACCCGTGAAACTTACCAGTGAAACCTAGACCCGTGACACGTCACCCGTGAAACATACCCGTGAAACTTACCCGTGAAACTTACCCGTGAAACTTTGACCCGTGAAACTTACCAGGGAAACCTAAACCCGTGAAACGTCACCCGTGAAACATACCCGTGAAACTTACCCGTGAAACTTACCCGTGAAACCTTGACCCGTGAAACTTACCAGTGAAACCTAGACCCGTGTAACATCACCCATGAAACGTCACCCGTGAAACTTACCCGTAAAACTTACCCGTGAAACTTACCCGTGAAACCTTGACCCGTGAAACTTACCAGTGAAACCTAGACCCGTGAAACGTCACCCGTGAAACATACCCGTGAAACTTACCCGTGAAACCTTGACCCGTGAAACTTACCAGTGACACCTAGACCCGTGAAACGTCACCCGTGAAACATACCCGTGAAACTTACCCGTGAAACTTACCCGTGAAACCTTGACACGTGAAACTTACCAGTGAAACCTAGACCCGTGAAACGTCACCCGTGAAACTTACCCGTAAAACTTACCCGTGAAACTTACCCGTGAAACCTTGACCCGTGAAACTTACCAGTGAAACCTAGACCCGTGAAACGTCACCCGTAAAACATACCCGTAAAACTTACCCGTGAAACTTCCCCGTGAAACCTTGACCCGTGAAACTTACCAGTGAAACCTAGACCCGTGAAACGTCACCCGTGAAACATACCAGTGAAACTTACCCGTGAAACTTACCCGTGAAACCTTGACCCGTGAAACTTACCAGTGAAACCTAGACCCGTGAAACGTCACCCGTGAAACATACCCGTGAAACTTACCCGTGAAACTTACCCGTGAAACTTTGACCCGTGAAACTTACCAGTGAAACCTAGACCCGTGAAACTTCACCCGTGAAACATACCCGTGAAACTTACCCGTGAAACCTTGACCCGTGAAACTTACCAGTGAAACCTAGACCCGTGAAACGTCACCCGTGAAACATACCCGTGAAACTTACCCGTGAAACTTACCCGTGAAACCTTGACCCGTGAAACTTACCAGTGAAACCTAGACCCGTGAAACATCACCCATGAAACATACCCGTGAAACTTACCCGTGAAACTTACCCGTGAAACCTTGACCCGTGAAACTTACCAGTGAAACCTATACCCGTGAAACGTGACCTGTAAAACATACCCGTAAAACTTACCCGTGAAACTTACCCGTGAAACCTTGACCCGTGAAACTTACCAGTGAAACCTAGACCCGTGAAACGTCACCCGTGAAACATACCCGTGAAACTTACCCGTGAAACTTACCCGTGAAACTTACCAGTGAAACCTAGACCCGTCAAACATCACCCATGAAACATACCCGTGAAACTTACCCGTAAAACTTACCCGTGAAACCTTGACCCGTGAAACTTACCAGTGAAACCTAGACCCGTGAAACGTCACCTGTAAAACATACCCGTAAAACTTACCCGTGAAACTTACCCGTGAAACTTACCCGTAAAACCTTGACCCGTGAAACTTACCAGTGAAACCTAGACCCGTGAAACGTCACCCGTGAAACGTCACCCGTGAAACTTACCCGTAAAACTTACCCGTGAAACTTACCCGTGAAACCTTGACCCGTGAAACTTACCAGTGAAACCTAGACTCGTGAAACGTCACCCGTGAAACATACCCGTGAAACTTACCCGTGAAACTTACCCGTAAAACCTT
Source organism: Agonum fuliginosum (assembly GCA_947534325.1). NCBI lineage: Eukaryota > Metazoa > Arthropoda > Insecta > Coleoptera > Carabidae > Agonum > Agonum fuliginosum. Next base: position 26,680,704 of record OX384036.1, read on the forward strand.
GACCCGTGAAACTTACCAGTGAAACCTAGACCCGTGAAACGTCACCCGTGAAACATACCCGTGAAACTTACCCGTGAAACTTACCCGTGAAACTTTGACCCGTGAAACTTACCAGGGAAACCTAAACCCGTGAAACGTCACCCGTGAAACATACCCGTGAAACTTACCCGTAAAACTTACCCGTGATACCTTGACCCGTGAAACTTACCAGTGAAACCTAGACCCGTGTAACATCACCCATGAAACGTCACCCGTGAAACTTACCCGTAAAACTTACCCGTGAAACTTACCCGTGAAACCTTGACCCGTGAAACTTACCAGTGAAACCTAGACCCGTGAAACGTCACCCGTGAAACATACCCGTGAAACTTACCCGTGAAACTTACCCGTGAAACCTTGACCCGTGAAACTTACCAGTGACACCTAGACCCGTGAAACGTCACCCGTGAAACATACCCGTGAAACTTACCCGTGAAACTTACCCGTGAAACTTACCCGTGAAACCTTGACACGTGAAACTTACCAGTGAAACCTAGACCCGTGAAACGTCACCCGTGAAACTTACCCGTAAAACTTACCCGTGAAACTTACCCGTGAAACCTTGACCCGTGAAACTTACCAGTGAAACCTAGACCCGTGAAACGTCACCCGTAAAACATACCCGTGAAACTTACCCGTGAAACTTCCCCGTGAAACCTTGACCCGTGAAACTTACCAGTGAAACCTAGACCCGTGAAACGTCACCCGTGAAACATACCAGTGAAACTTACCCGTGAAACTTACCCGTGAAACCTTGACCCGTGAAACTTACCAGTGACACCTAGACCCGTGAAACGTCACCCGTGAAACATACCCGTGAAACTTACCCGTGAAACTTACCCGTGAAACCTTGACACGTGAAACTTACCAGTGAAACCTAGACCCGTGAAACGTCACCCGTGAAACTTACCCGTAAAACTTACCCGTGAAACTTACCCGTGAAACCTTGACCCGTGAAACTTACCAGTGAAACCTAGACCCGTGAAACGTCACCCGTAAAACATACCCGTGAAACTTACCCGTGAAACTTCCCCGTGAAACCTTGACCCGTGAAACTTACCAGTGAAACCTAGACCCGTGAAACGTCACCCGTGAAACATACCAGTGAAACTTACCCGTGAAACTTACCCGTGAAACCTTGACCCGTGAAACTTACCAGTGAAACCTAGACCCGTGAAACGTCACCCGTGAAACATACCCGTGAAACTTACCCGTGAAATTTACCCGTGAAACCTTGACCCGTGAAACTTACCAGTGAAACCTAGACCCGTGAAACGTCACCCGTGAAACATACCCGTGAAACTTACCCGTGAAACTTACCCGTGAAACCTTGACCCGTGAAACTTACCAGTGAAACCTAGACCCGTGAAACGTCACCTGTAAAACATACCCGTAAAACTTACCCGTGAAACTTACCCGTGAAACCTTGACCCGTGAAACTTTCCAGTGAAACCTAGACCCGTGAAACGTCACCCGTGAAACATACCCGTGAAACTTACCCGTGAAACTTACCCGTGAAACCTTGACCCGTGAAACTTACCAGTGAAACCTAGACCCGTGAAACGTCACCCGTGAAACTTACCCGTAAAACTTACCCGTGAAACTTACCCGTGAAACCTTGACCCGTGAAACTTACCAGTGAAACCTAGACCCGTGAAACATACCCGTGAAACTTACCCGTGAAACTTACCCGTAAAACCTTGACCCGTGAAACTTACCAGTGAAACCTAGACCCGTGAAACGTCACCCGTGAAACATACCCGTGAAACTTACCCGTGAAACCTTGACCCGTGAAACTTACCAGTGAAACCTAGACCCGTGAAACGTCACCCGTGAAACATACCCGTGAAACTTACCCGTGAAACTTACCCGTGAAACCTTGACCCGTGAAACTTACCAGTGAAACCTAGACCCGTGAAACGTCACCCGTGAAACATACCCGTGAAACTTACCCGTGAAACTTACCCGTGAAACCTTGACCCGTGAAACTTACCAGTGAAACCTAGACCCGTGAAACGTCACCCGTGAAACATACCCGTGAAACTTACCCGTGAAACTTACCCGTGAAACCTTGACCCGTGAAACTTACCAGTGAAACATAGACCCGTGAAACGTCACTCGTGAAACATACCCGTGAAACTTACCCGTGAAACCTTGACCCGTGAAACTTACCAGTGAAACCTAGACCCGTGAAACATCACCCATGAAACATACCCGTAAAACTTACCCGTGAAACTTACCCGTGAAACCTTGACCCGTGAAACTTTCCAGTGAAACCTAGACCCGTGAAACGTCACCCGTGAAACATACCCGTGAAACTTACCCGTGAAACTTACCCGTGAAACCTTGACCCGTGAAACTTACCAGTGAAACCTAGACCCGTGAAACGTCACCCGTGAAACGTCACCCGTGAAACTTACCCGTAAAACTTACCCGTGAAACTTACCCGTGAAACCTTGACCCGTGAAACTTACCAGTGAAACCTAGACCCGTGAAACGTCACCCGTGAAACATACCCGTGAAACTTACCCGTGAAATTTACCCGTAAAACCTTGACCCGTGAAACTTACCAGTGAAACCTAGACCCGTGAAACGTCACCCGTGAAACATACCCGTGAAACTTACCCGTGAAACTTACCCGTGAAACTTTGACCCGTGAAACTTACCAGTGAAACCTAAACCCGTGAAACGTCACCCGTGAAACATACCCGTGAAACTTACCCGTGAAACTTACCCGTGAAACCTTGACCCGTGAAACTTACCCGTGAAACCTTGACCCGTGAAACTTACCAGTGAAACCTAGACCCGTGAAACGTCACCCGTGAAACATACCCGTGAAACTTACCCGTGAAACCTTGACCCGTGAAACTTACCAGTGAAACCTAGACCCGTGAAACGTCACCCGTGAAACATACCCGTGAAACTTACCCGTGAAACTTACCCGTGAAACCTTGACCCGTGAAACTTACCAGTGAAACCTAGACCCGTGAAACGTCACCTGTAAAACATACCCGTAAAACTTACCCGTGAATCTTACCCGTGAAACCTTGACCCGTGAAACTTTCCAGTGAAACTTAGACCCGTGAAACGTCACTCGTGAAACATACCCGTGAAACTTACCCGTGAAACTTACCCGTGAAACCTTGACCCGTGAAACTTACCAGTGAAACCTAGACCCGTGAAACGTCACCCGTGAAACGTCACCCGTGAAACTTACCCGTAAAATTTACCCGTGAAACTTACTTGTGAAACCTTGACCCGTGAAACGTCACCCGTGAAACTTACCCGTGAAACTTACCCGTAAAACTTACCCGTGAAACTTACCTGTGAAACTTACCCGTGAAACCTTGACCCGTGAAACTTACCAGTGAAACGTAGACCCTTGAAACGTCACCCGTGAAACTTACCCGTGAAACTTACCCGTGAAACTTACCCGTGAAACCTTGACCCGTGAAACTTACCAGTGAAACCTAGACCCGTGAAACGTCACCCGTGAAACTCACCCGTGAAACTTACCCGTAAAACTTACCCGTGAAACTTACCCGTGAAACCTTGACCCGTGAAACTTACCAGTTAAACCTAGACCCGTAAAACGTCACCCGTGAAACATACCCGTGAAACTTACTCGTGAAACTTACCCGTGAAACCTTGACCCGTGAAACTTACCAGTGAAACCTAGACCCGTGAAACTTACCCGTGAAACTTACCCGTGAAACCTTGACCCGTGAAACTTACCAGTGAAACCTAGACCCGTGAAACGTCACCCGTGAAACTTACCCGTAAAACTTACCCGTGAAACTTACCCGTGAAACTTACCAGTGAAACCTAGACCCGTGAAACGTCACCCGTGAAACATACCCGTGAAACTTACCCGTGAAACTTACCCGTGAAACCTTGACCCGTGAAACTTACCAGTGAAACCTAGACCCGTGAAACGTCACCCGTAAAACTTACTCTATTCTGCTGTTTTGGAACCACAGCTAAAATTGCAATTAAAAATACGACCATTAATTGTATATTTATTGTTTAGAAACATGGCTCAAAATTCCGGAGCTATAGGGCGCCATCATCAAATGGTAGAATACGCTCCGCAAGTTAGTAATATGGTCAGAACGGTCAGGCCGCCTAATAAGGCCCCAGTCAGCGTTAGAACCCCGAGGTAAGACCAATATGGTAGTTTACCATTTTTTAAAAGTTTTTTATTGAAACTTCATGTTATTTGAAAGCGATTGAGAGTACTGATAAGCCTTGTTCTTAATAAAGCTGTAATTAATTTTTAAAGTTTGTGTGACGTATATGTATAGCTGAAAATCTTCTCGGAATTAAAATGTATCATGTAAAATCAACTGTTTCTGTTACAATAAAATACAATTTGGTAGTTTATTACTGTAAGTAAGAATACAAGTGAAACGCATTACTGTGACGTAGATGTATCTCAAATATTTAAAGAACTATTAACTTTTTGAAAATTTTTTTCAAGCAATAACTCATTTTTGAGGTTTCAATATAATTGACTGGATTGTTAATTTGCTACTATGGTAAAGTACCCTATTTTTACTTCTGCGTGAAAAATATTGACCGATGAGACGGGTGACACGTTAAAAAAAATTGTACGGTCAAAATAATTATATTATTAATGAAGCAATCGCAATAAAATTTTATTTGGGTAAACTAGACATAAGGAGACGTCAAAATATGGTTTGTTTACAAAAATATCACTTCCTGTTAAACCGGAAATGACATCAACTGTGTTATTTACCCTATACAGGTTGGTGGAGATGAAATGCGAACATAGGGAACATACTTGACAGTCGAACTTTCATGCCAGGTATCTTGATATATTTTGTAGTAGTGTCACAAAGCAAAGTGTGGCAAAAAGAGTAATCAATAACAGAAATAATAATAAAATTTAAAAGTGCATGTAAACTTTCTCGTTCTGCTCGTACACATACATTATTATGCAAATATTTTAATGAAAATAATCAATAATATGACAGGTACTTTGACATTGACAGTACTTATTCCACGTATATCAAGATGCCTAGCATGATAACTCCATTGTCAAATATTTCCCTATGTTCGCATTTCACCTCCACCAACCTGTATATTTTAGGTGTCCGCTTACTTAGTCAAATATAGTTTTGTCACGCGTAGTTTGGCCAAAATTAGCCAAACTGTATTTTAGCCAAACTGTAATTTGTTCCATTTGTCGAACCGTAAATATGCCAACCCGTAATTTAGCCAATTCTAGACAAACTGTAATTTCACATTCCGTAATTTGACCAAACCGCAACTTCTACTAATATTGTCAAATCGTTTTCAGGTAAACCCTAATTTAACCAAACGCAACTATACCTAAATGGAATCATCCAACACGGAGTTTATCCAAAACGCATTTTTGTCAAATCGCAGTTATGTATAACCGTAATATTGTCTCATACAAAATTTGAGAAAGATTGCTTTATTATAAGAAAAGTTTTTTCGAGCGTACCAATTTTTGGGACACCCTGTATAAAGCTGTATTAATTCAAGTCTTGCCTTCAAGAAAATGTGCAGGAGTTGTGTGCTGGCCACATCAGATTTTTTATGCTAGTGTAAAAATTATTGTTAATTTATCACAACTTCAAAAATTATTGTATTATTTTCTCCACCTCTCAAATAATTCTTTAATTATTATATAAATAATTATTCGTTTCGGTCCTGCGTCAAACAGCACGGCGCTATCAGTCCTGCCACCCGCTTTCAGGAATTTCAGCTTCGGTTTCAGCAGGTTTCAGCATTGTTTTCAGCGTTTAGTCTATTGTGTTTTTGTTTCGAGTTTTGGAATCTGAAAGATAACTTTTACTTCAGCATTTCAGTGACGGATTTTTTTTTACACATTGGAGCTGAATAAAGGGCATTGTTTTCCTGAATTATTCTGTAGGAGATAAATTTGTAATTATATTTCAGGAAATAATGAGAATGGTATCTTTATTAAATGGATTGCTTGTTGTATTATTCAAAATTTGTATATGAAATAATTTATTTGATCTTTTTGACACTTTGGGTGGATCTACCGCACATATACTGAATCATCAATAAAGATATACTGTCTCGTGTGTGCGGTTACCAGCCGTAAACTATTTCACATCTAAATGTCATTTAAAATCAAAATAATTTATTATTTATTTCAATCAATTTAATTAATTTAAATATTTAAATTTGGGTGTTGCAGCCTAACATATTATAAATCATCAGTATAAATTTAAATAAACAGGTTTTGTAGTAAAATTACAGCTAAATTAAAATAATGCATTTTTCGCAATTTTATAGTTAACTGTAAAAACGGTTGAAATAATTCAAAACCCTAAATGTAGATGGCATTAGTATCTACTGAGGTATGACAGCACCCTGTACTCTTTAGCCACATAACAGTTATCTGTAATTCCGATAAATGCAAAAAACATATTACAGGCAACTGTAAAAATGATTACTACTCAAATGAAATAATTCTGGAAGCTAAATATATATGGCACTATAGGTATCCCGGGTAAAATAAAAATCTATATTTGTTATCAAGCTTACAGACAAATATACTATACTATTATTACTAAAAGCAGTGTTCTGTATTTTTTATCAATTTAAATTTAACTAATTGAAAAGAGATTACATATTTGCGTTGTTGTAACTTATCTAGATAATTTTATCTAGATAAATCATCTAGATAATATATTTTTATCTATTATTCTTATTTAGATAATTTTTTTCTTATTTATTTATTATTTTATCTAGATAAAATTACAAATTATCTTTATCTATTTTTTAAATATCATCTAGATAATAATTTTTTTAAAATTAGAACCAATTGTTTTTGTAATTTTAATCGACTTCAAAAACTGTAATCAAACTTGTACTTTAGAACATGTCATTTATATATTTTTGTATTATCTATGATCTATTTAATAATTATCTAGATAAAAATTATGTATTTACATATTTTTTTCAATGATTATATATTATCTTATCTAGATAAATAAAAAATATGTTATCTTTATCTTTATCTAGTTAAAAAATATTGTTATACATTACAACACTGCATATGTGTTACATGATATAGGTTCAAAATAAAACAACATATTATTTTTATATTTAGTTTAGTTCACGCAAGGATTCTTTGCGAATTTTTTCATATTTCTGAATATTGAAAAATACAATAATATCAATGAATTATAAATTCATTCAAGACTCATTGAAGATTCAATGAATTGTCACCGCTATTTAAAAGACAACTCTCACCAGAATTCTTTTATAATTCTTTCATGTTTATGAATCTTGAAGTTATTGTTTTTTAGTCAATGAATTATAAATTCTATAAAATAAAAAATATATAAGTAAAAAAATTCTTTTATATATCTGACTCTTGAAAAAAAAAAAAATAAATTCTGGAAACCGGAAGTCAATATCTTAATCCAGTCAGAAATTAGAGTTGATTAAACACAGGAAACAAAAGAAAAATATTTTCTCTATGCGTAAAACAATTAATTGTGGCCTTATTAAGCTCCTTAAAATAATTAAAAATAATGCATTTTATAGAAAAATGTCCGAAAAATCCAATTCTGGAAACCACAAGTCGATATCCTAATCCAGTCAGAAATTAGAGTTGATTAAACACAATTAACCGAAAAAATACTAAAACTTCACTTTTTTTCGCACAAAATCTTTGAATATCAGCTCAACCAAGAGGCCTTTAAAAGTTTTAAAATAATGTATCTTATAAAAAAATGTCCAAGGAATCCAATACCGAAAACCAGAAGTCGATATCTTAATTTGTTCAGATATTAGAGTTAATTAAACACAAAAAATGTAAAATATACAAAATTTTCTGAATTATCTATGTTAAAATTGAGACTAAACCAGCCTCACCTGAAAAATTAAAAATAATATATTTGATAGAAAAATGTCTGTAGAATCGAATGCTTCAAACCGGAAGTCGTTTTTGTTATGTTACATTTTTTTTTCAGAAGTCTCCTAATTTTTTTTCTTTATTTTAAGCAGATATGAGATGAAATTTCACCCATTTTCAAATTGTCATAACTCGGCGTATTTTCAGTCGATTTCGATGAATCTTCGAGGGCGAAAAACTTTGAAGTGTCTACTTTAAAGTCATGCATGCCAACCTTAGAGTCACCTCTTTCGCCCCCTCCAACACCCCTTTAAAAAAATGCTTTTAAATCCAACTTTGACGATGTGGACGGAGTTGAAAATTTTTTTCGGCTCGATTCACCAAATGGGCACTAAAATTTGTTCAATTTCTTGTGCAGGGGTTTAAAAAACGAAGTTTCTACGTTGGTTTTACACAAAGTTATGAGTATTTGAAACAAAAATGCATTTTGAGGTTTTTCGCGAATAACTTAGCGACTTTTATTATTTTTATTATTGAATCAAATCGTTTTTTCTCCTACTGTATAGAGATTTATCATGTTAAAAAAATTTAAATATTTTTTTATATCTAGAGATGACATGGTTTCAAACCCAGGCGAAGCAGAAACAAAATGCTCCGAATTAGAACTTCTACTCAACCAATACGAACAGATATTTAGTACAGAGACTAATTTAGCCCCTTCTAAAACGCAAGCAACTTCTAGAAAGTCCAGTACGAAATCTACAAAAGTCAAGCGACGAAACAGCATTTGCAAAATAGCTGGAACTATGAAACCTAGACTTCCCCCAAGCTTGAAAAACCTACAAGTAAGAAAATATAACAAGCTTCGACCATATACAGGTTGGTGGAGGTGAAATGCGAACATAGGGAAATATATGACAATGGAGTTATCATGCTAGGCTTCTTGATATACGTGGAATAAGTACTGTCAATGTCAAAGTACCTGTCATATTATTGATTATTTTCATTAAAATATTTGCATAATAATGTATGTGTACGAGCAGAACGAGAAAGTTTACATGCACTTTTAGATTTTATTATTATTTCTGTTATTGATTACTCTTTTTGCCACACTTTGCTTTGTGACACTACTACAAAATATATCAAGATACCTGGCATGAAAGTTCGATTGTCATGTATGTTCCCTATGTTCGCATTTCACCTCCACCAACCTGTATAGGAATAGACAAACAACGCAAGCCTTTGTTGTGAAGCAAAGAACTAGCGTAGCGGTGTGAAGAGGAGTATGACCTGCAGACACCTTGAAGTGATGCAGTTGCCTATTTTCATTCTCTGTTGACAACAAACCAGAAGTCAGCAATGTGTCCTCACCTATAGCTGCTGCTCCCCGCTACCGTACTTCTTGCCTTCACAACATTGTATAGTACAGCATTGAGTGATATCTGTCTACACCTATATATGGTCGAAGATAGAGTAAAATTCAAATAGCTAGGACCCTGGACTGCGCGAGAAGGCAGAGCTTGTCATGTACATTTTACAAAAGCGGAGCTAGCGAGTATATGCTGCGCTGCACTTCACTTAATTTTCTAAACTAAAATATAACTCAATCACAATCAATTACAAAATTCACAGGGTTACACGAAGCAAAACACTACGAATGTCAACATGAGAATAACAGATATTGAAGCTGATGTTCTGTAGAACAGACAGTAGCGTAGTTTATCATCTATGCTTCTCTCTCTAAGACGAGAATTCGTACTTCGCGCAGGGTTCTAGCTATTTGAATTTTACTCTAACAAGAGTGAAAACTTTTAGAGAGAGAGACAAAATACGGGCTCGCACAGGCCCCGTAGTGGTCTCTCTCTCACGCAGGGTAAAAAAATGGCACTAATCTACAGTGTTGCCAAGATACGGAGTGTACACTCTTGTGTTTATATCAAGGTTACTAGAAAATAAAGTTTTGTCAAAGTATAGTTTGGCCAATTAAGCCAAACTGTATTTTAGTCAAACTGTAATTTGTTCCATTTGCCAAACCGTAAATATGCCAACCCGTAAACTGTATTCTAGACAAACTGTAATTTCATATTCCGTAATTTGACCAAACCGCAACTTCGACTAATATTGGCAAATCGTTTTCAGGTAAACCGTAGTTTAGTCAAAACGCAACTATACCTAACTGGAATCATCCAACACGGAATTTATCTAAAACGCATTTTTGTCAAATCGCAGTTATGCATAACTGTAATCTTGTCAAACGCATTTTACTCAAATCGTAATCTTCCCAACTGTATTTAAGACATACAAGTTGGCAAGAGTTTGAAATTTAAAAAATATTTAATAACCTATTTAATAAATATGTTACCTATACTAATGACTTCTCTGATAGTATAGAAAAATCTATACTTTTGTTGTCCTCAATTGAATCTAAGCCCTAAAAAAAATTATAGACATTATTATTAAATACAGCAATGAAAAATAAAATGAAAAAATTATTTGCTGAGAATTTAAAAATAAATTAAATTTAAAAAATTTATAATTTTTTTTACACATAGTAAAATATTGTGTTATTAATAATATTTGAAGTATATTATTCCAATTATTTATATTTGCTGAGAAAATATTATTTATTTCTGAATTATATACGATGACGTGAAAATATTTTAATTCGAAAACTATTTTATTTTTTTTCACGGGAACTAAACCTCGTAGAGAAAAACTTCCAACATGAAAAGTGCTTATTTTTTTCTTCTCTATCGACCTGTAAAAAAAAATTTTGAAAATCGCGCAAAAAATTTCCTTTTTTTCGAGACAAATGTACCGGAATGAGGATAACTCGAAACCTAAGCGCCGTAGAAAAAAACTTCAAATTACAAAGTTGTTCAGTTTTTGATTCTCTATCGAATGGTATATAAATTTTTTCGAAAAAACCCTAAACTTCGGAGATAGCCATAAAAAATAGATTTCGCTGAAATTTGGTATATAGATAGATCTCGTTGAGTAGATTCCGAAAATGGGGTTGTTTTTTCAAAAATATTGTTTTTTACCCTAGATAATTGACTTTAAAGGGTCGAAAAAACCGACCTCCATATCTCGAAATCTAGAGGCGTTAGAGCAAAATGTCAAATGAAAAAGTTGTTCCTCTTGTAATTTTGAGCAAGTTTTGCATTTAACTTTTTTCTCTAGGAGCCATAGATCTCGAGTTATAAGGGGAAACAGATTTCCAAAAGCATGGACTATAGCCTTGACACTTTTTTGGCTCAAAATGGGTTTTTCTCTCCGAATCGATTGAAATTTAATACAGACCTTCTGTACAGCAGTGTGCATCGATATCCGGTCGCAGAATTTTTTTAAAAAATTTATTAAGGGAGAAATTAAATATTTTCGGTCAAAACAGGCTGTTTTATGAAATGACTAATAGCTCATCAAACCATCACAAGTTATATATCAAAAGATCGGAAAAAACACGCAGATTCTTAATCTGTGCCGTTTATTACGAAATTCGTTACCGTTTTCGAGTAATAAGCAAAAGTTTGAAAACCTTACTTGCCTACTAGTGGCGCCATCTGTGGTAGTTGCCCGAACTAATAATTATATGGCGGACTTGTCAGTATGAAAATATTGATTTGTAAACTTTAATATCTAAACAATACGTACAGATAGCCAGAAAGTAGACACCTCAAAAGTATTTGAATATTGTTTATTATATTGTAGATAAAGTTGAAGCAAATCGGTGACATGACATATCATGACATTATTTACATTAAATACTAATAATCCAGTTTGATTTGAGACTTGTAACCTGCAGCAATGGATTCAGGAGAAAAAATCAATGAGGTAGCCACAATTTGAGTTTAATTGCCGTCTTAATAAGGTTTTTACTAAAATATCGATCAATTGGACACATCGGGTAGGATCCATGTACTTATAAGTACATAAATACTGCGTGTAGGGCCCCAAAACATTCATCGATGAATTCAGAAGATCAAAAAACATATGTAGCCACAATTTGAGTGTAATTGATACATGTATAAAGTTTTTCTAGGCATATTTGTTTTCTAGAATCGTAGGAAGAATCTACGTGTTCGTAGCTACATAAATACTTCTTGTAGGGCCCCAAATCCTTCATCGATGCCTTCAGGAGGTCAACAAACATAAGTAGCGACAGTTTGAGTTTAATTGATAACGTTGTTATACGTAAATAAATAGACAGACTTATAATTACATAGAGTATTAGGCTTTGAATCTTTCTTCTCGCATTTTCAGATAAAGAAACAACATTAACAGAGTGTTTATATGTTATTTTATTTATATACAACGTTATTACATATCTGACAAGTACTGGAAGACAACAGAATAAAAATAACTTAAGTGGTTCATCATTGGTTCCTGGTTAATTTGTATTTCGTTTATAATTTGCTCATTGTTACAATTAAATAAATAAATGAGGCAAAATTGAATGCAGTTTCTATATTTCAAGCGATAATTAACATAACTTCAACCATTTAAGAGTTACAGGCAAAATAAAATTATCTCAATGTAATCTTCAACTTTGTTCGATCTTGGAATTCTTCACCAAGTAGTTCTTGGTTCAACACTCGCACAAGAGGATGGTAATTGTAGCCACAATGGTTTATAGAGTCTTCAACTCACGTAGGGCCCCATTCTACCTCCTAGGTCTCCAGTAACCAGCTGACTTCTTCGATCAACGCAAACTCTAAAGCACAAGTTCTACAGCTACGTATATTCCAATCAAGTTACAGCATCTTCAAATAAGACCCACTGGTTCTTATGACATGACTAAGGCCCCATTATATCCTTATGAACACGCAAGAACGTTGTAATATGTTATGATACTCCTGAAACAATAAATTGAGAACAATTAATTAAATACTAGAATAGTATAAGTTAGATTATCGTCAGTAAATATTAATGCGTCAAGATACGTTCATTTCCAATGTTTTTGATGAAATTCATATGAGGGGGGGGGGGGGTGTATTTTTGCATTGGGAATTGTTGGCATTGAAAATGTACATATGCAGACTTAATGAGCGATTCAATTAGACTAAAAATATAGATACTTACAGTTCTTGACCTCCTGAAGGTTTTAAACAGTAAGAAATTACACATAGGTACTTCTTTGACTCTAATTTTGAAATTGGCTTCTAAATACTTTATTACCCTATCAATGCATTGCAAAACGTGGCTACTTAAGTTTGTTGACCGTCTGAAGGCATCGATGAAGGATTTGGGGCCCTACATACAGTATATATGTAGCTATGAACACATAGATTCTTCCTACGATTCTAGAAAACAAATATGCCTATAAATACTTTATACATTTATCAATTAAACTCAAATTATTGGTACTCACGTTTCTTGACCTCCTGAATTCATCGATGAAGGTTTTGGGGCCCTACATGCAGTATTTATGTACTTATAAGAACACAATTCCTTGACATGTTTCCAGTAATTCGATATTTTAGTAAAAACCTTATTAATAAGGCAATTGAACTCAAATTGTGGCTACCTCATTGATTTTTTCTCCTGAATCCATTGCTGTAGGTTACAAGTCTCAAATCAAACTGGATTATTAGTATTTAATATAATTTAAGTCAAGATTTCTCATGTCACCGATTTGCTTCAAGTTTAGCTACAATATAATAAACAATATTCAAATACGTTTGAGGTGTCTACTTAGTGGCTATCTGTACGTATTATTTAGATATTATAGTTTACAGTATCAATATTTTCATTACTGACAAGTCCGCCATATTGAGATGTCACATATATCGATATCTAACATGACTTGAATTACTTAAAACAGAAGCAATATAAAAATTTAGTACTTATTATATTGAATTCCTAGTAATTTAGTCTATATATAGTAATATTTTCATTGGTCTAGGATAAGTTTTAATAATATTCGCAAATAATTAATAGTTAGGACAACTACCACAGATGGCGCCACGAGTAGGCAAGTAAGGTTTTCAAACTTTTGCTTATTACTCGAAAACGGTAACGAATTTTGTAATAAACGGCACAGATTAAGAATCTGTGTATTTTTTCCAATCTTTTGATATATAACTTGTGATGGTTTGATGAGCTATTAGTCATTTCATAAAACAGCCTGTTTTGACCGAAAATATTTAATTTCTCCCTTAATAAATTTTTTAAAAAATTTCTGCGACCGGATATCGATGCACACTGCTGTACAGAAGGTCTGTATTAAATTTCAATCGATTCGGAGAGAAAAACCCATTTTGAGCCAAAAAAGTGTCAAGGCTATAGTCCATGCTTTTGGAAATCTGTTTCCCCTTATAACTCGAGATCTATGGCTCCTAGAGAAAAAAGTTAAATGCAAAACTTGCTCAAAATTACAAGAGGAACAACTTTTTCATTTGACATTTTGCTCTAACGCCTCTAGATTTCGAGATATGGAGGTCGGTTTTTTCGACCCTTTAAAGTCAATTATCTAAGGTAAAAAACAATATTTTTGAAAAAACAACCCCATTTTCGGAATCTACTCAACGAGATCTATCTATATACCAAATTTCAGCGAAATCTATTTTTTATGGCTATCTCGGCAGTTTAGGGTTTTTTCGAAAAAATCTATACACCAATCGATAGAGAATCGAAAACTGAACAACTTTGTAATTTGAAGTTTTTTTCTACGGCGCTTAGGTTTCGAGTTATCTTCATTCCGGTATATTTGTCTCGAAAAAAAGGAAATTTTTTGCGCGATTTTCAAAATTTTTTTTTACAGGTCGATAGAGAAGAAAAAAATAATCACTTTTCATGTTGGAGGTTTTTCTCTACGAGGCTTGGTTCTCGAGATAAAAAATAAAACAGATTTTCAATCAAAATATTTTCACGTCATCGAATATAATTCAGAAATAATAGTATATTGTGTTATTAGGATTAAAAGTGATACTTTGTTTGATGAGCAATTAATTTACATTTGCGAGGCGAAGCGTAGCGAAGCCGAGCGGATGCAAAAATTGCGAATCAAACAAAGACACTTTTAATCCAAATAACACATACTATTTTTTCTTCAACCAAGAAAATTACTTTTTAAATTATTGAAATATTTTGTTGAAATATGATTGAAACTAAGAAGGTAGCTTTGATTTAACTTTTGTTTTGTTTACAAATTTTATTGTTCTGTCAAACTAAAATAAATCAAGAGTTTTTCTGGAATTATGCTCCTGATAATACATACCTGATGATTAAAGTAAGTGTTTAAATATGAGGAATGAGAATATAATTATCTAAATATTATTAATTTTTATAGATTGTTGTAATACTGGAAATTTCGGGTGAATGCTGTTGCGATGAATTGGTACGTTTAAAGATTGATGTTATTGAAGACGTCAAATCAGCTTTACTGGTAAACATACATGGTAGACAGCTAAAAAAATATTACGGTTCGATGAACCTAGCACTAGTAAAAGTATAATATCCTCCATTCGTGATGATAATACCAGTAGAAAAAATGAAGAAGTGCGTGATAATCAAGCTCAAGAAATATTACGCTCCCAAGATTCTAGTAGAAATACAGAATCTACTTTTAAGCTTAGGATTAAAAGTACTTTTAAGCCTAGGATTAAAAGTGTTACCTAGCAACAGTTACATTTCTTTATTAATAACAAAAACGTCCACTTTTAATACTAAAAACAGTATTAAAAGAACCAACTTTTAAGACGGTTGAAGAAAAATAATATTTTCTCAGCAAATATACATAATTGGAATAATATACTTCAAATATTATTATTAACACAATATTTTACTGTTTGTAAAAAAATTATAAAATTTTTAAAATTCTAAACAAATAATTTTTTACCTTCCGCTTATCTGTAAAGGAAGGTATTGGAATGATGCAAAAAATCGGGTAGTGAGTTTTTAGTGGATGAGCACGAATTAGGGGCCTTACAGCTCATTTTTGATAGTTTTCTCCATGATGTCTGTATGTATGTGTGTGTGTGTGTGTATGTGTGTGGTCCGGGCCGATGCCGGATGTCGCATATCTCAAATACGAATTACCTAAAAATTTTGATATTTGGTATTTAACATTTGTATATAAATTGGAAGAGCTCATTAGATTTTGGTACAAATATCTTCACCGGAAGTGATATTTATTGAAGAGTAAAAAGTTTAATTGTCAAAAATTTCATTAAATTTGGATAAATATAGTATTTATTTGTAATAAGAATAAGAGGTAGTTATTTGCAACCTACGTTATAAAAAAATTGTCTTTATCTGGTAGCATTAAAGAACTGCAGTAAAATTTAAAAAATAAATTTATCAAATAAAACATCGAAATCTTGTAATCCATGTTCGATTGATTTTTGATTCTGCGTAAAAAATATTGACAGGTGAGACGGGTGACACTAACGCCGCATATAAGTCATAAGATATTAAGTAATTGAACGGAGGATGGCTTCAACACAGCAGAGTTTTCCTGTGAATGAATTTCTGTTTGAATATTTTAGATTTTTATTTGTATAAATGGGCACCGGATTGTACGTATACATTTCTGTTTAAAGTCTAGATATGGCGGAAGGTTGTGTGATGGCCACGTCAGATTTTTCATTGCTGTATTTAATAATTGTGTCTATAATTTTTTTTCAATTGAGGACAACAAAAGTACCTATAGCTATTACTGTTTCAGAGTTATGCCTTCTAAAGTCAAATACAAATAATTAATTTTTGTTTAGAAACAGACCTCATCAAAATCAAGTTTGAAGCAACTTCGTTCATCATCCGTCGAAGAAGATCGCATAGAGATAGAGCAAATGACAGCTGAAGTCTTAGACAACCTTCTTCAAGATCTAAGCGTTAGTGGCTTAACTGGGCTTAACAGGGTGGTAAATCAGGCGAGTATGGCTTATGTTCGAGCACTGGAGTACCTCTAGCGGCTAAATCACGCTTCACAGACAGCGCTGTCCTGGTGCTAAATCCAATGTTATAATATACATTGTTATCGGCACGAGAAGAAAACACGTTCGTTTCTAACTTTTATAGAAAAAATACTACTACAGCGACTGCGACATGTTTTCGTACCGGAATAGTAGACACTTCCAGCTATCCAACGCTGCATTCGTTTCCCCTCCTGTCACTCGTATGTCGAAGGAAAATTGTAAAATAAGTTTTTTATACAAAGCTTCGTCATATAATAGGGTACTTTACCATAGTAGCAAATTAGCAACCCGGTCAATTATATTGAAACCTCAAAAATGAGTTATTGCTTGAAAAAAGTTTCAAAAAGTTAATAGTTCTTTAAATATTTGAGATTTTACGTATCGATACTACGTCACAGTAATGCGTATCACGTGTATTCTTACTTACAGTAATAAACTACCAAATTGTTTTTTATTGTAACAGAAACAGTTGGTTTTACATGAGTACATTTTAATTCCGGTTTGAGAAGATTTTCAGCTATACATCTACGTCACACAAACTTTAAAAATTAATTACAGCTTTATTAAGACCAAGGCTTATCAGTACTCTCAATCGCTTTCAAATAACATGAAGTTTCAATGAAAAAAACTTTTTAAAAAATGGTAAACTACCCTATTAAAGCTATTCAATGTTTATTTTACTCAAGAAGAGTATTAGGTTTTTTTATTTAGTATTTGTTCAGTTTGTAAGACTCACAAAGGGTATTTATTAGTTTGTATGGGAGCACACAATTTGGACAAATACAGGTTGGTGGAGGTGAAATGCGAACATAGGGAAATATTTGACAATGGAGTTATCATGCTAGGCATCTTGATATACGTGGAATAAGTACTGTCAATGTCAAAGTACCTGTCATATTATTGATTATTTTCATTAAAATATTTTGCATAATAATGTATGTGTACGAGCAGAACGAGAAAATTTACATGCACTTTTAGATTTTATTATTATTTCTGTTATTCATTACTCTTTTTGCCACACTTTGCTTTGTGACACTACTACAAAATATATCAAGATACCTGGCATGAAAGTTCGATTGTCATGTATGTTCCCTATGTTCGCATTTTACCTCCATCAACCTATATAGTTTCGTTAAAGTGTAGTTTGACCAAAAATAATTAAGCCAAACTGTATTTTAGTCAAACTGTAATTTGTTCCATTTATCAAACCGTAAATATGCCAACCCGTAAACTGTATTCTAGACAAACTGTAATTTCACATTCCGTAATTTGACCAAACCGCAACTTCGACTAATATTGTCAAATCGTTTTCAGGTAAACCGTAGTTTAGTCAAAACGCAACTATACCTAACTGGAATCATCCAACACGGAATTTATCCAGAACGTATTTTTGTCAAATCGCAGTTATGCATAACCGTAATCTTGTCAAACGCATTTTACTCAAATCGTAATCTTACCAACTGTATGTTTTAAATTACGATTTGAGTAAAATGCGTTTCCAAGATTACGGTTACGCATAACTGCGATTTGACAAATATACGTTCTGGATAAGTTCAATTTTCTGTTTGGGTGTGTACGTTTACCAGTCGCCCGTGGTTGATGGTGGAGGGCTTCGAGCATATACTGACTAGAGAAGTAATTCCCTATACCAATGCATAGCTTGTTGTGATCGGAAGATATGCAGTAGGGGGGACTTGCGGGGCTGGAAGTCATGGTGTATTGCGGGCAGCGTTTTGCTGTTATTCTTTGTTACTTCTTGTCACACATGTCATTTTACTATAACCCTAAGTTCTGCGTTTACTTTGTGAAAAGTTTAATGAGGTTGTGTGAGTATTATTTTACTTTGTGGAATAATACTAAGAAATTACGCATCCCTCAATACATCACGGCTTCCGACCCCGCTAATCTCCCCTCCAGCATATCTTCCGATCACAACAAACGCCGTAAGGCGGCCTCTAGTCAGTATATGCTCGAAGGTGGAGGGCACACCACAGGGCGATTTTTGTGCTATTTTGTGTTTGTATGTTTCAGATGAGGAACCTTTGTATATAAAACAGTTAAAGAAATTACGATGGGGACATCTGAAGCACATTCAACGAGAAATGAGACGTTTAGAAGATTTAGAAAGATTTTTGGATTCCTGCAGCGCTGAAAAATAAATTATGTATCGTGTTAGCGTAACTTGTAAAATAAAATTATTTTTAAATAGTTTATATATTGATCGTGTAACAATCAAACTTCAGAATTTCAGAAATTAAACATTTCAGACTGAAATTTAACTGTTTTTACCTTCGCGTACCTGTAAAGGAAGGTATTGGAATCATGCTAAAAATCGGGTGGTGAGTTTTTAGTGGATGAGCACGAATTAGGGTCCTTACAATTCATTTTTGATAGTTTCACGATGATGTCTGTATGTATGTGTGTGTGTGTGTGTGTGTGTGTGTGTGTGTGTGTGTGTGTGTGTGTGTGTGTGTGTGTGTGTGTGTGTGTATGTGTGTGTGGTCAAGGCCGGGGTGTATGTCGTATAACTCAAATACGAATTACCCGAAAATTTTGATATTTGGTATTTAACATTTGTATATAAATTGGAAGAGCTCATTAGATTTTGGTACAAATATCTTAATCGGAAGTGATATTTTTTGAAGATTGAAAAGTTTAATTGTCAAAATTGTATATAAATTTGGAAAAATATAGTATTTATTTGTAATAAGAATACGAGGCAAAGTTATTTGCAACTTACGTTATAAAAAATTGTCTTTATCTGGTAGCATCAAAGAACTGCAGTAAAATTAAAAAAATAAGTTTATCAAATAAAACGTTGAAATCTTGTAATCCATGTTCGGTTGATTTTTGTTTCTGCGTAAAAAATATTGACAGGTGACAAATTGGCATACTAGCGCTATACAAGTCATAAGTAAGATATTAAATGTAGTAATTGAACGGAGGATGGCTTCAGCACAGAAGAGTTTTCCTGTGAATGAATCTTTTTATTCAGATGATGCAAATTTCTGTGTTTCAATATTTTAGATTTTTATTTGTATATTTTAAATGGACACCGAATTGTACGTATACATTTCTGTTTAAAGTCTAGATATGGCGGAAGGTTGTGTGATGGCCACGTCAGATTTTTCTATAATGATAAACAATTTTTATCTCTCGCCTCATATTCTATTGTAATGTCTGTGTGTGCGTTTTTGGTGGATAAGCACGTTTCAGGGTCTCTACTATGTGTGTGTGTATGGACGTATTTGACGATTTTTCGTCCACGATAACTCAAAAAGTATCAAACCTTTAATAACCAAATTTTATATTTAAGCTTTTAATAAGGATCTTAACACCGGATAAGATTTTGGTAGAAATCCGCAAACCGGAAGTAGTACTTTTGAAGCTTGATATACAAACTGGTACATTATTTATTTATGACAATTTTTGCATATATCTATGGGTACAGTTAATTTTAAATACAATTTGCTGAATCTGGTTTAGAAATTCTAGTATATTGTTGACATTTCTACACAAAGTTTGAATTATGACAGTGACAGTACAGTTGACATCTTTGATTGCATCTTGGTTTATATATTACATGAAACTATTAAAATGTAAGTAAAACTATTTATTAGATTAGTAGAATAAGCAGAATTAGGCGAGAGGTCGTTTGCTGGCCACAGCAGATTTTTATTAAGTATTGTGGGCTTGTTAATACAATTTTGTCTAAATGAAAATTCTTTTAAAATATTTCATTTATATTCGAACAAGAAGTCTATTATTAAATTAATAATAAAATTATTCGTAAAAAAATACAAAAATATTTAAATTTGTATTTATATTTCATATAACTATAATACTTTATTAAAGGTTTATACTAAATCTTAACAAATTAATTAACTTACCAGTGAAACATAGACCCGTGAAACTTACCTGCTAAACTTACCCGTGAAACCTTGACCCGTGAAACTTACCAGTGAAACCTAGACCCGTGAAACGTCACCCGTGAAACTTACCCGTGAAACTTACCCGTGAAACTTACCCGTGAAACCTTGACCCGTGAAACTTACCAGTGAAACCTAGACCTGTGAAACGTCACCCGTGAAACTTACCCGTGAAACTTACCCGTGAAACCTTGACCCGTGAAACTTACCAGTGAAACCTAGACCCGTGAAACGTCACCCGTAAAACTTACCCGTGAAACTTACCCGTGAAACTTACCCGTGAAACCTTGACCCGTGAAACTTACCAGTGAAACCTAGACCCGTGAAACGTCACCCGTGAAACTTACCCGTAAAACTTACCCGTGAAACCTTGACCCGTGAAACTTACCAGTGAAACCTAGACCCGTGAAACGTCACCCGTGAAACATACCCGTGAAACTTACCCGTGAAACTTACCCGTGAAACCTTGACCCGTGAAACTTACCAGTGAAACCTAGACCAGTGAAACCTAGACCCGTGAAACGTCACCCGTGAAACATACCCGTGAAACTTACCCGTGAAACTTACCCGTGAAACCTTGACCCGTGAAACTTACCAGTGAAACCTAGACCCGTGAAACGTCACCCGTGAAACATACCCGTGAAACTTACCCGTGAAACTTACCCGTGAAACCTTGACCCGTGAAACTTACCAGTGAAACCTAGACCCGTAAAACGTCACCCGTGAAACATACCCGTGAAACTTACCCGTGAAACTTACCCGTGAAACCTAGACCCGTGAAACGTCACCCGTGAAACATACCCGTGAAACTTACCCGTGAAACTTACCCGTGAAACCTTGACCCGTGAAACTTACCAGTGAAACCTAGACCAGTGAAACCTAGACCCGTGAAACGTCACCCGTGAAACATACCCGTGAAACTTACCCGTGAAACTTACCCGTGAAACCTTGACCCGTGAAACTTACCAGTGAAACCTAGACCCGTGAAACGTCACCCGTGAAACATACCCGTGAAACTTACCCGTGAAACATACCCGTGAAACTTACCCGTGAAACTTACCCGTAAAACCTTGACCCGTGAAACTTACCAGTGAAACCTAGACCCGTGAAACGTCACCCGTGAAACTTACCCGTGAAACCTTGACCCGTGAAACTTACCAGTGAAACCTAGACCCGTGAAACGTCACCCGTGAAACTTACCCGTGAAACTTACCCGTGAAACTTACCCGTGAAACTTACCCGTGAAACTTACCCGTGAAACTTACCCGTGAAACTTACCCGTGAAACTTACCACTGAAACCTAGACCCGTGAAACGTCACCCGTGAAACTTACCCGTGAAACTTACCCGTGAAACTTACCCGTGAAACTTACCCGTGAAACTTACCCGTGAAACCTTGACCCGTTAAACTTACCAGTGAAACCTAGACCCGTTAAACGTCACCCGTGAAACATACCCGTGACACTTACCCGTGAAACTTACCCGTGAAACCTTGACCCGTGAAACTTACTAGTGAAACCTAGACCCGTGAAACGTCACCCGTAAAACTTACCGGTGAAACTTACCCGTAAAACTTACCCGTGAAACTTACCCGTGAAACCTTGACCCGTGAAACTTACCAGTGAAACGTAGACCCGTGAAACGTCACCCGTGAAACTTACCCGTGAAACTTACCCGTGAAACTTACCCGTGAAACTTACCCGTGAAACTTACCCGTGAAACTTACCCGTGAAACCTTGACCCGTGAAACTTACCAGTGAAACCTAGACCCGTGAAACGTCACCCGTGAAACTTACCCGTGAAACTTACCCGTGAAACTTACCCGTGAAACCTTGACCCGTGAAACTTATCAGTGAAACCTAGACCCGTGAAACGTCACCCGTGAAACTTACTTGTGAAACTTACCCGTGAAACCTTGACCCGTGAAACTTACCAGTGAAACCTAGACCCGTGAAACGTCACCCGTGAAACTTACCCGTGAAACTAACCAGTGAAACCTTGACCCGTGAAACTTACCAGTGAAACCTAGACCCATGAAACGTCACCCGTGAAACTTACCCGTGAAACTTACCCGTGAAACCTTGACCCGTGAAACTTACCAGTGAAACCTAGACCCGTGAAACGTCACCCGTGAAACTTACCCGTGAAACTTACCCGTGAAACCTTGACCCGTGAAACTTACCAGTGAAACCTAGACCCGTGAAACGTCACCCGTGAAACTTACCCGTGAAACTTACCCGTGAAACTTACCCGTGAAACCTTGACCCGTGAAACTTACCAGTGAAACCTAGACCCGTGAAACGTCACCCGTGAAACTTACCCGTGAAACGTCACCCGTGAAACTTACCCGTGAAACTTACCCGTGAAACCTTAACCCGTGAAACTTACCAGTGAAACCTAGACCCGTGAAACTTACCCGTGAAACTTACCCGTGAAACTTACCCGTGAAACTTACCCGTGAAACTTACCCGTGAAACTTACCCGTGAAACCTTGACCCGTGAAACTTACCAGTGAAACTTACCAGTGAAACCTAGACCCGTGAAAGGTCACCAGTGAAAATTACCCGTGAAACTTACCCGTGAAACTTACCTGTGAAACCTTGACCCGTGAAACTTACCAGTGAAACCTAGACCCGTGAAACGTCACCCGTGAAACTTACCCGTAAAACTTACCCGTGAAACTTACCCGTGAAACCTTGACCCGTGAAACTTACAAGTGAAACCTAGACCCGTGAAACGTCACCCGTGAAACATACCCGTGAAACTTACCCGTGAAACTTACCCGTGAAACCTTGACCCGTGAAACTTACCAGTGAAACCTAGACCCGTAAAACGTCACCCGTGAAACATACCCGTGAAACTTACCCGTGAAACTTACCCGTGAAACCTTGACCCGTGAAACTTACCAGTGAAACCTAGACCCGTGAAACATCACCCATGAAACATACTCGTGAAACTTACCCGTGAAACTTACCCGTGAAACCTTGACCCGTGAAACTTACCAGTGAAACCTAGACTCGTGAAACGTCACCTGTAAAACATACCCGTAAAACTTACCCGTGAAACTTACCCGTGAAACCTTGCCCCGTGAAACTTTCCAGTGAAAGCTAGACCCGTGAAACGTCACCCGTGAAACATACCCGTGAAACTTACCCGTGAAACTTACCCGTGAAACCTTGACCCGTGAAACTTACCAGTGAAACCTAGATCCGTGAAACATCACCCATGAAACATACCCGTGAAACTTACCCGTGAAACTTACCCGTGAAACTTACCCGTGAAACCTTGACCCGTGAAACTTACCAGTGAAACCTAGACCCGTGAAACGTCACCTGTAAAACATACCCGTAAAACTTACCCGTGAAGCTTACCCGTGAAACCTTGACCCGTGAAACTTTCCAGTGAAACCTAGACCCGTGAAACGTCACCCGTGAAACATACCCGTGAAACTTACCCGTGAAACTTACCCGTGAAACTTACCCGTGAAACCTTGACCCGTGAAACTTACCAGTGAAACCTAGACCCGTGAAACGTCACCCGTGAAACTTACCCGTGAAACTTACCCGTGAAACCTTGACCCGTGAAACTTACCAGTGAAACCTAGACCCGTGAAACGTCACCCGTGAAACGTACACGTGAAACTTACCCGTGAAACTTACTCGTAAAACCTTGACCCGTGAAACTTACCAGTGAAACCTAGACCCGTGAAACGTCACCCGTGAAACATACCCGTGAAACTTACCCGTGAAACTTACCCATGAAACCTTGACCCGTGAAACTTACCAGTGAAACCAAGACCCGTGAAACGTCACCCGTGAAACATACCCGTGAAACTTACCCGTAAAACTTACCCGTGAAACTTACCCGTGAAAATTACCCATGAAACCTTGACCCGTGAAACTTACCAGTGAAACCAAGACCCGTGAAAGGTCACCCGTGAAACTTACCCGTGAAACTTACCCGTGAAACTTACCCGTGAAACCTTGACCCGTGAAACTTACCAGTAAAACCTAGACCCGTGAAACGTCACCCGTGAAACTTACCCGTAAAACTTACCCGTGAAACTTACCCGTGAAACCTTGACCCGTGAAACTTACCAGTGAAACCTTGACCCGTGAAACTTACCAGTGAAACCTAGACCAGTGAAACGTCACCCGTGAAACATACCCGTGAAACTTACCCGTGAAACTTACCCGTGAAACCTTGACCCGTGAAACTTACCAGTGAAACCTAGACCCGTGAAACGTCACCCGTGAAACATACCTGTAAAACTTACCCGTGAAACTTACCCGTGAAACCTTGACCCGTAAAACTTACCAGTGAAACCTAGACCCGTGAAACGTCACCCGTAAAACATACCCGTGAAACTTACCCGTGAAACTTACCCGTGAAACCTTGACCCGTGAAACTTACCAGTGAAACCTAGACCCGTGAAACATCACCCATGAAACATACCCGTGAAACTTACCCGTGAAACTTACCCCTGAAACCTAGACCCGTGAAACTTACCAGTGAAACCTAGACCCGTGAAACGTCGCCTGTAAAACATACCCGTAAAACTTACCCGTGAAACTTACCCGTGAGACCTTGACCCGTAAAACTTTCCAGTGAAACCTAGACCCGTGAAACGTCACCCGTGAAACATACCCGTGAAACTTACCCGTGACACCTTGACCCGTGAAACTTACCAGTGAAACCTAGACCCGTGAAACGTCACCCTTGAAACTTACCCGTAAAACTTACCCGTGAAACTTACCCGTGAAACCTTGACCCGTGAAACTTACCAGTGAAACCTAGGCCCGTGAAACGTCACCCGTGAAACATACCCGTGAAACTTACCCGTGAAACTTACCCGTAAAACCTTGACCCGTGAAACTTACGAGTGAAACCTAGACCCGTGAAACGTCACCCGTGAAACTTCACCCGTGAAACATATCCGTGAAACTTACCCGTAAAACTTACCCGTGAAACCTTGACCCGTGAAACTTACCAGTGAAACCTAGACCCGTGAAACGTCACCCGTGAAACATACCCGTGAAACTTACCCGTGAAACTTACCCGTGAAACCTTGACCCGTGAAACTTACTAGTGAAACCTAGACCCGTGAAACGTCACCCGTGAAACATACCCGTGAAACTTACCAGTGAAACTTACCCGTGAAACCTTGACCCGTGAAACTTACCAGTGAAACCTAGACCCGTGAAACGTCACCTGTAAAACATACCCGTAAAACTTACCCGTGAAACTTACCCGTGAATCCTTGACCCGTGAAACTTTCCAGTGAAACCTAGACCCGTGAAACGTCACCCGTGAAACTTACCCGTAAAACTTACCCGTGAAACTTACCCGTGAAACCTTGACCCGTGAAACTTACCAGTGAAACCTAGACCCGTGAAACGTCACCCGTGAAACATACCCGTGAAACTTACCCGTGAAACTTACCCGTGAAACGTCACCTGTAAAACATACCCGTAAAACTTACCCGTAAAACCTTGACCCGTGAAACTTACCAGTGAAACTTAGACCCGTGAAACGTCACCCGTGAAACATACCCGTGAAACTTACCCGTGAAACTTACCCGTAAAACTTACCCGTGAAACCTTGACCCGTGAAACTTATCAGTGAAACCTAGACCCGTGAAACGTCACCCGTGAAACATACCCGTGAAACTTACCCGTGAAACTTACCCGTAAAACCTTGACCCGTGAAACTTACCAGTGAAACCTAGACCCGTGAAACGTCACCCGTGAAACATACCCGTGAAACTTACCCGTGAAACTTACCCTGAAACCTTGACCCGTGAAACTTACCAGTGAAACCTAGACCCGTGAAACGTCACCCGTGAAACATACCCGTGAAACTTACCTGTGAAACTTACCCGTGAAACCTTGACCCGTGAAACTTACCAGTGAAACCTAGACCCGTGAAACGTCACCCGTGAAACATACCCGTGAAACTTACCCGTGAAACTTACCCGTGAAACCTTGACCTGTGAAACTTACTAGTGAAACCTAGACCCGTGAAACGTCACCCGTGAAACATACCCGTGAAACTTACCCGTGAAACTTACAAGTGAAACCTTGACCCGTGAAACTTACCAGTGAAACCTAGACCCGTGAAACGTCACCCGTGAAACATACCCGTGAAACTTACCCGTGAAACTTACCCGTAAAACCTTGACCCGTGAAACTTACCAGTGAAACCTAGACCCGTAAAACATCACCCATGAAACATACCCGTGAAACTTACCCGTGAATCTTACCCGTGAAACCTTGACCCGTGAAACTTACCAGTGAAACCTAGACACGTGAAACGTCACCTGTAAAACATACCCGTAAAACTTACCCGTGAAACTTACCCGTGAATCCTTGACCCGTGAAACTTTCCAGTGAAACCTAGACCCGTGAAACGTCACCCGTGAAACTTACCCGTAAAACTTACCCGTGAAACTTACCCGTGAAACCTTGACCCGTGAAACTTACCAGTGAAACCTAGATCCGTGAAACGTCACCCGTGAAACATACCCGTGAAACTTACCCGTGAAACTTACCCGTGAAACGTCACCTGTAAAACATACCCGTAAAACTTACCCGTGAAACTTACCCGTGAAACCTTGACCCGTTAAACTTACCAGTGAAACCAAGACCCGTGAAACGTCATCCGTGAAACATACCCGTGAAACTTACCCGTGAAACTTACCCGTGAAACCTTGACCCGTGAAACTTACCAGTGAAACCTAGACCCGTGAAACGTCACCCGTGAAACATACCCGTGAAACTTACCAGTGAAACCTAGACCCGTGAAACGTCACCCGTGAAACTTACCCGTGAAACTTACCCGTGAAACCTTGACCCGTGAAACTTACCAGTAAAACCTAGACCCGTGAAACATCACCCATGAAACATACCCGTGAAACTTACCCGTGAAACTTACCCGTGAAACCTTGACCCGTGAAACTTACCAGTGAAACCTAGACCCGTGAAACGTCACCTGTAAAACATACCCGTAAAACTTACCCGTGAAACTTACCCGTGAAACTTACCCGTGAAACGTCACCTGTAAAACATACCCGTAAAACTTACCCGTGAAACTTACCCGTGAAACCTTGACCCGTGAAACTTACCAGTGAAACCAAGACCCGTGAAACGTCATCCGTGAAACATACCCGTGAAACTTACCCGTGAAACTTACCCGTGAAACCTTGACCCGTGAAACTTACCAGTGAAACCTAGACCCGTGAAACGTCACCCGTGAAACATACCCGTGAAACTTACCAGTGAAACCTAGACCCGTGAAACGTCACCCGTGAAACTTACCCGTAAAACTTACCCGTGAAACTTACCCGTGAAACCTTGACCCGTGAAACTTACCAGTGAAACCTAGAACCGTGAAACTTACGCGTAAAACTTACCCGTGAAACTTACCCGTAAAACCTTGACCCGTGTAACTTACCAGTGAAACCTAGACCCGTGAAACGTCACCCGTGAAACATACCCGTGAAACTTACCCATGAAACTTACCCGTAAAACTTACCCGTGAAACCTTGACCCGTGAAACTTACCAGTGAAACCTAGACCCGTGAAACGTCACCCGTGAAACATACCCGTGAAACTTACCCGTGAAACTTACCCGTAAAACCTTGACCCGTGAAACTTACCAGTGAAACCTAGACCCGTGAAACGTCACCCGTGAAACATACCCGTGAAACTTACCCGTGAAACTTACCCGTGAAACCTTGACCCGTGAAACTTACCAGTGAAACCTAGACCCGTGAAACGTCACCCGTGAAACATACCCGTGAAACTTACCCGTGAAACTTACACGTGAAACCTTGACCCGTGAAACTTACCAGTGAAACCTAGACCCGTGAAACGTCACCCGTGAAACATACCCGTGAAACTTACCCGTGAAACTTACCCGTGAAACCTTGACCCGTGAAACTTACTAGTGAAACCTAGACCCGTGAAACGTCACCCGTGAAACATACCCGTGAAACTTACCCGTGAAACTTACCCGTGAAACCTTGACCCGTGAAACTTACTAGTGAAACCTAGACCCGTGAAACGTCACCCGTGAAACATACCCGTGAAACTTACCCGTGAAACTTACCCGTAAAACCTTGACCCGTGAAACTTACCAGTGAAACCTAGACCCGTGAAACATCACCCATGAAACATACCCGTGAAACTTACCCGTGAATCTTACCCGTGAAACCTTGACCCGTGAAACTTACCAGTGAAACCTAGACCCGTGAAACGTCACCTGTAAAACATACCCGTAAAACTTACCCGTGAAACTTACCCGTGAATCCTTGACCCGTGAAACTTTCCAGTGAAACCTAGACCCGTGAAACGTCACCCGTGAAACTTACCCGTAAAACTTACCCGTGAAACTTACCCGTGAAACCTTGACCCGTGAAACTTACCAGTGAAACCTAGACCCGTGAAACGTCACCCGTGAAACATACCCGTAAAACTTACCCGTGAAACTTACCTGTGAAACGTCACCTGTAAAACATACCCGTAAAACTTACCCGTGAAACTTACCCGTGAAACCTTGACCCGTGAAACTTACCAGTGAAACCAAGACCCGTGAAACGTCATCCGTGAAACATACCCGTGAAACTAACCCGTGAAACTTACCCGTGAAACCTTGACCCGTGAAACTTACCAGTGAAACCTAGACCCGTGAAACGTCACCCGTGAAACATACCCGTGAAACTTACCAGTGAAACCTAGACCCGTGAAACGTCACCCGTGAAACATACCCGTGAAACTTACCCGTGAAACCTTGACCCGTGAAACTTTCCAGTGAAACCTAGACCCGTGAAACGTCACCCGTGAAACTTACCCGTAAAACTTACCCGTGAAACTTACCCGTGAAACCTTGACCCGTGAAACTTACCAGTGAAACCTAGACCCGTGAAACGTCACCCGTGAAACATACCCGTGAAACTTACCCGTGAAACTTACCCGTGAAACGTCACCTGTAAAACATACCCGTAAAACTTACCCGTAAAACCTTGACCCGTGAAACTTACCAGTGAAACTTAGACCCGTGAAACGTCACCCGTGAAACATACCCGTGAAACTTACCCGTGAAACTTACCCGTAAAACTTACCCGTGAAACCTTGACCCGTGAAACTTATCAGTGAAACCTAGACCCGTGAAACGTCACCCGTGAAACATACCCGTGAAACTTACCCGTGAAACTTACCCGTAAAACCTTGACCCGTGAAACTTACCAGTGAAACCTAGACCCGTGAAACGTCACCCGTGAAACATACCCGTGAAACTTACCCGTGAAACTTACCCTGAAACCTTGACCCGTGAAACTTACCAGTGAAACCTAGACCCGTGAAACGTCACCCGTGAAACATACCCGTGAAACTTACCTGTGAAACTTACCCGTGAAACCTTGACCCGTGAAACTTACCAGTGAAACCTAGACCCGTGAAACGTCACCCGTGAAACATACCCGTGAAACTTACCCGTGAAACTTACCCGTGAAACCTTGACCTGTGAAACTTACTAGTGAAACCTAGACCCGTGAAACGTCACCCGTGAAACATACCCGTGAAACTTACCCGTGAAACTTACAAGTGAAACCTTGACCCGTGAAACTTACCAGTGAAACCTAGACCCGTGAAACGTCACCCGTGAAACATACCCGTGAAACTTACCCGTGAAACTTACCCGTAAAACCTTGACCCGTGAAACTTACCAGTGAAACCTAGACCCGTAAAACATCACCCATGAAACATACCCGTGAAACTTACCCGTGAATCTTACCCGTGAAACCTTGACCCGTGAAACTTACCAGTGAAACCTAGACACGTGAAACGTCACCTGTAAAACATACCCGTAAAACTTACCCGTGAAACTTACCCGTGAATCCTTGACCCGTGAAACTTTCCAGTGAAACCTAGACCCGTGAAACGTCACCCGTGAAACTTACCCGTAAAACTTACCCGTGAAACTTACCCGTGAAACCTTGACCCGTGAAACTTACCAGTGAAACCTAGATCCGTGAAACGTCACCCGTGAAACATACCCGTGAAACTTACCCGTGAAACTTACCCGTGAAACGTCACCTGTAAAACATACCCGTAAAACTTACCCGTGAAACTTACCCGTGAAACCTTGACCCGTTAAACTTACCAGTGAAACCAAGACCCGTGAAACGTCATCCGTGAAACATACCCGTGAAACTTACCCGTGAAACTTACCCGTGAAACCTTGACCCGTGAAACTTACCAGTGAAACCTAGACCCGTGAAACGTCACCCGTGAAACATACCCGTGAAACTTACCAGTGAAACCTAGACCCGTGAAACGTCACCCGTGAAACTTACCCGTGAAACTTACCCGTGAAACCTTGACCCGTGAAACTTACCAGTAAAACCTAGACCCGTGAAACATCACCCATGAAACATACCCGTGAAACTTACCCGTGAAACTTACCCGTGAAACCTTGACCCGTGAAACTTACCAGTGAAACCTAGACCCGTGAAACGTCACCTGTAAAACATACCCGTAAAACTTACCCGTGAAACTTACCCGTGAAACTTACCCGTGAAACGTCACCTGTAAAACATACCCGTAAAACTTACCCGTGAAACTTACCCGTGAAACCTTGACCCGTGAAACTTACCAGTGAAACCAAGACCCGTGAAACGTCATCCGTGAAACATACCCGTGAAACTTACCCGTGAAACTTACCCGTGAAACCTTGACCCGTGAAACTTACCAGTGAAACCTAGACCCGTGAAACGTCACCCGTGAAACATACCCGTGAAACTTACCAGTGAAACCTAGACCCGTGAAACGTCACCCGTGAAACTTACCCGTAAAACTTACCCGTGAAACTTACCCGTGAAACCTTGACCCGTGAAACTTACCAGTGAAACCTAGAACCGTGAAACTTACGCGTAAAACTTACCCGTGAAACTTACCCGTAAAACCTTGACCCGTGTAACTTACCAGTGAAACCTAGACCCGTGAAACGTCACCCGTGAAACATACCCGTGAAACTTACCCATGAAACTTACCCGTAAAACTTACCCGTGAAACCTTGACCCGTGAAACTTACCAGTGAAACCTAGACCCGTGAAACGTCACCCGTGAAACATACCCGTGAAACTTACCCGTGAAACTTACCCGTAAAACCTTGACCCGTGAAACTTACCAGTGAAACCTAGACCCGTGAAACGTCACCCGTGAAACATACCCGTGAAACTTACCCGTGAAACTTACCCGTGAAACCTTGACCCGTGAAACTTACCAGTGAAACCTAGACCCGTGAAACGTCACCCGTGAAACATACCCGTGAAACTTACCCGTGAAACTTACACGTGAAACCTTGACCCGTGAAACTTACCAGTGAAACCTAGACCCGTGAAACGTCACCCGTGAAACATACCCGTGAAACTTACCCGTGAAACTTACCCGTGAAACCTTGACCCGTGAAACTTACTAGTGAAACCTAGACCCGTGAAACGTCACCCGTGAAACATACCCGTGAAACTTACCCGTGAAACTTACCCGTGAAACCTTGACCCGTGAAACTTACTAGTGAAACCTAGACCCGTGAAACGTCACCCGTGAAACATACCCGTGAAACTTACCCGTGAAACTTACCCGTAAAACCTTGACCCGTGAAACTTACCAGTGAAACCTAGACCCGTGAAACATCACCCATGAAACATACCCGTGAAACTTACCCGTGAATCTTACCCGTGAAACCTTGACCCGTGAAACTTACCAGTGAAACCTAGACCCGTGAAACGTCACCTGTAAAACATACCCGTACAACTTACCCGTGAAACTTACCCGTGAATCCTTGACCCGTGAAACTTTCCAGTGAAACCTAGACCCGTGAAACGTCACCCGTGAAACTTACCCGTAAAACTTACCCGTGAAACTTACCCGTGAAACCTTGACCCGTGAAACTTACCAGTGAAACCTAGACCCGTGAAACGTCACCCGTGAAACATACCCGTAAAACTTACCCGTGAAACTTACCTGTGAAACGTCACCTGTAAAACATACCCGTAAAACTTACCCGTGAAACTTACCCGTGAAACCTTGACCCGTGAAACTTACCAGTGAAACCAAGACCCGTGAAACGTCATCCGTGAAACATACCCGTGAAACTAACCCGTGAAACTTACCCGTGAAACCTTGACCCGTGAAACTTACCAGTGAAACCTAGACCCGTGAAACGTCACCCGTGAAACATACCCGTGAAACTTACCAGTGAAACCTAGACCCGTGAAACGTCACCCGTGAAACATACCCGTGAAACTTACCCGTGAAACCTTGACCCGTGAAACTTACCAGTGAAACCAAGACCCGTGAAACGTCACCCGTGAAACATACCCGTGAAACTTACCCGTGAAACTTACCCGTGAAACGTCACCTGTAAAACATACCCGTAAAACTTACCCGTGAAACTTACCCGTGAAACCTTGACCCGTGAAACTTACCAGTGAAACCAAGACCCGTGAAACGTCATCCGTGAAACATACCCGTGAAACTTACCCGTGAAACTTACCCGTGAAACCTTGACCCGTGAAACCTTCCAGTGAAACCTAGACCCGTGAAACGTCACCCGTGAAACATACCCGTGAAACTTACCCGTGAAACTTACCCGTGAAACCTTGACCCGTGAAACTTACCAGTGAAACCTAGACCCGTGAAACGTCACCCGTGAAACATACCCGTGAAACTTACCCGTGAAACTTACCCGTGAAACCTTGACCCGTGAAACTTACCAGTGAAACCTAGACCCGTGAAACGTCACCCGTGAAACATACCCGTGAAACTTACCCGTGAAACTTACCCGTGAAACCTTGACCCGTGAAACTTACTAGTGAAACCTAGACCCGTGAAACGTCACCCGTGAAACATACCCGTGAAACTTACCCGTGAAACTTACCCGTGAAACCTTGACCCGTGAAACTTACTAGTGAAACCTAGACCCGTGAAACGTCACCCGTGAAACATACCCGTGAAACTTACCCGTGAAACTTACCCGTAAAACCTTGACCCGTGAAACTTACCAGTGAAACCTAGACCCGTGAAACATCACCCATGAAACATACCCGTGAAACTTACCCGTGAATCTTACCCGTGAAACCTTGACCCGTGAAACTTACCAGTGAAACCTAGACCCGTGAAACGTCACCTGTAAAACATACCCGTAAAACTTACCCGTGAAACTTACCCGTGAATCCTTGACCCGTGAAACTTTCCAGTGAAACCTAGACCCGTGAAACGTCACCCGTGAAACTTACCCGTAAAACTTACCCGTGAAACTTACCCGTGAAACCTTGACCCGTGAAACTTACCAG
Source organism: Agonum fuliginosum (assembly GCA_947534325.1). NCBI lineage: Eukaryota > Metazoa > Arthropoda > Insecta > Coleoptera > Carabidae > Agonum > Agonum fuliginosum. The sequence continues at coordinate 26,714,825 of OX384036.1, forward strand.
TGAAACCTAGACCCGTGAAACGTCACCCGTGAAACATACCCGTGAAACTTACCCGTGAAACTTACCCGTGAAACGTCACCTGTAAAACATACCCGTAAAACTTACCCGTGAAACTTACCCGTGAAACCTTGACCCGTGAAACTTACCAGTGAAACCAAGACCCGTGAAACGTCATCCGTGAAACATACCCGTGAAACTTACCCGTGAAACTTACCCGTGAAACCTTGACCTGTGAAACTTACCAGTGAAACCTAGACCCGTGAAACGTCACCCGTGAAACATACCCGTGAAACTTACCAGTGAAACCTGGACCCGTGAAACGTCACCCGTGAAACTTACCCGTGAAACTTACCCGTGAAACCTTGACCCGTGAAACTTACCAGTAAAACCTAGACCCGTGAAACATCACCCATGAAACATACCCGTGAAACTTACCCGTGAAACTTACCCGTGAAACCTTGACCCGTGAAACTTACCAGTGAAACCTAGACCCGTGAAACGTCACCTGTAAAACATACCCGTAAAACTTACCCGTGAAACTTACCCGTGAAACCTTGATCCGTGAAACTTTCCAGTGAAACCTAGACCCGTGAAACGTCACCCGTGAAACATACCCGTGAAACTTACTCGTGAAACTTACCCGTGAAACCTTGACCCGTGAAACTTACCAGTGAAACCTAGACCCGTGAAACTTACCCGTAAAACTTACCCGTGAAACTTACCCGTGAAACCTTGACCCGTGAAACTTACCAGTGAAACCTAGACCCGTGAAACGTCACCCGTGAAACATACCCGTGAAACTTACCCGTGAAACCTTGCCCCGTGAAACTTACCAGTGAAACCAAGACCCGTGAAACGTCACCCGTGAAACATACCCGTGAAACTTACCCGTGAAACTTACCCGTGAAACCTTGACCCGTGAAACTTACCAGTGAAACCAAGACCCGTGAAACGTCATCCGTGAAACATACCCGTGAAACTTACCCGTGAAACTTACCCGTGAAACCTTGACCCGTGAAACTTACCAGTGAAACCTAGACCCGTGAAACGTCACCCGTGAAACATACCCGTGAAACTTACCAGTGAAACCTAGACCCGTGAAACGTCACCCGTGAAACTTACCCGTGAAACTTACCCGTGAAACCTTGACCCGTGAAACTTACCAGTAAAACCTAGACCCGTGAAACATCACCCATGAAACATACCCGTGAAACTTACCCGTGAAACTTACCAGTGAAACCTAGACCCGTGAAACGTCACCTGTAAAACATACCCGTAAAACTTACCCGTGAAACTTACCCGTGAATCCTTGACCCGTGAAACTTTCCAGTGAAACCTAGACCCGTGAAACGTCACCCGTGAAACTTACCCGTAAAACTTACCCGTGAAACTTACCCGTGAAACCTTGACCCGTGAAACTTACCAGTGAAACCTAGATCCGTGAAACGTCACCCGTGAAACATACTCGTGAAACTTACCCGTGAAACTTACCCGTGAAACGTCATCTGTAAAACATACCCGTAAAACTTACCCGTGAAACTTACCCGTGAAACCTTGACCCGTTAAACTTACCAGTGAAACCAAGACCCGTGAAACGTCATCCGTGAAACATACCCGTGAAACTTACCCGTGAAACTTACCCGTGAAACCTTGACCCGTGAAACTTACCAGTGAAACCTAGACCCGTGAAACGTCACCTGTAAAACTTACCCGTGAAACTTACCCGTGAAACATACCCGTGAAACTTACCCGTGAAACTTACCCGTGAAACCTTGACCCGTGAAACTTACCAGTGAAACCTAGACCCGTGAAACTTACCAGTGAAACCTAGACCCGTGAAACGTCACCCGTGAAACTTACCCGTAAAACTTACCCGTGAAACTTACCCGTGAAACCTTGACCCGTGAAACTTACCAGTGAAACCTAGACCCGTGAAACGTCACCCGTGAAACTTACGCGTAAAACTTACCCGTGAAACTTACCCGTAAAACCTTGACCCGTGAAACTTACCAGTGAAACTTAGACCCGTGAAACGTCACCCGTGAAACATACCCGTGAAACTTACCCGTGAAACTTACCCGTAAAACTTACCCGTGAAACCTTGACCCGTGAAACTTACCAGTGAAACCTAGACCCGTGAAACGTCACCCGTGAAACATACCCGTGAAACTTACCCGTGAAACTTACCCGTAAAACCTTGACCCGTGAAACTTACCAGTGAAACCTAGACCCGTGAAACGTCACCCGTGAAACATACCTGTGAAACTTACCCGTGAAACTTACCCGTGAAACCTTGACCCGTGAAACTTACCAGTGAAACCTAGACCCGTGAAACGTCACCCGTGAAACATACCCGTGAAACTTACCCGTGAAACTTACCCGTGAAACCTTGACCCGTGAAACTTACCAGTGAAACCTAGACCCGTGAAACGTCACCCGTGAAACATACACGTGAAACTTACCCGTGAAACTTACCCGTAAAACCTTGACCCGTGAAACTTACCAGTGAAACCTAGACCCGTGAAACATCACCCATGAAACATACCCGTGAAACTTACCCGTGAATCTTACCCGTGAAACCTTGACCCGTGAAACTTACCAGTGAAACCTAGACCCGTGAAACGTCACCTGTAAAACATACCCGTAAAACTTACCCGTGAAACTTACCCGTGAATCCTTGACCCGTGAAACTTTCCAGTGAAACCTAGACCCGTGAAACGTCACCCGTGAAACTTACCCGTAAAACTTACCCGTGAAACTTACCCGTGAAACCTTGACCCGTGAAACTTACCAGTGAAACCTAGATCCGTGAAACGTCACCCGTGAAACATACTCGTGAAACTTACCCGTGAAACTTACCCGTGAAACTTACCCGTGAAACGTCACCTGTAAAACATACCCGTAAAACTTACCCGTGAAACTTACCCGTGAAACCTTGACCCGTTAAACTTACCAGTGAAACCAAGACCCGTGAAACGTCATCCGTGAAACATACCCGTGAAACTTACCCGTGAAACCTTGACCCGTGAAACTTACCAGTGAAACCTAGACCCGTGAAACGTCACCCGTGAAACTTACCCGTGAAACTTACCCGTGAAACTTACCCGTGAAACCTTGACCCGTGAAACTTACCAGTGAAACCTAGACCCGTGAAACGTCACCTGTAAAACATACCCGTAAAACTTACCCGTGAAACTTACCCGTGAAACTTACCCGTGAAACCTTGATCCGTGAAACTTTCCAGTGAAACCTAGACCCGTGAAACGTCACCCGTGAAACATACCCGTGAAACTTACCCGTGAAACTTACCCGTGAAACTTACCCGTGAAACCTTGACCCGTGAAACTTACCAGTGAAACCTAGACCCGTAAAACATCACCCATGAAACATACCCGTGAAACTTACCCGTGAAACTTACCCGTGAAACCTTGACCCGTGAAACTTACCAGTGAAACCTAGACCCGTGAAACGTCACCTGTAAAACATACCCGTAAAACTTACCCGTGAAACTTACCCGTGAAACTTACCCGTGAAACCTTGATCCGTGAAACTTTCCAGTGAAACCTAGACCCGTGAAACGTCACCCGTGAAACATACCCGTGAAACTTACCCGTGAAACTTACCCGTGAAACCTTGACCCGTGAAACTTACCAGTGAAACCTAGACCCGTGAAACGTCACCCGTGAAACTTACCCGTAAAACTTACCCGTGAAACTTACCCGTGAAACCTTGACCCGTGAAACTTACCAGTGAAACCTAGACCCGTGAAACGTCACCCGTGAAACATACCCGTGAAACTTACCCGTGAAACCTTGACCCGTGAAACTTACCCGTGAAACCTTGATCCGTGAAACTTTCCAGTGAAACCTAGACCCGTGAAACGTCACCCGTGAAACATACCCGTGAAACTTACCCGTGAAACTTACCCGTGAAACCTTGACCCGTGAAACTTACCAGTGAAACCAAGACCCGTGAAACGTCACCCGTGAAACATACCCGTGAAACTTACCCGTGAATCCTTGACCCGTGAAACTTACCAGTGAAACCTAGACCCGTGAAACGTCACCCGTGAAACATACCCGTGAAACTTACCCGTGAAACTTACCAGTGAAACCTAGACCCGTGAAACGTCACCTGTAAAACATACCCGTAAAACTTACCCGTGAAACTTACCCGTGAATCCTTGACCCGTGAAACTTTCCAGTGAAACCTAGACCCGTGAAACGTCACCCGTGAAACTTACCCGTAAAACTTACCCGTGAAACTTACCCGTGAAACCTTGACCCGTGAAACTTACCAGTGAAACCTAGACCCGTGAAACGTCACCCGTGAAACATACCCGTGAAACTTACCCGTGAAACTTACCCGTGAAACGTCACCTGTAAAACATACCCGTAAAACTTACCCGTGAAACTTACCCGTGAAACCTTGACCCGTGAAACTTACCAGTGAAACCAAGACCCGTGAAACGTCATCCGTGAAACATACCCGTGAAACTTACCCGTGAAACTTACCCGTGAAACCTTGACCCGTAAAACTTACCAGTGAAACCTAGACCCGTGAAACGTCACCCGTGAAACATACCCGTGAAACTTACCAGTGAAACCTAGACCCGTGAAACGTCACCCGTGAAACTTACCCGTGAAACTTACCCGTGAAACTTACCCGTGAAACCTTGACCCGTGAAACTTACCAGTAAAACCTAGACCCGTGAAACATCACCCGTGAAACATACCCGTGAAACTTACTCGTGAAACTTACCCGTGAAACCTTGACCCGTGAAACTTACCAGTGAAACCTAGACCCGTGAAACGTCACCTGTAAAACATACCCGTAAAACTTACCCGTGAAACTTACCCGTGAAACTTACCCGTGAAACCATGATCCGTGAAACTTTCCAGTGAAACCTAGACCCGTGAAACGTCACCCGTGAAACATACCCGTGAAACTTACCCGTGAAACTTACCCGTGAAACCTTGATCCGTGAAACTTTCCAGTGAAACCTAGACCCGTGAAACGTCACCCGTGAAACATACCCGTGAAACTTACCCGTGAAACTTACCCGTGAAACCTTGACCCGTGAAACTTACCAGTGAAACCTAGACCCGTGAAACTTACCCGTAAAACTTACCCGTGAAACTTACCCGTAAAACCTTGACCCGTGAAACTTACCAGTGAAACTTAGACCCGTGAAACGTCACCCGTGAAACATACCCGTGAAACTTACCCGTGAAACTTACCCGTAAAACTTACCCGTGAAACCTTGACCCGTGAAACTTACCAGTGAAACCTAGACCCGTGAAACGTCACCCGTGAAACATACCCGTGAAACTTACCCGTGAAACTTACCCGTAAAACCTTGACCCGTGAAACTTACCAGTGAAACCTAGACCCGTGAAACGTCACCCGTGAAACATACCTGTGAAACTTACCCGTGAAACTTACCCGTGAAACCTTGACCCGTGAAACTTACCAGTGAAACCTAGACCCGTGAAACGTCACCCGTGAAACATACCCGTGAAACTTACCCGTAAAACTTACCCGTGAAACCTTGACCCGTGAAACTTACCAGTGAAACCTAGACCCGTGAAACGTCACCCGTGAAACATACACGTGAAACTTACCCGTGAAACTTACCCGTAAAACCTTAACCCGTGAAACTTACCAGTGAAACCTAGACCCGTGAAACATCACCCATGAAACATACCCGTGAAACTTACCCGTGAATCTTACCCGTGAAACCTTGACCCGTGAAACTTACCAGTGAAACCTAGACCCGTGAAACGTCACCTGTAAAACATACCCGTAAAACTTACCCGTGAAACTTACCCGTGAATCCTTGACCCGTGAAACTTTCCAGTGAAACCTAGACCCGTGAAACGTCACCCGTGAAACTTACCCGTAAAACTTACCCGTGAAACTTACCCGTGAAACCTTGACCCGTGAAACTTACCAGTGAAACCTAGATCCGTGAAACGTCACCCGTGAAACATACTCGTGAAACTTACCCGTGAAACTTACCCGTGAAACGTCACCTGTAAAACATACCCGTAAAACTTACCCGTGAAACTTACCCGTGAAACCTTGACCCGTTAAACTTACCAGTGAAACCAAGACCCGTGAAACGTCATCCGTGAAACATACCCGTGAAACTTACCCGTGAAACCTTGACCCGTGAAACTTACCAGTGAAACCTAGACCCGTGAAACGTCACCCGTGAAACTTACCCGTGAAACTTACCCGTGAAACTTACCCGTGAAACCTTGACCCGTGAAACTTACCAGTGAAACCTAGACCTGTGAAACGTCACCTGTAAAACATACCCGTAAAACTTACCCGTGAAACTTACCCGTGAAACTTACCCGTGAAACCTTGATCCGTGAAATTTTCCAGTGAAACCTAGACCCGTGAAACGTCACCCGTGAAACATACCCGTGAAACTTACCCGTGAAACTTACCCGTGAAACCTTGACCCGTGAAACTTACCAGTGAAACCTAGACCCGTGAAACATCACCCATGAAACATACCCGTGAAACTTACCCGTGAAACTTACCCGTGAAACCTTGACCCGTGAAACTTACCAGTGAAACCTAGACCCGTGAAACGTCACCTGTAAAACATACCCGTAAAACTTACCCGTGAAACTTACCCGTGAAACTTACCCGTGAAACCTTGATCCGTGAAACTTTCCAGTGAAACCTAGACCCGTGAAACGTCACCCGTGAAACATACCCGTGAAACTTACCCGTGAAACTTACCCGTGAAACCTTGACCCGTGAAACTTACCAGTGAAACCTAGACCCGTGAAACGTCACCCGTGAAACTTACCCGTAAAACTTACCCGTGAAACTTACCCGTGAAACCTTGACCCGTGAAACTTACCAGTGAAACCTAGACCCGTGAAACGTCACCCGTGAAACATACCCGTGAAACTTACCCGTGAAACCTTGACCCGTGAAACTTACCAGTGAAACCAAGACCCGTGAAACGTCACCCGTGAAACATACCCGTGAAACTTACCCGTGAAACTTACCCGTGAATCCTTGACCCGTGAAACTTACCAGTGAAACCTAGACCCGTGAAACGTCACCCGTGAAACATACCCGTGAAACTTACCCGTGAAACTTACCAGTGAAACCTAGACCCGTGAAACGTCACCTGTAAAACATACCCGTAAAACTTACCCGTGAAACTTACCCGTGAATCCTTGACCCGTGAAACTTTCCAGTGAAACCTAGACCCGTGAAACGTCACCCGTGAAACTTACCCGTAAAACTTACCCGTGAAACTTACCCGTGAAACCTTGACCCGTGAAACTTACCAGTGAAACCTAGACCCGTGAAACGTCACCCGTGAAACATACCCGTGAAACTTACCCGTGAAACTTACCCGTGAAACGTCACCTGTAAAACATACCCGTAAAACTTACCCGTGAAACTTACCCGTGAAACCTTGACCCGTGAAACTTACCAGTGAAACCAAGACCCGTGAAACGTCATCCGTGAAACATACCCGTGAAACTTACCCGTGAAACTTACCCGTGAAACCTTGACCCGTAAAACTTACCAGTGAAACCTAGACCCGTGAAACGTCACCCGTGAAACATACCCGTGAAACTTACCAGTGAAACCTAGACCCGTGAAACGTCACCCGTGAAACTTACCCGTGAAACTTACCCGTGAAACTTACCCGTGAAACCTTGACCCGTGAAACTTACCAGTAAAACCTAGACCCGTGAAACATCACCCATGAAACATACCCGTGAAACTTACTCGTGAAACTTACCCGTGAAACCTTGACCCGTGAAACTTACCAGTGAAACCTAGACCCGTGAAACGTCACCTGTAAAACATACCCGTAAAACTTACCCGTGAAACTTACCCGTGAAACTTACCCGTGAAACCATGATCCGTGAAACTTTCCAGTGAAACCTAGACCCGTGAAACGTCACCCGTGAAACATACCCGTGAAACTTACCCGTGAAACTTACCCGTGAAACCTTGATCCGTGAAACTTTCCAGTGAAACCTAGACCCGTGAAACGTCACCCGTGAAACATACCCGTGAAACTTACCCGTGAAACTTACCCGTGAAACCTTGACCCGTGAAACTTACCAGTGAAACCTAGACCCGTGAAACTTACCCGTAAAACTTAAACGTGAAACTTACCCGTGAAACCTTGACCCGTGAAACTTACCAGTGAAACCTAGACCCGTGAAACGTCACCCGTGAAACATACCCGTGAAACTTACCCGTTAAACCTTGCCCCGTGAAACTTACCAGTGAAACCAAGACCCGTGAAACGTCACCCGTGAAACATACCCGTGAAACTTACCCGTGAAACTTACCCGTGAAACGTCACCTGTAAAACATACCCGTAAAACTTACCCGTGAAACTTACCCGTGAAACCTTGACCCGTGAAACTTACCAGTGAAACCAAGACCCGTGAAACGTCATCCGTGAAACATACCCGTGAAACTTACCCGTGAAACTTACCCGTGAAACCTTGACCCGTGAAACTTACCAGTGAAACCTAGACCCGTGAAACGTCACCCGTGAAACATACCCGTGAAACTTACCAGTGAAACCTAGACCCGTGAAACGTCACCCGTGAAACTTACCCGTGAAACTTACCCGTGAAACCTTGACCCGTGAAACTTACCAGTAAAACCTAGACCCGTGAAACATCACCCATGAAACATACCCGTGAAACTTACCCGTGAAACTTACCCGTGAAACCTTGACCCGTGAAACTTACCAGTGAAACCTAGACCCGTGAAACGTCACCTGTAAAACATACCCGTAAAACTTACCCGTGAAACTTACCCGTGAAACTTACCCGTGAAACCTTGATCCGTGAAACTTTCAAGTGAAACCTAGACCCGTGAAACGTCACCCGTGAAACATACCCGTGAAACTTACCCGTGAAACCTTGACCCGTGAAACTTACCAGTGAAACCTAGACCCGTGAAACTTACCAGTGAAACCTAGACCCGTGAAACGTCACCCGTGAAACTTACGCGTAAAACTTACCCGTGAAACTTACCCGTAAAACCTTGACCCGTGAAACTTACCAGTGTAACTTAGACCCGTGAAACGTCACCCGTGAAACATACCCGTGAAACTTACCCGTGAAACTTACCCGTAAAACTTACCCGTGAAACGTTGACCCGTGAAACTTACCAGTGAAACCTAGACCCGTGAAACGTCACCCGTGAAACATACCCGTGAAACTTACCCGTGAAACTTACCCGTAAAACCTTGACCCGTGAAACTTACCAGTGAAACCTAGACCCGTGAAACGTCACCCGTGAAACATACCCGTGAAACTTACCCGTGAAACTTACCCGTGAAACCTTGACCCGTGAAACTTACCAGTGAAACCTAGACCTGTGAAACGTCACCCGTGAAACATACCCGTGAAACTTACCCGTGAAACTTACCCGTGAAACCTTGACCCGTGAAACTTACCAGTGAAACCTAGACCTGTGAAACGTCACCCGTGAAACATACCCGTAAAACTTACCCGTGAAACTTACCCGTGAAACCTTGACCCGTGAAACTTACTAGTGAAACCTAGACCCGTGAAACGTCACCCGTGAAACATACCCGTGAAACTTACCCGTGAAACTTACCCGTGAAACCTTGACCCGTGAAACTTACCAGTGAAACCTAGACCCGTGAAACGTCACCCGTGAAACATACCCGTGAAACTTACCCGTGAAACTTACCCGTAAAACCTTGACCCGTGAAACTTACCAGTGAAACCTAGACCCGTGAAACATCACCCATGAAACATACCCGTGAAACTTACCCGTGAATCTTACCCGTGAAACCTTGACCCGTGAAACTTACCAGTGAAACCTAGACCCGTGAAACGTCACCTGTAAAACATACCCGTAAAACTTACCCGTGAAACTTACCCGTGAATCCTTGACCCGTGAAACTTTCCAGTGAAACCTAGACCCGTGAAACGTCACCCGTGAAACTTACCCGTAAAACTTACCCGTGAAACTTACCCGTGAAACCTTGACCCGTGAAACTTACCAGTGAAACCTAGATCCGTGAAACGTCACCCGTGAAACATACCCGTAAAACTTACCCGTGAAACTTACCCGTGAAACCTTGACCCGTGAAACTTACTAGTGAAACCTAGACCCGTGAAACGTCACCCGTGAAACATACCCGTGAAACTTACCCGTGAAACCTTGACCCGTGAAACTTACCAGTGAAACCTAGACCCGTGAAACGTCACCCGTGAAACATACCCGTGAAACTTACCCGTGAAACTTACCCGTAAAACCTTGACCCGTGAAACTTACCAGTGAAACCTAGACCCGTGAAACATCACCCATGAAACATACCCGTGAAACTTACCCGTGAATCTTACCCGTGAAACCTTGACCCGTGAAACTTACCAGTGAAACCTAGACCCGTGAAACGTCACCTGTAAAACATACCCGTAAAACTTACCCGTGAAACTTACCCGTGAATCCTTGACCCGTGAAACTTTCCAGTGAAACCTAGACCCGTGAAACGTCACCCGTGAAACTTACCCGTAAAACTTACCCGTGAAACTTACCCGTGAAACCTTGACCCGTGAAACTTACCAGTGAAACCTAGATCCGTGAAACGTCACCCGTGAAACATACCCGTGAAACTTACCCGTGAAACTTACCCGTGAAACGTCACCTGTAAAACATACCCGTAAAACTTACCCGTGAAACTTACCCGTGAAACCTTGACCCGTTAAACTTACCAGTGAAACCAAGACCCGTGAAACGTCATCCGTGAAACATACCCGTGAAACTTACCCGTGAAACTTACCCGTGAAACCTTGACCCGTGAAACTTACCAGTGAAACCTAGACCCGTGAAACGTCACCCGTGAAACTTACCCGTGAAACTTACCCGTGAAACCTTGACCCGTGAAACTTACCAGTAAAACCTAGACCCGTGAAACATTACCCATGAAACATACCCGTGAAACTTACCCGTGAAACTTACCCGTGAAACCTTGACCCGTGAAACTTACCAGTGAAACCTAGACCCGTGAAACGTCACCTGTAAAACATCCCCGTAAAACTTACCCGTGAAACTTACCCGTGAAACTTACCCGTGAAACCTTGATCCGTGAAACTTTCCAGTGAAACCTAGACCCGTGAAACGTCACCCGTGAAACATACCCGTGAAACTTACCCGTGAAACTTACCCGTGAAACCTTGACCCGTGAAACTTACCAGTGAAACCTAGACCCGTGAAACGTCACCCGTGAAACTTACCCGTAAAATTTACCCGTGAAACTTACCCGTGAAACCTTGACCCGTGAAACTTACCAGTGAAACCTAGACCCGTGAAACGTCACCCGTGAAACATACCCGTGAAACCTTGACCCGTGAAACTTACCAGTGAAACCAAGACCCGTGAAACGTCACCCGTGAAACATACCCGTGAAACTTACCCGTGAAACTTACCCGTGAATCCTTGACCCGTGAAACTTACCAGTGAAACCTAGACCCGTGAAACGTCACCCGTGAAACATACCCGTGAAACTTACCCGTGAAACTTACCAGTGAAACCTAGACCCGTGAAACGTCACCTGTAAAACATACCCGTAAAACTTACTCGTGAAACTTACCCGTGAATCCTTGACCCGTGAAACTTTCCAGTGAAACCTAGACCCGTGAAACGTCACCCGTGAAACTTACCCGTAAAACTTACCCGTGAAACTTACCCGTGAAACCTTGACCCGTGAAACTTACCAGTGAAACCTAGACCCGTGAAACGTCACCCGTGAAACATACCCGTGAAACTTACCCGTGAAACTTACCAGTGAAACCTAGACCCGTGAAACGTCACCTGTAAAACATACCCGTAAAACTTACCCGTGAAACTTACCCGTGAATCCTTGACCCGTGAAACTTTCCAGTGAAACCTAGACCCGTGAAACGTCACCCGTGAAACTTACCCGTAAAACTTACCCGTGAAACTTACCCGTGAAACCTTGACCCGTGAAACTTACCAGTGAAACCTAGACCCGTGAAACGTCACCCGTGAAACATACCCGTGAAACTTACCCGTGAAACTTACCCGTGAAACGTCACCTGTAAAACATACCCGTAAAACTTACCCGTGAAACTTACCCGTGAAACCTTGACCCGTGAAACTTACCAGTGAAACCAAGACCCGTGAAACGTCATCCGTGAAACATACCCGTGAAACTTACCCGTGAAACTTACCCGTGAAACCTTGACCCGTAAAACTTACCAGTGAAACCTAGACCCGTGAAACGTCACCCGTGAAACATACCCGTGAAACTTACCAGTGAAACCTAGACCCGTGAAACGTCACCCGTGAAACTTACCCGTGAAACTTACCCGTGAAACTTACCCGTGAAACCTTGACCCGTGAAACTTACCAGTAAAACCTAGACCCGTGAAACATCACCCATGAAACATACCCGTGAAACTTACTCGTGAAACTTACCCGTGAAACATTGACCCGTGAAACTTACCAGTGAAACCTAGACCCGTGAAACGTCACCTGTAAAACATACCCGTAAAACATACCCGTGAAACTTACCCGTGAAACTTACCCGTGAAACCATGATCCGTGAAACTTTCCAGTGAAACCTAGACCCGTGAAACGTCACCCGTGAAACATACCCGTGAAACTTACCCGTGAAACTTACCCGTGAAACCTTGATCCGTGAAACTTTCCAGTGAAACCTAGACCCGTGAAACGTCACCCGTGAAACATACCCGTGAAACTTACCCGTGAAACTTACCCGTGAAACCTTGACCCGTGAAACTTACCAGTGAAACCTAGACCCGTGAAACTTACCCGTAAAACTTACCCGTGAAACTTACCCGTGAAACCTTGACCCGTGAAACTTACCAGTGAAACCTAGACCCGTGAAACGTCACCCGTGAAACATACCCGTGAAACTTACCCGTTAAACCTTGCCCCGTGAAACTTACCAGTGAAACCAAGACCCGTGAAACGTCACCCGTGAAACATACCCGTGAAACTTACCCGTGAAACTTACCCGTGAAACGTCACCTGTAAAACATACCCGTAAAACTTACCCGTGAAACTTACCCGTGAAACCTTGACCCGTGAAACTTACCAGTGAAACCAAGACCCGTGAAACGTCATCCGTGAAACATACCCGTGAAACTTACCCGTGAAACCTTGACCCGTGAAACTTACCAGTGAAACCTAGACCCGTGAAACGTCACCCGTGAAACATACCCGTGAAACTTACCAGTGAAACCTAGACCCGTGAAACGTCACCCGTGAAACTTACCCGTGAAACTTACCCGTTAAACCTTGACCCGTGAAACTTACCAGTAAAACCTAGACCCGTGAAACATCACCCATGAAACATACCCGTGAAACTTACCCGTGAAACTTACCCGTGAAACCTTGACCCGTGAAACTTACCAGTGAAACCTAGACCCGTGAAACGTCACCTGTAAAACATACCCGTAAAACTTACCCGTGAAACTTACCCGTGAAACTTACCCGTGAAACTTACCCGTGAAACCTTGATCCGTGAAACTTTCAAGTGAAACCTAGACCCGTGAAACGTCACCCGTGAAACATACCCGTGAAACTTACCCGTGAAACTTATCCGTGAAACCTTGACCCGTGAAACTTACCAGTGAAACCTAGACCCGTGAAACTTACCAGTGAAACCTAGACCCGTGAAACGTCACCCGTGAAACTTACCCGTAAAACTTACCCGTGAAACTTACCCGTGAAACCTTGACCCGTTAAACTTACCAGTGAAACCTAGACCCGTGAAACGTCACCCGTGAAACTTACGCGTAAAACTTACCCGTGAAACTTACCCGTAAAACCTTGACCCGTGAAACTTACCAGTGAAACTTAGACCCGTGAAACGTCACCCGTGGAACATACCCGTGAAACTTACCCGTGAAACTTACCCGTAAAACTTACCCGTGAAACGTTGACCCGTGAAACTTACCAGTGAAACCTAGACCCGTGAAACGTCACCCGTGAAACATACCCGTGAAACTTACCCGTGAAACTTACCCGTAAAACCTTGACCCGTGAAACTTACCAGTGAAACCTAGACCCGTGAAACGTCACTCGTGAAACATACCCGTGAAACTTACCCGTGAAACTTACCCGTGAAACCTTGACCCGTGAAACTTACCAGTGAAACCTAGACCTGTGAAACGTCACCCGTGAAACATACCCGTGAAACTTACCCGTGAAACTTACCCGTGAAACCTTGACCCGTGAAACTTACCAGTGAAACCTAGACCCGTGAAACGTCACCCGTGAAACATACCCGTAAAACTTACCCGTGAAACTTACCCGTGAAACCTTGACCCGTGAAACTTACTAGTGAAACCTAGACCCGTGAAACGTCACCCGTGAAACATACCCGTGAAACTTACCCGTGAAACTTACCCGTGAAACCTTGACCCGTGAAACTTACCAGTGAAACCTAGACCCGTGAAACGTCACCCGTGAAACATACCCGTGAAACTTACCCGTGAAACTTACCCGTAAAACCTTGACCCGTGAAACTTACCAGTGAAACCTAGACCCGTGAAACATCACCCATGAAACATACCCGTGAAACTTACCCGTGAATCTTACCCGTGAAACCTTGACCCGTGAAACTTACCAGTGAAACCTAGACCCGTGAAACGTCACCTGTAAAACATACCCGTAAAACTTACCCGTGAAACTTACCCGTGAATCCTTGACCCGTGAAACTTTCCAGTGAAACCTAGACCCGTGAAACGTCACCCGTGAAACTTACCCGTAAAACTTACCCGGGAAACTTACCCGTGAAACCTTGACCCGTGAAACTTACCAGTGAAACCTAGATCCGTGAAACGTCACCCGTGAAACATACCCGTGAAACTTACCCGTGAAACTTACCCGTGAAACGTCACCTGTAAAACATACCCGTAAAACTTACCCGTGAAACTTACCCGTGAAACCTTGACCCGTTAAACTTACCAGTGAAACCAAGACCCGTGAAACGTCATCCGTGAAACATACCCGTGAAACTTACCCGTGAAACTTACCCGTGAAACCTTGACCCGTGAAACTTACCAGTGAAACCTAGACCCGTGAAACGTCACCCGTGAAACTTACCCGTGAAACTTACCCGTGAAACCTTGACCCGTGAAACTTACCAGTAAAACCTAGACCCGTGAAACATTACCCATGAAACATACCCGTGAAACTTACCCGTGAAACTTACCCGTGAAACCTTGACCCGTGAAACTTACCAGTGAAACCTAGACCCGTGAAACGTCACCTGTAAAACATCCCCGTAAAACTTACCCGTGAAACTTACCCGTGAAACTTACCCGTGAAACCTTGATCCGTGAAACTTTCCAGTGAAACCTAGACCCGTGAAACGTCACCCGTGAAACATACCCGTGAAACTTACCCGTGAAACTTACCCGTGAAACCTTGACCCGTGAAACTTACCAGTGAAACCTAGACCCGTGAAACGTCACCCGTGAAACTTACCCGTAAAATTTACCCGTGAAACTTACCCGTGAAACCTTGACCCGTGAAACTTACCAGTGAAACCTAGACCCGTGAAACGTCACCCGTGAAACATACCCGTGAAACTTACCCGTGAAACCTTGACCCGTGAAACTTACCAGTGAAACCAAGACCCGTGAAACGTCACCCGTGAAACATACCCGTGAAACTTACCCGTGAAACTTACCCGTGAATCCTTGACCCGTGAAACTTACCAGTGAAACCTAGACCCGTGAAACGTCACCCGTGAAACATACCCGTGAAACTTACCCGTGAAACTTACCAGTGAAACCTAGACCCGTGAAACGTCACCTGTAAAACATACCCGTAAAACTTACCCGTGAAACTTACCCGTGAATCCTTGACCCGTGAAACTTTCCAGTGAAACCTAGACCCGTGAAACGTCACCCGTGAAACTTACCCGTAAAACTTACCCGTGAAACTTACCCGTGAAACCTTGACCCGTGAAACTTACCAGTGAAACCTAGACCCGTGAAACGTCACCCGTGAAACATACCCGTGAAACTTACCCGTGAAACTTACCCGTGAAACGTCACCTGTAAAACATACCCGTAAAACTTACCCGTGAAACTTACCCGTGAAACCTTGACCCGTGAAACTTACCAGTGAAACCAAGACCCGTGAAACGTCATCCGTGAAACATACCCGTGAAACTTACCCGTGAAACTTACCCGTGAAACCTTGACCCGTAAAACTTACCAGTGAAACCTAGACCCGTGAAACGTCACCCGTGAAACATACCCGTGAAACTTACCAGTGAAACCTAGACCCGTGAAACGTCACCCGTGAAACTTACCCGTGAAACTTACCCGTGAAACTTACCCGTGAAACCTTGACCCGTGAAACTTACCAGTAAAACCTAGACCCGTGAAACATCACCCATGAAACATACCCGTGAAACTTACTCGTGAAACTTACCCGTGAAACCTTGACCCGTGAAACTTACCAGTGAAACCTAGACCCGTGAAACGTCACCTGTAAAACATACCCGTAAAACTTACCCGTGAAACTTACCCGTGAAACTTACCCGTGAAACCATGATCCGTGAAACTTTCCAGTGAAACCTAGACCCGTGAAACGTCACCCGTGAAACATACCCGTGAAACTTACCCGTGAAACTTACCCGTGAAACCTTGATCCGTGAAACTTTCCAGTGAAACCTAGACCCGTGAAACGTCACCCGTGAAACATACCCGTGAAACTTACCCGTGAAACCTTGACCCGTGAAACTTACCAGTGAAACCTAGACCCGTGAAACTTACCCGTAAAACTTACCCGTGAAACTTACCCGTGAAACCTTGACCCGTGAAACTTACCAGTGAAACCTAGACCCGTGAAACGTCACCCGTGAAACATACCCGTGAAACTTACCCGTTAAACCTTGCCCCGTGAAACTTACCAGTGAAACCAAGACCCGTGAAACGTCACCCGTGAAACATACCCGTGAAACTTACCCGTGAAACTTACCCGTGAAACGTCACCTGTAAAACATACCCGTAAAACTTACCCGTGAAACTTACCCGTGAAACCTTGACCCGTGAAACTTACCAGTGAAACCAAGACCCGTGAAACGTCATCCGTGAAACATACCCGTGAAACTTACCCGTGAAACTTACCCGTGAAACCTTGACCCGTGAAACTTACCAGTGAAACCTAGACCCGTGAAACGTCACCCGTGAAACATACCCGTGAAACTTACCAGTGAAACCTAGACCCGTGAAACGTCACTCGTGAAACTAACCCGTGAAACTTACCCGTGAAACCTTGACCCGTGAAACTTACCAGTAAAACCTAGACCCGTGAAACATCACCCATGAAACATACCCGTGAAACTTACCCGTGAAACTTACCCGTGAAACCTTGACCCGTGAAACTTACCAGTGAAACCTAGACCCGTGAAACGTCACCTGTAAAACATACCCGTAAAACTTACCCGTGAAACTTACCCGTGAAACTTACCCGTGAAACCTTGATCCGTGAAACTTTCAAGTGAAACCTAGACCCGTGAAACGTCACCCGTGAAACATACCCGTGAAACTTACCCGTGAAACTTATCCGTGAAACCTTGACCCGTGAAACTTACCAGTGAAACCTAGACCCGTGAAACTTACCAGTGAAACCTAGACCCGTGAAACGTCACCCGTGAAACTTACCCGTAAAACTTACCCGTGAAACTTACCCGTGAAACCTTGACCCGTTAAACTTACCAGTGAAACCTAGACCCGTGAAACGTCACCCGTGAAACTTACGCGTAAAACTTACCCGTGAAACTTACCCGTAAAACCTTGACCCGTGAAACTTACCAGTGAAACCTAGACCCGTGAAACGTCACCCGTGAAACATACCCGTGAAACTTACCCGTGAAACTTACCCGTAAAACCTTGACCCGTGAAACTTACCAGTGAAACCTAGACCCGTGAAACATCACCCATGAAACATACCCGTGAAACTTACCCGTGAATCTTACCCGTGAAACCTTGACCCGTGAAACTTACCAGTGAAACCTAGACCCGTGAAACGTCACCTGTAAAACATACCCGTAAAACTTACCCGTGAAACTTACCCGTGAATCCTTGACCCGTGAAACTTTCCAGTGAAACCTAGACCCGTGAAACGTCACCCGTGAAACTTACCCGTAAAACTTACCCGTGAAACTTACCCGTGAAACCTTGACCCGTGAAACTTACCAGTGAAACCTAGATCCGTGAAACGTCACCCGTGAAACATACCCGTGAAACTAACCCGTGAAACTTACCCGTGAAACGTCACCTGTAAAACATACCCGTAAAACTTACCCGTGAAACTTACCCGTGAAACCTTGACCCGTTAAACTTACCAGTGAAACCAAGACCCGTGAAACGTCATCCGTGAAACATACCCGTGAAACTTACCCGTGAAACTTACCCGTGAAACCTTGACCCGTGAAACTTACCAGTGAAACCTAGACCCGTGAAACGTCACCCGTGAAACTTACCCGTGAAACTTACCCGTGAAACCTTGACCCGTGAAACTTACCAGTAAAACCTAGACCCGTGAAACATTACCCATGAAACATACCCGTGAAACTTACCCGTGAAACTTACCCGTGAAACCTTGACCCGTGAAACTTACCAGTGAAACCTAGACCCGTGAAACGTCACCTGTAAAACATCCCCGTAAAACTTACCCGTGAAACTTACCCGTGAAACTTACCCGTGAAACCTTGATCCGTGAAACTTTCCAGTGAAACCTAGACCCGTGAAACGTCACCCGTGAAACATACCCGTGAAACTTACCCGTAAAACTTACCCGTGAAACCTTGACCCGTGAAACTTACCAGTGAAACCTAGACCCGTGAAACGTCACCCGTGAAACTTACCCGTAAAATTTACCCGTGAAACTTACCCGTGAAACCTTGACCCGTGAAACTTACCAGTGAAACCTAGACCCGTGAAACGTCACCCGTGAAACATACCCGTGAAACCTTGACCCGTGAAACTTACCAGTGAAACCAAGACCCGTGAAACGTCACCCGTGAAACATACCCGTGAAACTTACCCGTGAAACTTACCCGTGAATCCTTGACCCGTGAAACTTACCAGTGAAACCTAGACCCGTGAAACGTCACCCGTGAAACATACCCGTGAAACTTACCCGTGAAACTTACCAGTGAAACCTAGACCCGTGAAACGTCACCTGTAAAACATACCCGTAAAACTTACTCGTGAAACTTACCCGTGAATCCTTGACCCGTGAAACTTTCCAGTGAAACCTAGACCCGTGAAACGTCACCCGTGAAACTTACCCGTAAAACTTACCCGTGAAACTTACCCGTGAAACCTTGACCCGTGAAACTTACCAGTGAAACCTAGACCCGTGAAACGTCACCCGTGAAACATACCCGTGAAACTTACCCGTGAAACTTACCAGTGAAACCTAGACCCGTGAAACGTCACCTGTAAAACATACCCGTAAAACTTACCCGTGAAACTTACCCGTGAATCCTTGACCCGTGAAACTTTCCAGTGAAACCTAGACCCGTGAAACGTCACCCGTGAAACTTACCCGTAAAACTTACCCGTGAAACTTACCCGTGAAACCTTGACCCGTGAAACTTACCAGTGAAACCTAGACCCGTGAAACGTCACCCGTGAAACATACCCGTGAAACTTACCCGTGAAACTTACCCGTGAAACGTCACCTGTAAAACATACCCGTAAAACTTACCCGTGAAACTTACCCGTGAAACCTTGACCCGTGAAACTTACCAGTGAAACCAAGACCCGTGAAACGTCATCCGTGAAACATACCCGTGAAACTTACCCGTGAAACTTACCCGTGAAACCTTGACCCGTAAAACTTACCAGTGAAACCTAGACCCGTGAAACGTCACCCGTGAAACATACCCGTGAAACTTACCAGTGAAACCTAGACCCGTGAAACGTCACCCGTGAAACTTACCCGTGAAACTTACCCGTGAAACTTACCCGTGAAACCTTGACCCGTGAAACTTACCAGTAAAACCTAGACCCGTGAAACATCACCCATGAAACATACCCGTGAAACTTACTCGTGAAACTTAACCGTGAAACATTGACCCGTGAAACTTACCAGTGAAACCTAGACCCGTGAAACGTCACCTGTAAAACATACCCGTAAAACTTACCCGTGAAACTTACCCGTGAAACTTACCCGTGAAACCATGATCCGTGAAACTTTCCAGTGAAACCTAGACCCGTGAAACGTCACCCGTGAAACATACCCGTGAAACTTACCCGTGAAACTTACCCGTGAAACCTTGATCCGTGAAACTTTCCAGTGAAACCTAGACCCGTGAAACGTCACCCGTGAAACATACCCGTGAAACTTACCCGTGAAACTTACCCGTGAAACCTTGACCCGTGAAACTTACCAGTGAAACCTAGACCCGTGAAACTTACCCGTAAAACTTACCCGTGAAACTTACCCGTGAAACCTTGACCCGTGAAACTTACCAGTGAAACCTAGACCCGTGAAACGTCACCCGTGAAACATACCCGTGAAACTTACCCGTTAAACCTTGCCCCGTGAAACTTACCAGTGAAACCAAGACCCGTGAAACGTCACCCGTGAAACATACCCGTGAAACTTACCCGTGAAACTTACCCGTGAAACGTCACCTGTAAAACATACCCGTAAAACTTACCCGTGAAACTTACCCGTGAAACCTTGACCCGTGAAACTTACCAGTGAAACCAAGACCCGTGAAACGTCATCCGTGAAACATACCCGTGAAACTTACCCGTGAAACTTACCCGTGAAACCTTGACCCGTGAAACTTACCAGTGAAACCTAGACCCGTGAAACGTCACCCGTGAAACATACCCGTGAAACTTACCAGTGAAACCTAGACCCGTGAAACGTCACCCGTGAAACTTACCCGTGAAACTTACCCGTTAAACCTTGACCCGTGAAACTTACCAGTAAAACCTAGACCCGTGAAACATCACCCATGAAACATACCCGTGAAACTTACCCGTGAAACTTACCCGTGAAACTTACCCGTGAAACCTTGACCCGTGAAACTTACCAGTGAAACCTAGACCCGTGAAACGTCACCTGTAAAACATACCCGTAAAACTTACCCGTGAAACTTACCCGTGAAACTTACCCGTGAAACCTTGATCCGTGAAACTTTCAAGTGAAACCTAGACCCGTGAAACGTCACCCGTGAAACATACCCGTGAAACTTACCCGTGAAACTTATCCGTGAAACCTTGACCCGTGAAACTTACCAGTGAAACCTAGACCCGTGAAACTTACCAGTGAAACCTAGACCCGTGAAACGTCACCCGTGAAACTTACCCGTAAAACTTACCCGTGAAACTTACCCGTGAAACCTTGACCCGTTAAACTTACCAGTGAAACCTAGACCCGTGAAACGTCACCCGTGAAACTTACGCGTAAAACTTACCCGTGAAACTTACCCGTAAAACCTTGACCCGTGAAACTTACCAGTGAAACTTAGACCCGTGAAACGTCACCCGTGAAACATACCCGTGAAACTTACCCGTGAAACTTACCCGTAAAACTTACCCGTGAAACGTTGACCCGTGAAACTTACCAGTGAAACCTAGACCCGTGAAACGTCACCCGTGAAACATACCCGTGAAACTTACCCGTGAAACTTACCCGTAAAACCTTGACCCGTGAAACTTACCAGTGAAACCTAGACCCGTGAAACGTCACCCGTGAAACATACCCGTGAAACTTACCCGTGAAACTTACCCGTGAAACCTTGACCCGTGAAACTTACCAGTGAAACCTAGACCTGTGAAACGTCACCCGTGAAACATACCCGTGAAACTTACCCGTGAAACTTACCCGTGAAACCTTGACCCGTGAAACTTACCAGTGAAACCTAGACCCGTGAAACGTCACCCGTGAAACATACCCGTAAAACTTACCCGTGAAACTTACCCGTGAAACCTTGACCCGTGAAACTTACTAGTGAAACCTAGACCCGTGAAACGTCACCCGTGAAACATACCCGTGAAACTTACCCGTGAAACTTACCCGTGAAACCTTGACCCGTGAAACTTACCAGTGAAACCTAGACCCGTGAAACGTCACCCGTGAAACATACCCGTGAAACTTACCCGTGAAACTTACCCGTAAAACCTTGACCCGTGAAACTTACCAGTGAAACCTAGACCCGTGAAACATCACCCATGAAACATACCCGTGAAACTTACCCGTGAATCTTACCCGTGAAACCTTGACCCGTGAAACTTACCAGTGAAACCTAGACCCGTGAAACGTCACCTGTAAAACATACCCGTAAAACTTACCCGTGAAACTTACCCGTGAATCCTTGACCCGTGAAACTTTCCAGTGAAACCTAGACCCGTGAAACGTCACCCGTGAAACTTACCCGTAAAACTTACCCGTGAAACTTACCCGTGAAACCTTGACCCGTGAAACTTACCAGTGAAACCTAGATCCGTGAAACGTCACCCGTGAAACATACCCGTGAAACTTACCCGTGAAACTTACCCGTGAAACGTCACCTGTAAAACATACCCGTAAAACTTACCCGTGAAACTTACCCGTGAAACCTTGACCCGTTAAACTTACCAGTGAAACCAAGACCCGTGAAACGTCATCCGTGAAACATACCCGTGAAACTTACCCGTGAAACTTACCCGTGAAACCTTGACCCGTGAAACTTACCAGTGAAACCTAGACCCGTGAAACGTCACCCGTGAAACTTACCCGTGAAACTTACCCGTGAAACCTTGACCCGTGAAACTTACCAGTAAAACCTAGACCCGTGAAACATTACCCATGAAACATACCCGTGAAACTTACCCGTGAAACTTACCCGTGAAACCTTGACCCGTGAAACTTACCAGTGAAACCTAGACCCGTGAAACGTCACCTGTAAAACATCCCCGTAAAACTTACCCGTGAAACTTACCCGTGAAACTTACCCGTGAAACCTTGATCCGTGAAACTTTCCAGTGAAACCTAGACCCGTGAAACGTCACCCGTGAAACATACCCGTGAAACTTACCCGTGAAACTTACCCGTGAAACCTTGACCCGTGAAACTTACCAGTGAAACCTAGACCCGTGAAACGTCACCCGTGAAACTTACCCGTAAAATTTACCCGTGAAACTTACCCGTGAAACCTTGACCCGTGAAACTTACCAGTGAAACCTAGACCCGTGAAACGTCACCCGTGAAACATACCCGTGAAACTTACCCGTGAAACTTACCAGTGAAACCAAGACCCGTGAAACGTCACCCGTGAAACATACCCGTGAAACTTACCCGTGAAACTTACCCGTGAATCCTTGACCCGTGAAACTTACCAGTGAAACCTAGACCCGTGAAACGTCACCCGTGAAACATACCCGTGAAACTTACCCGTGAAACTTACCAGTGAAACCTAGACCCGTGAAACGTCACCTGTAAAACATACCCGTAAAACTTACCCGTGAAACTTACCCGTGAATCCTTGACCCGTGAAACTTTCCAGTGAAACCTAGACCCGTGAAACGTCACCCGTGAAACTTACCCGTAAAACTTACCCGTGAAACTTACCCGTGAAACCTTGACCCGTGAAACTTACCAGTGAAACCTAGACCCGTGAAACGTCACCCGTGAAACATACCCGTGAAACTTACCCGTGAAACTTACCCGTGAAACGTCACCTGTAAAACATACCCGTAAAACTTACCCGTAAAACCTTGACCCGTGAAACTTACCAGTGAAACTTAGACCCGTGAAACGTCACCCGTGAAACATACCCGTGAAACTTACCCGTGAAACTTACCCGTAAAACTTACCCGTGAAACCTTGACCCGTGAAACTTATCAGTGAAACCTAGACCCGTGAAACGTCACCCGTAAAACATACCCGTGAAACTTACCCGTGAAACTTACCCGTAAAACCTTGACCCGTGAAACTTACCAGTAAAACCTAGACCCGTGAAACGTCACCCGTGAAACATACCCGTGAAACTTACCCGTGAAACTTACCCTGAAACCTTGACCCGTGAAACTTACCAGTGAAACCTAGACCCGTGAAACGTCACCCGTGAAACATACCCGTGAAACTTACCTGTGAAACTTACCCGTGAAACCTTGACCCGTGAAACTTACCAGTGAAACCTAGACCCGTGAAACGTCACCCGTGAAACATACCCGTGAAACTTACCCGTGAAACTTACCCGTGAAACCTTGACCTGTGAAACTTACTAGTGAAACCTAGACCCGTGAAACGTCACCCGTGAAACATACCCGTGAAACTTACCCGTGAAACTTACAAGTGAAACCTTGACCCGTGAAACTTACCAGTGAAACCTAGACCCGTGAAACGTCACCCGTGAAACATACCCGTGAAACTTACCCGTGAAACTTACCCGTAAAACCTTGACCCGTGAAACTTACCAGTGAAACCTAGACCCGTGAAACATCACCCATGAAACATACCCGTGAAACTTACCCGTGAATCTTACCCGTGAAACCTTGACCTGTGAAACTTACCAGTGAAACCTAGACCCGTGAAACGTCACCTGTAAAACATACCCGTAAAACTTACCCGTGAAACTTACCCGTGAATCCTTGACCCGTGAAACTTTCCAGTGAAACCTAGACCCGTGAAACGTCACCCGTGAAACTTACCCGTAAAACTTACCCGTGAAACTTACCCGTGAAACCTTGACCCGTGAAACTTACCAGTGAAACCTAGATCCGTGAAACGTCACCCGTGAAACATACCCGTGAAACTTACCCGTGAAACTTACCCGTGAAACGTCACCTGTAAAACATACCCGTAAAACTTACCCGTGAAACTTACCCGTGAAACCTTGACCCGTTAAACTTACCAGTGAAACCAAGACCCGTGAAACGTCATCCGTGAAACATACCCGTGAAACTTACCCGTGAAACTTACCCGTGAAACCTTGACCCGTGAAACTTACCAGTGAAACCTAGACCCGTGAAACGTCACCCGTGAAACATACCCGTGAAACTTACCAGTGAAACCTAGACCCGTGAAACGTCACCCGTGAAACTTACCCGTGAAACTTACCCGTGAAACCTTGACCCGTGAAACTTACCAGTAAAACCTAGACCCGTGAAACATCACCCATGAAACATACCCGTGAAACTTACCCGTGAAACTTACCCGTGAAACCTTGACCCGTGAAACTTACCAGTGAAACCTAGACCCGTGAAACGTCACCTGTAAAACATACCCGTAAAACTTACCCGTGAAACTTACCCGTGAAACTTACCCGTGAAACGTCACCTGTAAAACATACCCGTAAAACTTACCCGTGAAACTTACCCGTGAAACCTTGACCCGTGAAACTTACCAGTGAAACCAAGACCCGTGAAACGTCATCCGTGAAACATACCCGTGAAACTTACCCGTGAAACATACCCGTGAAACCTTGACCCGTGAAACTTACCAGTGAAACCTAGACCCGTGAAACGTCACCCGTGAAACATACCCGTGAAACTTACCAGTGAAACCTAGACCCGTGAAACGTCACCCGTGAAACTTACCCGTGAAACTTACCCGTGAAACCTTGACCCGTGAAACTTACCAGTAAAACCTAGACCCGTGAAACATCACCCATGAAACATACCCGTGAAACTTACCCTTGAAACTTACCCGTGAAACCTTGACCCGTGAAACTTACCAGTGAAACCTAGACCCGTGAAACGTCACCTGTAAAACATACCCGTAAAACTTACCCGTGAAACTTACCCGTGAAACTTACCCGTGAAACCTTGATCCGTGAAACTTTCCAGTGAAACCTAGACCCGTGAAACGTCACCCGTGAAACATACCCGTGAAACTTACCCGTGAAACTTACCCGTGAAACCTTGACCCGTGAAACTTACCAGTGAAACCTAGACCCGTGAAACTTACCAGTGAAACCTAGACCCGTGAAACGTCACCCGTGAAACTTACCCGTGAAACTTACCCGTGAAACCTTGACCCGTGAAACTTACCAGTAAAACCTAGACCCGTGAAACATTACCCATGAAACATACCCGTGAAACTTACCCGTGAAACTTACCCGTGAAACCTTGACCCGTGAAACTTACCAGTGAAACCTAGACCCGTGAAACGTCACCTGTAAAACATCCCCGTAAAACTTACCCGTGAAACTTACCCGTGAAACTTACCCGTGAAACCTTGATCCGTGAAACTTTCCAGTGAAACCTAGACCCGTGAAACGTCACCCGTGAAACATACCCGTGAAACTTACCCGTGAAACTTACCCGTGAAACTTTGACCCGTGAAACTTACCAGTGAAACCTAGACCCGTGAAACGTCACCCGTGAAACTTACCCGTAAAATTTACCCGTGAAACTTACCCGTGAAACCTTGACCCGTGAAACTTACCAGTGAAACCTAGACCCGTGAAACGTCACCCGTGAAACATACCCGTGAAACTTACCCGTGAAACCTTGACCCGTGAAACTTACCAGTGAAACCAAGACCCGTGAAACGTCACCCGTGAAACATACCCGTGAAACTTACCCGTGAAACTTACCCGTGAATCCTTGACCCGTGAAACTTACCAGTGAAACCTAGACCCGTGAAACGTCACCCGTGAAACATACCCGTGAAACTTACCCGTGAAACTTACCAGTGAAACCTAGACCCGTGAAACGTCACCTGTAAAACATACCCGTAAAACTTACCCGTGAAACTTACCCGTGAATCCTTGACCCGTGAAACTTTCCAGTGAAACCTAGACCCGTGAAACGTCACCCGTGAAACTTACCCGTAAAACTTACCCGTGAAACTTACCCGTGAAACCTTGACCCGTGAAACTTACCAGTGAAACCTAGACCCGTGAAACGTCACCCGTGAAACATACCCGTGAAACTTACCCGTGAAACTTACCAGTGAAACCTAGACCCGTGAAACGTCACCTGTAAAACATACCCGTAAAACTTACCCGTGAAACTTACCCGTGAATCCTTGACCCGTGAAACTTTCCAGTGAAACCTAGACCCGTGAAACGTCACCCGTAAAACTTACCCGTGAAACTTACCCGTGAAACCTTGACCCGTGAAACTTACCAGTGAAACCTAGACCCGTGAAACGTCACCCGTGAAACATACCCGTGAAACTTACCCGTGAAACTTACCCGTGAAACGTCACCTGTAAAACATACCCGTAAAACTTACCCGTGAAACTTACCCGTGAAACCTTGACCCGTGAAACTTACCAGTGAAACCAAGACCCGTGAAACGTCATCCGTGAAACATACCCGTGAAACTTACCCGTGAAACTTACCCGTGAAACCTTGACCCGTAAAACTTACCAGTGAAACCTAGACCCGTGAAACGTCACCCGTGAAACATACCCGTGAAACTTACCAGTGAAACCTAGACCCGTGAAACGTCACCCGTGAAACTTACCCGTGAAACTTACCCGTGAAACTTACCCGTGAAACCTTGACCCGTGAAACTTACCAGTAAAACCTAGACCCGTGAAACATCACCCATGAAACATACCCGTGAAACTTACTCGTGAAACTTACCCGTGAAACCTTGACCCGTGAAACTTACCAGTGAAACCTAGACCCGTGAAACGTCACCTGTAAAACATACCCGTAAAACTTACCCGTGAAACTTACCCGTGAAACTTACCCGTGAAACCATGATCCGTGAAACTTTCCAGTGAAACCTAGACCCGTGAAACGTCACCCGTGAAACATACCCGTGAAACTTACCCGTGAAACTTACCCGTAAAACCTTGATCCGTGAAACTTTCCAGTGAAACCTAGACCCGTGAAACGTCACCCGTGAAACATACCCGTGAAACTTACCCGTGAAACTTACCCGTGAAACCTTGACCCGTGAAACTTACCAGTGAAACCTAGACCCGTGAAACTTACCCGTAAAACTTACCCGTGAAACTTACCCGTGAAACCTTGACCCGTGAAACTTACCAGTGAAACCTAGACCCGTGAAACGTCACCCGTGAAACATACCCGTGAAACTTACCCGTTAAACCTTGCCCCGTGAAACTTACCAGTGAAACCAAGACCCGTGAAACGTCACCCGTGAAACATACCCGTGAAACTTACCCGTGAAACTTACCCGTGAAACGTCACCTGTAAAACATACCCGTAAAACTTACCCGTGAAACTTACCCGTGAAACCTTGACCCGTGAAACTTACCAGTGAAACCAAGACCCGTGAAACGTCATCCGTGAAACATACCCGTGAAACTTACCCGTGAAACCTTGACCCGTGAAACTTACCAGTGAAACCTAGACCCGTGAAACGTCACCCGTGAAACATACCCGTGAAACTTACCAGTGAAACCTAGACCCGTGAAACGTCACCCGTGAAACTTACCCGTGAAACTTACCCGTGAAACCTTGACCCGTGAAACTTACCAGTAAAACCTAGACCCGTGAAACATCACCCATGAAACATACCCGTGAAACTTACCCGTGAAACTTACCCGTGAAACCTTGACCCGTGAAACTTACCAGTGAAACCTAGACCCGTGAAACGTCACCTGTAAAACATACCCGTAAAACTTACCCGTGAAACTTACCCGTGAAACTTACCCGTGAAACCTTGATCCGTGAAACTTTCAAGTGAAACCTAGACCCGTGAAACGTCACCCGTGAAACATACCCGTGAAACTTACCCGTGAAACTTATCCGTGAAACCTTGACCCGTGAAACTTACCAGTGAAACCTAGACCCGTGAAACTTACCAGTGAAACCTAGACCCGTGAAACGTCACCCGTGAAACTTACCCGTAAAACTTACCCGTGAAACTTACCCGTGAAACCTTGACCCGTTAAACTTACCAGTGAAACCTAGACCCGTGAAACGTCACCCGTGAAACTTACGCGTAAAACTTACCCGTGAAACTTACCCGTAAAACCTTGACCCGTGAAACTTACCAGTGAAACTTAGACCCGTGAAACGTCACCCGTGAAACATACCCGTGAAACTTACCCGTGAAACTTACCCGTAAAACTTACCCGTGAAACGTTGACCCGTGAAACTTACCAGTGAAACCTAGACCCGTGAAACGTCACCCGTGAAACATACCCGTGAAACTTACCCGTGAAACTTACCCGTAAAACCTTGACCCGTGAAACTTACCAGTGAAACCTAGACCCGTGAAACGTCACCCGTGAAACATACCCGTGAAACTTACCCGTGAAACTTACCCGTGAAACCTTGACCCGTGAAACTTACCAGTGAAACCTAGACCTGTGAAACGTCACCCGTGAAACATACCCGTGAAACTTACCCGTGAAACTTACCCGTGAAACCTTGACCCGTGAAACTTACCAGTGAAACCTAGACCCGTGAAACGTCACCCGTGAAACATACCCGTAAAACTTACCCGTGAAACTTACCCGTGAAACCTTGACCCGTGAAACTTACTAGTGAAACCTAGACCCGTGAAACGTCACCCGTGAAACATACCCGTGAAACTTACCCGTGAAACTTACCCGTGAAACCTTGACCCGTGAAACTTACCAGTGAAACCTAGACCCGTGAAACGTCACCCGTGAAACATACCCGTGAAACTTACCCGTGAAACTTACCCGTAAAACCTTGACCCGTGAAACTTACCAGTGAAACCTAGACCCGTGAAACATCACCCATGAAACATACCCGTGAAACTTACCCGT
This sequence comes from Agonum fuliginosum, assembly GCA_947534325.1. Lineage (NCBI taxonomy): Eukaryota > Metazoa > Arthropoda > Insecta > Coleoptera > Carabidae > Agonum > Agonum fuliginosum. Next base: position 26,744,558 of record OX384036.1, read on the forward strand.
GAATCTTACCCGTGAAACCTTGACCCGTGAAACTTACCAGTGAAACCTAGACCCGTGAAACGTCACCTGTAAAACATACCCGTAAAACTTACCCGTGAAACTTACCCGTGAATCCTTGACCCGTGAAACTTTCCAGTGAAACCTAGACCCGTGAAACGTCACCCGTGAAACTTACCCGTAAAACTTACCCGTGAAACTTACCCGTGAAACCTTGACCCGTGAAACTTACCAGTGAAACCTAGATCCGTGAAACGTCACCCGTGAAACATACCCGTGAAACTTACCCGTGAAACTTACCCGTGAAACGTCACCTGTAAAACATACCCGTAAAACTTACCCGTGAAACTTACCCGTGAAACCTTGACCCGTTAAACTTACCAGTGAAACCAAGACCCGTGAAACGTCATCCGTGAAACATACCCGTGAAACTTACCCGTGAAACTTACCCGTGAAACCTTGACCCGTGAAACTTACCAGTGAAACCTAGACCCGTGAAACGTCACCCGTGAAACATACCCGTGAAACTTACCCGTGAAACTTACCCGTAAAACCTTGACCCGTGAAACTTACCAGTGAAACCTAGACCCGTGAAACATCACCCATGAAACATACCCGTGAAACTTACCCGTGAATCTTACCCGTGAAACCTTGACCCGTGAAACTTACCAGTGAAACCTAGACCCGTGAAACGTCACCTGTAAAACATACCCGTAAAACTTACCCGTGAAACTTACCCGTGAATCCTTGACCCGTGAAACTTTCCAGTGAAACCTAGACCCGTGAAACGTCACCCGTGAAACTTACCCGTAAAACTTACCCGTGAAACTTACCCGTGAAACCTTGACCCGTGAAACTTACCAGTGAAACCTAGATCCGTGAAACGTCACCCGTGAAACATACCCGTGAAACTTACCCGTGAAACTTACCCGTGAAACGTCACCTGTAAAACATACCCGTAAAACTTACCCGTGAAACTTACCCGTGAAACCTTGACCCGTTAAACTTACCAGTGAAACCAAGACCCGTGAAACGTCATCCGTGAAACATACCCGTGAAACTTACCCGTGAAACTTACCCGTGAAACCTTGACCCGTGAAACTTACCAGTGAAACCTAGACCCGTGAAACGTCACCCGTGAAACTTACCCGTGAAACTTACCCGTGAAACTTACCCGTGAAACCTTGACCCGTGAAACTTACCAGTAAAACCTAGACCCGTGAAACATTACCCATGAAACATACCCGTGAAACTTACCCGTGAAACTTACCCGTGAAACCTTGACCCGTGAAACTTACCAGTGAAACCTAGACCCGTGAAACGTCACCTGTAAAACATCCCCGTAAAACTTACCCGTGAAACTTACCCGTGAAACTTACCCGTGAAACCTTGATCCGTGAAACTTTCCAGTGAAACCTAGACCCGTGAAACGTCACCCGTGAAACATACCCGTGAAACTTACCCGTGAAACTTACCCGTGAAACCTTGACCCGTGAAACTTACCAGTGAAACCTAGACCCGTGAAACGTCACCCGTGAAACTTACCCGTAAAATTTACCCGTGAAACTTACCCGTGAAACCTTGACCCGTGAAACTTACCAGTGAAACCTAGACCCGTGAAACGTCACCCGTGAAACATACCCGTGAAACTTACCCGTGAAACCTTGACCCGTGAAACTTACCAGTGAAACCAAGACCCGTGAAACGTCACCCGTGAAACATACCCGTGAAA